>JAMWYP010000248.1:1487351-2077561 GCA_025563575.1 Acacia pycnantha
GAAGCCACCAGGAAGACTGGGAAGGTCTTCCAGCCAAGATACTAACACCTACTCTCTTGTCTCCCCGAAGAGGAAGAGCTCCGTGTGCTCGCGTGAGGGAGGGGAGCCACAACTCCTTTTTCTTTTCTATGCCGACTACATTACCGTGCTTGGGATTCGATTTTTTCCGAATTTCAAATGGCCACCCTCCAATTTCCCAAGATAGCTCCTCGCAATTACACCCCAATGATGGGGTTACTCGATTGCCTTTGAGTGGTTTTGCCTCGAGCCTTGGACCGCCTTGCACCACTTCTATGTTCTTCTACTTCTTCACACCCCACACCTCTCGCTCGGGAAAGAACCGCCTCGAGCTCAAGGGCCGGACATCCATTCGGGAATAGCCAATCTAGGCCTGTTTACCCCGCCTCACTCTTTCAAACGCTTCAAGGGCAACTTTTTCAAAGTCGTCGCTAAAACGGTACAACTCCTTGGTTCCTCAAAGGGCCTGACTCCGCAAAAGTCGACTGGGAGTTTAATTTGTATTGGTGTCAAGATCACCACAATGTGTCCTCAGCGCCTATATAAGGGAGCGGTCCAACTCGCCCAAGCCCGAAAGGAAAGCCATCGACGCCATACTAGACCACGCAAGCGAAGGCACTGCTGGGGCCGGCTCCTTAGTAGCCCAACATCGGGCCGAGGCTCGCCGTCGAGATGAGATGGTGTCGTGGCCGAGTATGATATTTGCTATTTAAACATCGGCGTTGTTCCGCGTCTTAGTACGCATTGATCGTCTTTGCTTTCCTGAAAGGAGCTAACATGGTGTATGTGAGCCAGGCAGGTCTCAAGATGAAAGAGCCGCACATTCTTCGGGATCCCCGAGCCAACAACCAAGGGGAGAAAGAGGTCGGCCAAGGACGCGGCAAGTCGGCGGTCGGAGAGTCTTCGGGCGGTGCCGAGCCAAAGAAGCTTAAGGTCGTGGAGTCGTCGGGCCCGCAACCGGGCCAGCCCCGTCTCGTCCTATCCGAGCCTCCCTACCCCCGAAATCGCCGCCTCCTAAGTCGACCGACGCCGAGCCCTCCTCCTTGCTCGATACCCCTGCTCCCCTCGTCCTTCCACCGTCATTCCCGTTCACATTTGTGGAGTAAGGGCATTACCGAAGAACTCAAAGATCGCTCTGCCTCTACCCGTTATCAAGAGCCGCACTTTGCGGGAAGTAGACGTACGAGATGTCCTGGCATTGGGAAATGCTTTCCCGAAAGGTGCTGGTTTGACCCAATCTTTTCTCACCCTCAACCACAAGTATGGGGAGGCTGCCGCGGAGCGAAGCGTGCCCGAACAGGACTCGCTACGAAGCTCAAACAATGGCAAATCGCTTCGAACGAGTTCCGTGGCTCGTGAGGTTCACTGGAGAAAGTGGAGTTTCAACTAAAAGAGACCGAGGGGCTCTGCGGACTCAATGTAATAATTGAAGGCTTTGAGGGACAGGATCAAAGCCGAGGGGGAGGCATCCTCAGCGCATCTGTCAGCGGAGATAACCCGGGCCACAGGAGTTGCTACCGGGTTCAGCGCGGAGGCGTTTGAGAATTCTCTGCCTGCATCCGGGCTTTGAACCCTGGGATCGAGCTCAACACTACGGGGCATCATTTCCTGGCCTTATGTGGACCGACGGCGGATTGTCCCCTATGTGGAACCCCGCTAACTCCGAGACCGGATAGATGGCGATGCGGCCGTGGGCCGAGGCCGAGCAAGCGAGGAAGTCTCGACCGCCCTGCCAGTCATGGATTGATTTCTCTCTTTTTTTTCTTTTTAATTTGTATAATCTGCCCTATTGTGTTACCTTAATGACTTTATTGAATGTATTGGCCAATATGGCCATTTTTGGCTACGATTAACAATAGATGGTAATTTAGCAACCATAATGCATCGTATTAAAATATAACTTTACAGCTTATCGCGGGCCGACCGGCCAAGGTCTTATGAAAGTAGGCGCATCTGCGAACGCGCTGGTCATAAGACCATGATGTTTTAAAGTGCTAGTGTTTGCACTGCTTTATAAAATTCCGGTATTGTAACCGGGTCATCCAAAGGTAAATGAAAATTGCCACCTCGCCCGGTTCGGTTTGTCCCGATAGCCCGGAGCATTTTGACTCGATCGGGGTCCGCATGACATTTTCTATTGATACCCTGAGTAAATAAGCGTGTCCGGGCCGCGATAGCTATCTGCACTGCTTTTCTTCAAATTAAAGCTAATAACGATTGAATCTTGAAAAGACAATGTTTCGGAATTCAACAAATACTCTCGAACGAGAGTTTCATTCATATTCGACAAAGCAATTGTTGCGAAGGGAAAAGCGCAAAGCCAACGTTGAACAAAGAACATAATGGAAAACGATGCTTTAAGAAAAACAAAAGATAAGCCTAATCGAAATATGCCTTTAACTTGTCCGCATTCCATGTTCGCTGAGAGAGGTTCCATCCAAATTTTCCGAATGTAAGCTCCTCTCTCAAGAGTTTCCCGAACGCGATAAGGTCCGTCCCACTAGCCGCAAGCTTGCCGCCTTGGAGTTCTTGTTCCCAATGTCGCCCCTTCTAAGTACCAAGCAACCTGCTGGAATCTTCTTGGTCTAACCTTCTTGTTATAACGAGCCGCGATCACCGCTTCATTGCAATATCCCGACAATGGGAAGCGACCGGGCCTCACTCCCACGATCCAACTCGATCGCTAACGCCTCACTATTGGCCGCTCCCGTGATAAAATGCTCTTCCCGCGCCAAGACATCATCCCTATTTCCAACAGAATCATAGACTCACAAAGTAGGCCAACCTATAAGGAGTTTCTTGGGGGATGTCTCGAGCAGCTTGTTCGATTTCCCAAAGAACAAAGGGTAATTGATCGCCCCAAGAGGCGTCGCCCTCCAGCATACGTTTCTTCTTCAAACCATCAAGGATGACCTTATTGGCGGCTTCCACTGTCCGCTGGATCAATGGTGTTCCACTAAGCAAAGTGATGCCGTATTCCGTATTCATAAATCAAATCACGAAATCCGACTCAAGGGAACCAGTTCCGTTGTCTCTGTTATTATCTCTACTGTGCTCCGAACCGCGTAATTATATTAACTTCTCAACAAATCGCCGCACACGAGCCGAGGAGATCTGTTGCGAGGGTTCGGCCTCAATCCATTTGGTGAAGTAGTCTATCGCCACAATTAGCCACCGTAGCTGCCCGGTGGGTCGCCTTGAATGGCCCTGCATGTCCATGCCCCATTTGTAAAATGGCCAGGGGGCCGTGATGGAATGCAGCTCGGCTGGGGGCGCCCAAATAACTCTGGCATGTTTCTGACAACTATCACATTGTCTTACAAGGGTCTTTGAATCCGCCTCCAACGTCGGCCGCACAGCCTCGCTCGAAGGGTTTTCCGGCGAGCGCCTTAGCCCCCATATGCGACCATCGGCCCCTCCATGAATCTCTACCAGACATACCCCGCTTCATTTGGGTTCAAACACCTTAGGACGGGAGAATGTAATCCTTTTCGGTATAGTTGATCCTCCACCATTGTGTACTTAGCCGCGTCTCGAACCAACATTTTTGCTTCCATTGCATCGTCGGGATGAGTCCACGTTCAAGGTAGTCTTCTATCGGCTTTTTCCAATGATTCGACCGAAATAGCCATCATGCATACCGGATCTTCGAGATTTTGGCTTGACAACCGTGCGGTGACAACCAAATTTCGTAGTGCTTGCCAATTTTGATAAAATTGTCTCTTGCGTTCTCCTGGGAATGTGGGTAACAGCTGTTTCATCGAAGCTCGACATCAAGTCCTTAGCCTTTAGGAGATACTTGGTCATTGGGGCCTTTAGCCCGATACGTACCTCGATCTCGAGCCGCCACAAGCCGGGAGCTCTGCGGAAAACCTTAACTCTTGTGGCCGCATTTTCCTTGGCTTGAAGAAGCCCTGGCTATCAAGGCCTCGTATTTCGCTTGATTGTTCGAAGCTGGGAAGCCGAGATGCAACGAATGCTCACCTGTAACCCCTCCCGGACTTTCAATAACGACCCGTCCCACTTCCTTTCGTGTTCGACGATCCGGCCATACACCTTCCATTCGCCCGCATTGTCTCATCGGTCCTAGTAGCCTGGCGAGCTCCATGAAGCTCGGCCAACGCCCTGTGACTTGATTGCATGGCGAGCTTCGTAGGTGATGTCGAACTCTGAGTTCTATCGCCCAATTAGTCATCCTCCCCGCTAGGTCCTAGCTATGTAAGACTTGTCGAATTGGCGGCTTGTTCTAACAACAATATGGTGACCCCGGAAATAAGGTCTTAACCGACGAGCCGCATGAAGGTGAGCGAATGCCACTTTTTCTAGCTTTGGTATCTGGATTCCGCATTCGCAGTGGTTCCGACAAAATAAACAGAATTTGTCCGTGTTCCGCCTCTTACTAAGGTCGCGCCGACCGGCTTCGCCGATCGACAAGTAAAGGAAAAGACTCTCTGTGTGAGGTTTTGAGAGGACTGGAGGATTGGCCGACATTGCTTTATCTCTTCAAATGCGTCATCGCACTTTGAATTCCATTCCACCGATGCCTCCTTCTTTAAGAGCCTCGAACATGGGTAAGGCCTTCTCCGCCGATTTTGGCAAAAACTGGTTAGGGCGGCCAATCTTCCTGCTAACTGGTCTGCAAAGACCTTATTCATAATCCTTTGATATGTAGCTCCAGCATTCTTCAATCCGAAAGGCATGACATTGTAGCAATAATTAGCTCTTTCAGTAATGAAGGCCGTTTTTTCCTGATCCTCCGGGTACATCGCTATCTGATTATATCCGGAGTATGCGTCCATAAAGGATAGGAGCTGAATCCCGAGGCGTTGTCTACCAGCTGAGTCGATGTTTGGCATTGGGTAGGAGTCCTTCGGGCATACCTTGTTCAAGTTCTTGTAATCTGTACAAACTCTCCATTTCCCGTTTGGCTTTTACCATCACCACATTTGATAACCGGGTTGTATCTTGTATTTCCCGAATAAATCCGCTTCAAGCAATTCTTGATGTGAATTTCCAACGCTTTCCTTTTCTCTCGGTCCGTGGTTCCTCTTTCTCTGCGCGACACGGGATTGAGCCCGGATAGACTTCTAGCTTGTGACAACAAAATTTTGGGTCTATTCCAATACACGAGACGAATCCCAGCGAAGACATCCCCGTTTTCCTTCAGAAGTCCTCCAAACTACTTCTAAGTTCGAGAGAGGTGTTTGCCAATCTTAGTGGTCTGGAGAGGGTCTCCGATCACCGATCTTCCAGTCTCCCCGCCGGTTCTAGGCGAACCTCATCGTCTCGGATGTCCAATTCCACGGTATTAACTTCGCCGTCGGGAGAATCCCGTCCGAGCGGTCCGATAAGCGCTTCTTTGGGGCCGCGGTGAAGATCCGCCCTCCCCACCCTGACCCGTTCTCAAAATAGCATTGTCGAGACTCTTTTGATCCCCCGTTACCGTGACCACCTGCCTTGGTTGCCTATCACCTTGAGCTGATGCTTTGTAGATACCAGATGTCCCACTTGTGAATGGTTGGCCTTCCCAATATTATGTTGTAAGGTGAAACGAACTCGCCACTATGAACCGCACTCTTTCGGACTTGAAGGCGTCTTGACTCCAAGGGTGAACCCGAGGTCGATAAACCCTTCTGACGCGATTGTTCTCCATTAAACCCGATGAGGTTGTCTTGCAAGGCTTTAAGTCGTCCCGGTCCCAGCTCATTCTTTTGAACGCCTCCCGGCTTAGTATGTCGGCCGAGCTACCGGCATCCACAAATATCCGCTTGACTCGGCAGCTTGACGATCGGTTCCTGCTATCACTAGCCCATCTTGATGGCCGGGGACAACGCCCCGAGGTCGTCTCTTGTGAAAAACAAAGGCGGTCGTGCTACCTCGGTGTGATGTTCCTTGAATTTTGGTCGGTCTCGACCGATAGGACTTCTCGAAGGTATTTCCTTGGCTGGCTCATAGTATCTCCGCTCCGCCCATTGCTCCGCTGACACACGTTGCGCCGAATTCAGCTTCGGAAATTCGTCATCGACTTGAGGAGCCTCGTTTATCTTCCCGCTTTTTGAACTTTCTGGGAGTCCCGCCGCGGTTCTTGGTCTTTCGTTTACCACCTTTCCTTGATGCTCTATGACATACTCGTTGAAGTTTGCCTTCACGAACAAATCGTTCGATTGCATCCTGAGCTCGTAACATTCATCGTTGTATGACCTCGACCATCATGGAACGAGCAATATTTAGACCGGTCTATCCCGATCTTTCTGGGACAGGGACGAGGCCTGGTCGACCTTCTTCATCTCGGTTGCCGACACCTCCTTCCATACTTGAGATCGAGGCACCGTCGTGGCCGAGTATTTCGTATTTGCTCCGCCGATCAAACTTGCCACCTCGGCTCTTGTTTTCATTCCCCTTCTCCGGGAATCCCTATTCTCGTTGTCGAGAAGTCTCGACCCCCGGGAGTGGAGGTTCTATCTTGGTCCCGCCTCGAATTGGGATTGTTTGCCATTCGCATCTCGCTCGACGTCCAAGTACTTCTTTGAACGGGATATGAAGTCGTTGAGATTCTTTGCCCGCTCCTTTAAAAAGATTCCCGGAAAGTGACTTTTATCGAGGCCGTCCACCAATAAGTGAACGTGTACGTCTTCGTTAAGTCCAAGCGCACTGCGCAAAGTATCGCATGATTGAAGCGGTCATGTAACTTTGAGCAGCCTCCCCGGCTTGTCTGATTTTGGAGAGAGAATACTGGGATTTTGGTTGCCGTTTGCTAGTCGCGAGTGTGCAACTCAAAGGCCTCGGCCAGTCTTTCAAAGTTGTGGATCGACCCAAAAGGAAGAGTGTGAAGCCATTTCAACGCCGCCCTTTTAACGTCGCGCGAAGATCCGCGGCACGATCGGTTCCTTGAGACCTCTAACCGACATGTGAACGTCAAAGTCTTCTAAATGAGTCGTCGGGTCTTGTGTGCCATCATACTTTGTCAACTCGCCCAAATTCGCCTTCTCGTGGAATCGGGCGTTCCTCGATCTCCTTCGAGAAAAAGCTATTGTGCATTTGGCTGACATATCTCCGTCGCCGGAAACCACTTGGAGGAATCGTCCTGTCACCTCGATGGTTCCTCGCCCGAGGTCGACCTTCTTCATCCCGGCTTTGATTCCTCCTATTGGCCCTCCTGGCCGTTGACGGTTTCCGCCTTCGCCTCGTCGGTGCGATGAGCCGAACTCTCATCATCGTCGTCCTCTCTCCACGTTTTATCTTCCTGGCCTCGGCCGATTAGGGTGTGGGTCCGTCTTTTCTCCCGCTCTTCCGCACGCCGATAGTGAAGGGTATGGCGCTTGTCTATGTTGTCCACCCGTCTCATTATCGCAAGCATCCTTGGCTAAGAGATCGAAAGTCCGGCTCGGCATGTGGGATGTCCCTCCTCCGCAATTGGAATTTCGTGGTCCACGGTCTTGGTTTCGTGGAGCCGAGGACTCCGTGCCTGACAAAGTTGTCCTTTTGATGTCGTTCATTGTTGGGAATCAATGGTTCTTCACTTTTAGAAAGCCGATCTTCTCCTTCCCCGATGGTCTCCATCGTACTGGTTAAGCACCTGCCGCTCATTACGGGGGTGGTTGACGCATGGTGGTTGACTTGTCCCCCGCTTGATCCGCCTCCGATTGTCTTTGGCACGAAGCACGAGTGCTTATCCTCATGGTCACGGAATAGAAATTTATTGATCCCCACCTGGCCACGCTGCACTGTTCGGTGTAGAATCCTCATGTCCTAGCCTATTGAAGGTCCCTGATTTGATATAGGATCGTGTGCCCTTCCTGTATGCTTATGGGACAAGCGTCCAAGAGAGGGTATGATCACGGTACACATGCGTGCGTTTCGCCAGTGGGTGCTGTGTGTGCCGTGTGATCAATGTAGATAAGTCAGGCTTAGAATCAATGTACCGGCGCCCGTCTCCTTCCTCTCGTATTTATAGAGTATACCCGGTTAGTTAGTCCCTTGGCCGCCACCGTACGTGTCCCTGTGCGTGTCCGGGATCGTGGGTGCATGTCCAGGATCGTGGGTGCATGTCCAAGGTCATGGCTGGGTCCCACGGATAGTGGGTTGCCCCCTGTACTAGCCAGTGAGATAATGGGCCTAGACTAGGTCCGTAACACAAACTATTGGGATATTAAAAAAAAAAAAAAAGAAGAAAGAAAGAAAGAAGAAGCTCTTTAGGATTACGACACACAAGAAGAATTACTGACTTGAAACAAGAAAATAAGCTCATTTGTTAGAAATGAGCAATTTTTTGTGTCAACAAATCTATAGCTTGAGACCAACTAAGAGAATGAACAACCAATCTTTTTGGTCGGGAGAGAAAACTTGTCATCCAGCTGGTGTAAGGTTCTGGTCTAGAGAAAAGGGAGCCACTTCAACTAATTATCCCAAATAAAGTATATAATGAGAAATAATAGTATATTAATCTAGGGTTAAGTACAAATTTTGCCCCTAAAGTACGCACCCAGTAGTAATTTTGCCCCTTAAGTTTTCGGCGGAGCAATGTTGCCCTTAAAGTGTACTAGAAGGTATATTTTTATTCCAAAAAGGCCTTCAATTTTCGGATTTTCAGAGGAAGAAAGAGAAAATTAAATCTGAATTATGGGGCAAGGCTTTAACCATTGAACAAAAGGAAGTGTGGACTTGTGATAGGATTAAATCAAAATAAAATCATCTACTTTCCTTCAGCAGCCTTTACGTAGCAAGAAAGGAGGGAAAAGTAGGTAATGATGAACTAGGATCAGGTGTACTAATGTGTTAAGATATATGGTGGATGGATAAGACAACAAAAATGAAGGAAAGAGGGAGTATGCACATTAAATGAAGCAATGGAGAACAAACACAATTTTCTCAATATTTTCCAACGTGCTGGACGTGAGAGTGGTCAAAGGAAATGAGAAAAAAAAAAGTTTAATATTTTCCCATGATGCCAGACGTGAGAGACACCAAATGGAATGAAAAGAAAAAAAAAAGAAAAAAAGAAGGGAAAATCATTTTGAGGGCCTTTTTAGGACTAACAATCCCAAAAAAAGGCCCTAAGATTCTGTCAATCCCAGAAAAGGCCCCAGGGCCTTTTCTGGGATTTTCAGAAATTTTGGTGAGTTGTCAACAGGGGCTGATATAGTTGTCAACGGGTAGGTTTTAACAACTAAATCAGCCCCGTTAACAACACTTTGCTAACAACTATATCAGCCACGTTGACAACTATATCGCATTCCCATTAACAACTATATCATTACATTGACAACTCATATAAGATTCTGAAAATCCCAGAAAGGCCCTGAGGCATTTTTTGGGATTATCAGAATCTTGGGGCCTTTTTTGGGATTGTCAGTCCTAAAAGGACCCTGAAAATGATTTTCCCAAAAAAGAAATCTGCCTCCATCAGTTTTGTCACGTCATTGAGGGGAGGAAGAAAAGGAAATTGAGAAGTCAAGATATGTTGCTTGTGGAAGGAGTTCAAAGGCTAAGCATATCTTAGGGACCTAGTAGGCTGGAGTTTTCTTTAAAAACCCATTTGGATCTGCTGAACGAAAATTTGGAAGAGGGAAAGAGAGAAAGAAAAGCCACCTTACAAAGGCTCAAGAAGCAAGAGGAAGAAGAAGATCAAGATTAAGGTGAGTACCATGGCTATGGATCCTTAATCTATTCCCTTCTACCTTCTCTAGTGTGGCTAAGACATTAAAAAACAATTTTTCCTTGGTGGTTTGAGGTGAAGGCTGAAGTGACCTTGGTGGAAAAAGGAGACAAAGACTCAATAAAGCTTAAGTCCAAAGACAAGTAAGCCACATTTGAATCTTCTTATGTCTTCTTTTGGTTATTTGAGGTTACAAATGGTTATGGACTTGAGTATATATATATTCCTGGGTTTGAATTGCTAGTGAAAAGTATGAGTAAAGGTTTAAAACTAAGATTCATGGCCTAAAATGGTAGATCAAACTTAGTATATGAAAGATATGAAGCTAGAATGAAAGTTGGTGTTTTGTTGGTTAAATTATAATTTTGGTGAAGCTGGTTTTTCTTGTGAATATGAGTTGATTTTGGTGTCTTTGAGTGTTTTAAAGTGTTTAAAATGAGATTTTGTATAAGGATGAACTTGGATCAAAATTTTGGAATTCTAGATGAAGGTGTAAGAAACGTTGGGGGGGCTGATTGGTGAAATTTCTGGGAAGTCAGCCGTATGTTTCATGGATTTTGACCTAGTAAATGGACTTTAAAAATTATGAAATTTTACATGAATAACTTAGACATATCAAGGATTATTTTGATATATAATATGTAATTTTTCAAGTTCTGGACTAGGAGAAAGTAATTTTTGAAAATGACCCTTGGATCCTAGACTTGATTTCGGACAGCAGAGACATTTTGAGATATAAATGGATTTTAGATTAAGGCTGGCCCAAGATAGTATTTTTTGTTGACAATAGACATATTAAGGGTCATTTGGGCTTAGGAATCAACCCAAAAGGAGTTTTCTAGATTTAATTATGAATTTTTGAAGATCAGTCTCTGATTGCTGAAAATTTCTGGAAAATGACGAAAATAGAGGATTTTAGGCCTATATTATATTCCTTAATAAGAAAAGGGATCTAGTAAATATGGACACATGGATTGGGCCTATTTTTAATCATCCAAGGAAATATTTAGTGAGGCGAAATTTAATTATATTTATATTTTATTATTTTAGGTCTAATTGTATCTTGCGCCGGAGAAATTATTTTTAGCTGTAGTCGACTGCCAGGTAGTAACCTTAATCTTCATATACTCTGTGTGACTTGTGTATGTATGTTTTACCATGTATATTGCATACATTCGGTTATCATCCATTTTTCTTCTAAGCGCTATGGAACCGGAACATGCTTTGTGCCATGCCGGCCGATGTCTTTGTGTGCTATTAGGGCTCGCTGCGATCCGTCTTGTGTGCTATTTGGACTGCTAGTTCGGATTGGCTGTGTGCCTTGCTTTGTGTGCATGATACTAAATGAGATGTGGTTGAGTTTTTATTCGTGGTTTGCTTATATGCCTTGTTATACATTTTATATGAGATTAACGGTTACTACGGGATTCAATTTTGAATCCCAGCCCCTTTTAAGCCCTCTGGCAGTTTATCTAGATCGGAGCAGGGAGACAGAGGTAAGGCTCCGGAGCTGGAGTAGTATAGTGGTGGACGTTGGTGATTGTTATTTTGGATATTTATTTTGGTTACCGGATGACTGTAGTGTATTATTTTGGCCTGTTCGGGCACCATTATCTGGATGACTGTATGTTAAATCCTCTAGGGTAAATTTACCTTTCTGTATATTTATTTTATCAGTATATTATTGTCCAAACCGATGAATGCTCTGCTGCTAATACTCTGATGTGTGACGTAAATTAACCTGGGATAAGTAGTTTAAAATTGAATATAAGTAAAGGATCACACTATCCGCCACCTGAAAGGGCGAGGCCGGTAGGGGTGTAACAAATGGAGGGGCAACATTGTTTTGTTTTTTATACTTCAGGGGTAACATTGCTCCACCAAAACATAGCAATGTTGCCCCTGAAGTATCCAAAACGGAGCAATGTTGCCCCTCCGTTAGAAACCCTAACCGTAACTAACGTTGAACGTTATGGTTTCTAACGGAGGCCATTGTTTTGTTTTTATACTTCAGGGGCAGGGCAACATTGCTCCACCAATGTTGCCCCTGAAGTATCAAAACGGAGCAATGTTGCCCCTCCGTTAGAAACCCTAACGCTAAAACGCAAAATTGCTCCTGGACGCGTACTTTAGGGGCAAGATTGATACTTAACCCATTAATCTATGTGTCGAGCTACAACACACTAGTCATTTTTAGTTGCCTTAAGATAAAGGTAATACATAATTATCTATGTGTTTAATGTTTCTGCAGTTGCTGTAGAAACTTTTTTTCTGCAGCACTTATATAAAAGTGAGTGGGTCCTACTAATATTTTCTCTCCCATCTCTCTACAATGGGACCCACTCACTTTATGTGAGTGCTGCAGAAAAAAAGTTGCTGCAGTTGTTGCAGAAACATTAAACCCATTATTTATTTATGAAATTTCATAAAAGTATAATACCATTATCTTTTCCAAACCCATTATATTTATTTATGAAATTTCATAAAAGTATAATACCATTATCTTTTTCAACAACTAAAATGTATTGACCATAAATTACCAGTTTTAACAACAATATATGGTATTTTTACCATTAGAGTTTGAGGTTGTTGGGGCCCTTTTTGCAATTTTGGACCTTAATTGAACCTTGGCAAGGATTCTCCCTATTTTTAAGCCAAAATCTAGAATTAGACAAGTGTTATGAGTCTGACAGAATAAAGGATAAAAACAATTTATTTTTTTGGAAAAAAAAAATCTATAAAAATGATCCTCTTTAAAATCACACAACCTGTAATCATATGTTGTTATTTTACTGAATATAGTGTGGCGTGATTCCATTAACAATTAGACTTGCGATAAATTTATTTAATTCTTAAAGTCTATAAAGAAAAATACCTTCAATCAGAGTAGTGTATTATTGCTCCCCAAAAGAACTTTTTCTGGAACAGGATCATGTTTTCTCATCTCTGTATATCTGCACCACTATTCTCGAACAGCCAGGTGAAGCAAAAAAGTGAAAAACAGGTTGCGTGCAAATGAACAAGCAATTTATTATATTAATATTGATATAAGCAACATAGCAACAAATACAAATTCATTGTACATATCACTAATTAAAGACTTCTAATTTCTCAAACTACGATACATATAGCCCTATACGTAGTGTACTTGTTACCCTTTAGCTATATGCTTATAACGTAATACGTAAGCATCAGCCACCACCTGGTGATTTCTCGTAACCTCCTCCACCGCCAACCGGTGGTTTCTGATAACCTCCCCCGACTGTACCTTTACCGGCATTGTCACCGTATAGCACCTTCGGCCACCACCCCCTCGATGTTTTCTTGCTTCGTTCTCCTCCTTTGCTTCCACTGCCACCACTTTTTTCGATGATCGCCACCTTGTCCATTGCCGTCGATTTTTCAGATGTTGGACTAGTATAGATATGACTTCAATTAACTTCTTTCGGAGAGGTATTGTAAGTTGTAACGTTCGTAAATTATGATGATTCAATCAAACGGGTATTTATAGTAAATAAAATTGGGTGTTACCAATGAATGCTCGAAATTAGAGGTGTAATTAAATAGTACTCGTACTGCCTCTTATGCTTCCAAAAGCATACATTCATGAATCTATGGGTTCAGTGCATATATGAAGAAATATCTTCAAGCCCATTAGAATACCAGTCTCGTGCTCATTATACGTCCATTTGAACTTTTATATATATATATAGACACACACTAAGTGACACTTGAATTATTAAAAATGTCTTAAATTGATAAATTTTTTGAATGTACTCTAATTAAAATTCTCTCTCACTCTCTTTACATTTACAAATTATTCTCATTTCTCTCTCAGTGTCTTTTTCCAATAAGAATTAAACAAGAGTAAAATTAGAAAATACTACCTCCAATTTTTCCAATAAGATTGGACCGGCCGGTTCGGACCGGACCGGAAACCGGCGAACCGGCCATGAAGCCGGTCCGAAGAAGCACAGAAACCGGGGTCAGAGACTCTCTTTTTTTTTTCCTTCAAATGTCGAGTGAAGAAACAGATGGAGAAAGAGAGAGATGGGAAGATGAAGTCGAAGACTCCAAGCGTTGTCAGCTCCGGCGTCAAAGACTCTGAGCTCAAAGATGACTTGCAGAGAACAGAGGAGCCTTGGCTGAAACACGAGAGAGAGAGAGAGAGAGAGAGAGAGAGAGAGAGAGAGAGAGAGAGAGAGAGAGAGAGAGAGAGAGAAAACAAATATGAAATCGTGTGGAAGAAAGGATTATTCAACTGATATCCTTTTCATTCAATGGTTTGGTCAAGGACAATAATAATGACGTGAAGAGAAGTGAAAAGACATTTCACTTACTAGTTTGCTTTATTCAATGGGTATAGTCGCATAGAGGAGTGATACATCCTGAGTACTATTAAAATAATTTTTTAATTTTATATTAATAAGTCTAAAATTCTTATTTTCTCACTGGTTTGGTCCCGGTTTAATTCCGGTTTGACTCCGGTCTAACCCACTGACCCTTAACCCAATATCTCGATCGGTTCAATGACCGGTCCGGTTTTAATAACCTTATTCTTATTAGTAATTAATAAGGAATAATTTCTTGGACAAGATAATGATAATATTGATATGTGGATAACGTTGGCGGGTGGAAAGTTCAATCAATTCTCAATTAATGAACTTTCATGAAATTCAAACAGTTTCTTCGATATTCTGTTTTTTCCATGACAAACTAAATCTGTCAAGATTCAAGAACTAAAGGAATGGAACCCATCCGCAAGCACATGCGCTTCCTTTGTCAAACGACTCCCCACACCAAACCAAATCCCTTTGCAGCCAGCGCTTAATCTCAGCCGGTAAATCTCCCAACAGTCCGTCTTGATGACAATCCTACGCCACTGCATCTCTTGTTTGGAATAACGATTGAAACATTTTAAAAAGCTTTTCAATCATGATTTATTCGGTATATAAGGTAAATATGTGAGAAAAGTTTTGTGTTGATTTACGTAAAAAGCACTTTTAGAGGTCCCAAACATAATTCCAAACAAACACGACTACGTGGAGACTTGTTCCTCTTCCAGTTCTGAAAATGAAAATGGAGTTTGGGAGTACACTCGCTAACCTCTCCAAATCCCAACCACGTCACGCAGAGAAGTAATCCAAAATCATCAATATCCCCCAACGCATGAGTAGTTAGGCAGCCATGAATCTTCCTGGAACTGACCTCTACAACTGTTATGGACTCAAATAATAGGCCTGGGAGACATAAGGCCCAATAAAAGTACCGTAGGCGGGAATCTCCCTTCAATCAGGTACACGATTAATTACCCATGGAATATGCCTATAATTGAGGCGCCGTACAGGTAATAGAGCAGGCACTCATGGGACGTTGGGAGGCGCACAACGATGGTAAGCAGGAGTCAAGGCAAGGAGAACGAAACCCTAGGTAATCTCTATAAATATGAGGTTGCCCATCAGGTGTGTTCCCTACGTTCACTATTCGATTCTTTATCATTCAGTCTCACTGTGCACACACACCACCCCTCTGGCGAAAAGCCTACCCGTGTAAGCACAGTGATCGCAGAGCATTCTCTGATATCTCCCTCGTAGATATCAGTGGATGATCCTTTCCTTGCAGGTGCTCTACTCTGAAGATACCGTTGAGGGAATCTTTCATCCGATATTAATACCTCCTAGCCCATTGAGGTTAGACATTTGTGTTCTACATCAGAACAATAACCATCATGCACGCCTAATACCCTTCCATGTTTGGAATAGTTTCGTACTTTTCACGTAGAAATCTGACCCACAATGCATCACGACGGTGCACCATTCTCCAACCCAGCCAGCTTCATCATGAAAGCCGTATTCTGTTTCCTTGCACTTCGCAACCCAAGCCCTCACTCCTTCTTACGTCTGCAAATATCATCCCAAGCAACAAGTTAAACCTTCCTCGCCAAGAAACTCCGACATTTCTTATCAATCTCCTTACACGTATCTTCCGGCAGTGGCATTGACTGCATAGTGGACACTGGTATATAGCGGCTGCAACTGATGACACAATGGTCTGCCGAGCTGCCATTCATAGATGTTTGGAAAATATGACAAGATGATAATTTAAAATCTTAAAATTGTATTTAAATGCCATATGACTTTGTAGTAATAAATTCCAATTCGAGTGCTACACTGCAGTGTTGTAAAAACGTAGTGTCAAAACGTACAAACGGATGTTTCTACGTTTTTTGGCTGAAAAACGAGTCAAAACGAAGGTAGAAACAGAATTGGGATAGAAACGATTGAAACGCCGTGTCAACTCGATAAACTCGTAAAAACGTAGTGTCAAAACTTATAATTTTATTAGAGATGTTCTGACTCCAATGACTTAAATTAGAGATGTTGATCTCTTTTATTATTTTATTGCCTTGGTGTTTTGATTTTAATATGTATTATGATGACTGAGTTTGAACTTAATTATTTCCTTGAGTGTTTAGACTTAAATTTGTAGACTTAAATTTGTGATGACTTTAATGTATTGGTGTGTTTTGGTTTTATATATGTTTGAATTTTATTTTTTTGTAGTACGTAGTAAACTCTTACGTTTCGTTTACGTTTTACAATTTTACGTTTTTGCTCACCCTTGCCGTTTCTACGTAGACTCTACGTCTTAACAACTCTGATACACTGACAAGTTTATGGATGTTCATTGACAAGCAGGGGGGTGCTAGGGGTGGCCCCCGCCCCCCTAAAATTATAGAATGTGACACAAATTTTTAGAAAATTTTATTTTAGTCTTATACAAATTTCAACATTTTCATTTTAGTCCTTACTATTTGTTTAAAAAGGGTCTGAAATAAAGATATTGAAACGTTTTTAGGTTGAAATATAATGTCATAAATATTTGGGTTCTCTTCGGTAATATTTGCCCCCCTTAATTATAATTTCTGAATCCGCCACTGTTGACAAGTCATGGGTAGTTGATGGCAGTTGATAATTGTAATTTATTGAAAAAAGGTCTCAGGGACTTAAATACAATTTTGAAATTTTAAGGGACTATTTTATCATATTTTCTCTTACACAGGACCTAAATACAATTTTCTCTAGATGTTTCGCCTTCCAACTTGACAGGAGCATCCATCTTATCTTGTTTTTTTTTTTTTTGGTCAAAAGCATCCATCTTATCCAAATCAACAGTAGGAGTGAAACCGAAGAATAGGCTAATCTTCTGTCTCCTCCTACTCTCATCATACTTATCTAGGCGTTGAATAGAATATAGAAAAACTGAGTTTAATTAATGTTTCCTATTGTCAAATTAATTTTTTTCCCTCACAATAACAAATCAGAATATCTTTTTTAATATTTTATCACTTTTATTTAACATTTTTTCAACTGGTCAAAAGGCATTGTATTAATGACAATTATACTATTCACCTCACCATTTTAGATACGATTTCCAAAAGTAATGATTCAAACAGTTTTTTTTTTAAAAAAAAAAATATATATATTTCTATAACTTGTTCTAAAAAAGCCAGGTCATTGACCTCTACCTCTGCCTCTAGCTCACCCTTAAAATTAAACCGATGGCCATTCTGAAAAATCAATGGGCAAAGTGAAGTTTTCCGTAAAATTAAACAAGATCATTTTGGGCCAAATAAATAAAAGAAAATTTCACTCTTCGGATTATATTGGATTTTGTAAAACTACTATTAAAAGAAAGTGGATCTTCAGCCCCAAAAATCACCCTAGTCTTCCTGAGAAATCCACGAGATCTTAATATAATAATCAAACAAAATATTCCAAATAGCAAAGCCTCTTTATTTACACAAGGCAGAAAACAAGCCTAATCTACATCTTACAATATGAATTATTAATCAAACCCACAAAATAGAGTTTGATACTCAGTCTAAAATGAATGGAACATCATAGCAAATCACTATGTTACAAAATTCAGAAGGAAAAAAAGGACATTCTATTCTATATATATTAAAAAAGAAAAAGAAAATAAGATTGAAGTTAAATTTAAAAAAGCCTACACACCACCACAAGGCACACAGCACCACTTTGCAACCTGAAGAAAAAACCACTGCAGAGGAAAAGGTTGGTCCTGCTCCACCGGCTGTGATTGGCTTGGGAAGGATAAATCCAGAGGCAGATGGCGGTGAAATGCATCCATGGCGGCACCAACACCATCTTCACTCTCAAGCAACTTGGCTATTTCTACTGCTCGAGATTTCACCTGAAGATTTAAAATTCCTTTACATATTATGATCTTATAATAGGGGTGTTCATGGGCTAGACTAGTTGTTGGAAATACTTCACAAGACTATGATGCACAGCATTATTCATAAGAGTTTCGCAAGATGTCAGCACCTATACATTTGACGGCTAAACTATCAAGTTTCAAATTTGCAGGATCGATAAAAAGTCGGAGAATCCAAATATTGAAAATAATATTAGGGGCGAAAAGAAGGAACACATTTATTTTTATCATACTTCAAAGGGAGATATACTATAAGGTCCCAAGGAAGGGATTTAATTACATAAAAGTCAAATAACAACTGAGAAGCAAGTAATGACAAGTTTTTTTTTTTTTTTGCTCAGAACGTAATGACAAGTTCTAGTGCACGAAATAACAACAGGTTTATGCTACTCACTTGTTATTGGAACTTTTAGGTTATTAAATCTCTTCCTCGAGACCTTATAGTAATTCTCCCTACTCTAAATCTATGATTCAATAATATCACTAAGAATACAGAGCCATCTTCTGCATATGTAATATGTCTACTTATATGGGAGGCAGTAGTAATCTATGGCAAGACAAAAAAAGAAATATAGGGAATACCATAATCAGAGAACACTTATGGTGTAGACATTTATTTTAGGATAGAAAGCCATATATCATAATTGTTGGAGATAAATCCAATCATAACTTCACATAAATTTCATAAAAATCATAAACAAATATGACTAGCTCATAAATGAGTTGCCCTCTATAAATAAATCACATTATTCTCTAGAAATCCAGTAGGGAATAGTGATAAGAAATCCAAAATGTTGTATGCACAAAATTAGAATTACCTCTGGTTGGAGCATGAAATTTATAGCATTTAATAATTTCTCGCAAGTGAGCTCAGAGATTGGAATTGGAGCTGGTCCCAGTCCTTTCTCGTATATTCGGTCTCCCCAGAAAAACTGATCTCCGAAGAATGGAACTATGGCAGTGGGACACTGTCATGATATTACATTAAAAAAAAATTCAATACCAATTTATTTCAATGAGCTCTTTATCATAACATCAGAAGCAGGCATCAAGAACCAACTTGGCCTACCCCCAAAAAAACAAAACTCAACTTGGCAAATGTTGGACCAATAAGTATAGGGCCAAGCTTGTAACTTGTGGGCTTGGTGAGGAGAGAGTGATGGACGAATAGAATCAACTTGGCATTAAATTTCATAGTTTATTATTTAATAGTGTCTTGGACAAGTGATGGCATTCAAACAGATTTTTGGATTATGAAAAAATAAAATAAAAGACACTTATGAAGACAACATTACCCCAGCTTTTAATCCGGTGGCTGTGGTTCCAGCACCACCATGATGCACCTGAAATTTTGCACCAACATATCTTCCAGTTAGTTTGTTTATTCACCCCCTGGCTCCTCTAGATTTTGTTGAGAGTGCAAACTCAGCCACATGCTAGAGAATGAATTTCTTTCATCTCCAAAGAAACCCAAAATAAAACAAACAGAATCTTACCACGGCAGAACATTGAGGAAACAACCATTCATGAGGACATTCCTCCAGAAGGAAAGCATACTCCGGAATTTCTTCCACTGCATACCAAAATCGTAATGTAAGTGAAACTACGATGATATTCTAAAATGCATGCAACAAAATATGTTTTTATTGTATCGCATGTACACCGTATCACATACAAATCATTTAATACTTAAGGTGGTTATCAACAGAAATGATGAAATTCAAGGCATGGTTATCATTGTCTCAATTCACTAATGGCAAAGAAACCTGTGACTCTGATGAGGGCATTTCAATAGCCAGTGCTAAAATGGAAAATTTAGTCAAAGGCAGTCTTGAATGTATTAGCTGACACAAGATATGTGTGTGTGTGTGTGTTTGTCAATATAAGCTTAAATATACAGTCACTAGGTTACTTCTTATTTTTGCATTACTTAGGTGTTAACTTTTCCCTTCTTGGTATTTTGACATGCAAAGTTCATAATACCTCAAATCCTTTTAAAGTAAAAACCTAAACATGTGAAAACATGCAAGAAATATACTGACCAGGACACGCACTGAAAACCCTGAAAAGCTCTTTCTTACAAAATAAATAAACTCAATTTGTTATTTTGGAATGTAGGCCTTCTGCTTTTCTTGGACTTTTCCCACAGAAAAACTTTTACAACTCCTCAACTTTATAATAACAAAAAGTGAAAACCTTGTTTTTGACAATAAAAATGAGTCAAAGAAATAAACAAGAAAAAGAAGAATTAATATAAGATTTGATTAGACAGTGAGAGAAAATTAATTCCAGCACAAGCAAGACTACTTTTTCAGAGTATTGCTATACTTTTCTAACCTATTTAATAAAAGAAGACTCCTCATTCCAATTCACAGAATCACTCTTGCAATTTGTTCAAGATATGTTTCTTGGACCTTAAAGGTTCTCCTCATCATCCCGTAACATGATTATTAACTCATATTTACTCCTAGATATACAGGGGCAATATCAAGCCATGTCATTTCAAATGCTATCCCTGGAGACTCCATATTCAAACTCTAAAGAATAAAGGAGCATCACATAACAGCTATCCTTCAGCAAATAAAAAATGCCCCAGAAGTTATGCAACAGTGAGAGAAAACTGTCAAATGAAAAATTCTATGATCTTGATAACATTTAGCTATGGAATCCATAAAAAACTTGTAATACTATCAAAAAGAAGAAGGAGAAGAAGCCGAAACTAGTGACATTCATGATGTATACCAGGAATTAGAAATATTGACATAGTACAGAATATAAAACCTAACTTTCAAACTCGTTATATTGACTCTCAGTAACACACATTATGTAATTTGAACATTATTTAACTTGATACCAATAAATGACTTAAGATGAAACAAGAATTTGAAATAATTATATGATCTCCAACATCAATAAGAATCTGTGTTTTGGAATTGAGGAGGCAGGTATAATATAAAGATGGAGAAAAACACTTACAGTTCCCTAGATTTCCCCAACCTCGATCAATAATACCCCGTTGTCCTGTATCCTTTAGTGCCTCCAATATAACATCAAAAGTTTTTTTGGAATCTTCAAGAGGCTAGTAAAGTAAACCATAAAGTTCATATTTAGAATATTTCCAAAACTGCCTACAGAATGTCAAGCAGTGCCAAAGCACATGGAATCAAAAGTTCACAGGCATTAAGCATACATTCAAAAACAAGCTTTACTCATGACAAGCAAGCCATTAGAGTAAATTGATTCTAGATTGAATTCAAATTTTATAGATAGATCGACACGACATGCAAGCCCATAGTGCATTAATCATAAAATGCTCCAAGCTTTTTATTTTAACATTTATTCATTAGTAATATAAAGTAAGTTTAATTAAATTATGATTGTCATTCTCTTGTGATTTGAATTATTGTAGGAAACACAAAAGAAAAGTGGCCATTGATCCATTGTAGACAGCACGTTAGCTGATGCAGCTGCAGAGCGCACTGTGACTACAATATTGGGGCCACATCAGACGATGGGATGATACAGTCCACAGTTAAAGTTACAAATTAGATGGAATTCTCTGCATGCATGGCAAAGCTAATTAGAACCCCGTTTGAGTTGGGTTGTCAGAAAATTAGGACCGGGGGAAGCAATCTAAACAGAAGACTCTGTTTTGAAAGGTCCAGAAAATTGTTATGAAGAGCCTGCACATAGGAGCTTCTAAATATAATGAAGTTAATGAGAACAAAGTATCCTAGCCTTTTCTATGCTCTCCCTCATACTGAGAACGTGTTGAACCACCTCATTCACACAGACAAGCACTTCAATGTTTAGCAAAATTCTTTGATACTGCTTTTAAAAATATTTAAGCAGTTTGTGTTTCATTAATCTTTCAAAAAGTGCATTTAACTATCAAATTACAGAAGGCAGACATATACAGATTTGACATTATAATAAGGATATGATGAAATAATGATTGAGTGGGATTATGATTATCTGTTAAGAATAATTTTCTACCGTGATTGCTTCCAAGGAGAACCTTTAATTTTTGTGCTTCATGGAGCAGGAAAACTGTTCATGTTACCACACAAAATATTTTCCCCCAGAAGTTTTGTTAAAACATCTTCATGCTACCACTCAAAGTATCATCTACGCTCCATTTGCAGGAGATGAAGTTTTGACATTTCAAGAAGTATTGAATAATAAAGATCACAAGCCAAAAGCGATAATATGTTTAAATGATATAACATGAATAATTACCACACAAAAAAACTAGAAATAAGTTCCTCAGAAACTCATTTAGCTGAATGAATTTGCCATACCATGCTTCCAAAACCAACATATATGGGTTTTGGTCCCTTTTCCATCCATTGGACAAAATCTTCCCGTGGTTGGTACTCTGATCCAAGGTTTAAGAAGCAATAACCAACAACATCAACTGAAGGGCCCCAGTCTGCAAATATGTTAAACGTTATTATTCCTAGTATTGAGACAGATTAAACAAAACATGTCTACCAAACATTTCAAGACAACTATTTTTTCACAACTCTCATTAAGCATAGACAGCTTAGTATTGAGTTTTGAACTAGAGCAGAGTCACTGCGTTCTCCTGGGGAAAAAACTTCATTAATTGAGGAAATATATCCAAATTAAAGGAACTTATGTTATAAAAATGATATGTGCAGGCATCACCAATCACCAAATGTTATAATAAATGATTAATTGCATCCTCGACCATACCACTTGGCTTTGGAACAACATGAGGACTCCACATATAGCCAGTTGGTAAATGAGATATCGATCCACGATACATACTGAAGTATGCAATAGGAGCAAGCTTCAATTTCCGTTTCCTGAAGTCATTGATAAGTCCTCTCATCCCCCACCACAACATTAGTTCTACAACAATGTAGGACAGCTGGATGCAGAAGAAAATATAAACAGATTTAGTGGTAAATGTAATTCTCCAGTTCTTTCATACTAGTAAACTCTAATTACCAAAACATTTTAAGAAAGGACATACCCAATAACCAGCACTTCGAGGAACACGTGCCAAAGGGTGGGGGAACTCATGTGTTGGCCTGCCTATTGAAAAGAAAACATGTAAGAAATGACACCAGAGGCATTGGAGCAGCAGCTGTGTAGGCTATTTTTCCAATTTAATTCGTTGTCAAAGTCTGTACAGTTAACAGTGATATATGCACACACAAGATGTAAAATTACACATACAGGTAATAATCCCTATACTATCCCTCCAAAACAGCTTCTAAGTTGATTCTAATCTTATATTAAAAAAGAAAAGATTCTAATATAATTTTAATAAGAAAGAAAATATTTGACTATAGTATTTACAATGACGATCATATAGCATGGATACCACATAAATCTTGCCATAATACACAATATAAAGTACATAAGGAGAAACATGATACTAAAATTTCCAGATCATGCTTCAGATTGAAAATTGGCATATTGCAAAAAATTAAAATTGAGTAATGAGTAACAATTAGGCAGAAAAATATGTCAAGATACTATCTACACCAAGCAAGATTCCATGGCAATATCATCGTGACATTGGAGTCGTGCCTAAGACTTTTAGTACTGTATTTTATCTTACTTAATGTGTAATTATTGTTCATAATAAAAGGTACTCTCTCTGGTCCTAATTATATGACATATTTAACCGATTTTGAGGAGATTAAGGAAAGAAGTTAAATTAGTTAATTTTACTCATTTCCCTAAAATGCTCTTATATAAATTTAAAATGACATAAGTAAAAGTGAATCAAAAGCTCTTGCCACATACCTCTCCGACCTAGAATTTTCCTTTTTACACGCTATCTAATTAAAATAATGGTCTTACTATATATAATATATGTGTGTATCTATATGGATATGTGTGTGTGTGTACATATATCTACACACATATATGCACACACACACACAAAGATATATATGTATGTGTGTGTGTGTGTGTGTTTATATATGTACACACACATATATTGACAGACACACAGATATACATATATGTACAAACACATATTTGTGTGTGTGTGTGTCTATATATATTTGTGTGTGGACACACACATATATACATACATACATGTACACACACATACATATATGTGTGTGTGTGTGTCTATATATATTTGTGTGTAGACACACACATATATACATACATAGATACATACACATATATATATCTAAAAGTTTCATTGGCTGGAAGAGTCTACGCACCTATATACATATACTCACCAAAAACCAAACACACTTGAGCAAATAAAATAGGGGTATTTTAGGAAGAAATTGACAAAAATTAGAATGTTGTCCTATAATTAGGACCAAAATCAACTCCCAAATGTTATCTTATAATTAGGACTGGAGGGAGTATTTATCATAATATTCAAAGCTGCAGTTATTCCTTTACTTAGTTTCTGTACTGTATGAATATTTCATGCCAATAATAAGTTGTTTATTGTCGGTAACACCATATCTTTCAGCTAAGAGGTCTCTTGTAGAGTTGTAGTCATAATTCCCACTCAAGTAATATAATAATAATAATAATAACTACTCACGTCCAAGGCATTGTGAAGAAGATGTGAATGGGCACACCAAGCGCTTCAGCGACATGTACATGTCCTACAAAACAAAAGGAAGATATATTTCTATCAATATTCTTCACAAAGTAAGTGCAATTAAGTCACATTCTAATGGACTCGGGGGGAAATGGCAAAAAAAGTGCATTGTCCAAACATTAAATGTTATAGGCATCAAACTTCATCCATAGTCAATACTTATTTATGTGGCCCAAATTTCCCATATTTTCCCCAAGAACATGTTCAACACTTCTTTTCCATTATTAACATTGGAGGCCAAATAATATAAGACCCATATCAACAGACTATTTTACACAACTTCATCATAATACTTAGCCATGCTACCCAACTCATGCATCTCATATGACACAGGAAAAGAAGAGAGAAAAAGGATAAGCATAGTACATTTATATTTCTAAGTTA
Organism: Acacia pycnantha; assembly: GCA_025563575.1. Taxonomy (NCBI): domain Eukaryota; kingdom Viridiplantae; phylum Streptophyta; class Magnoliopsida; order Fabales; family Fabaceae; genus Acacia; species Acacia pycnantha. The sequence continues at coordinate 1,512,263 of JAMWYP010000248.1, forward strand.
AGAATCACAAAACTCACTAAGCTTGTAGTCACTCACCATAGGCAGGAGGATTGGCAATAATAGCCTGAGCTCTGAAAGGAACACCAGTTTCCAAATCAGGTGCGGTGCATGCTGGTAGAAGAGATTCAATAATGCTCTTCAGATGCTTTCTTTGCAACGATATTTCTGATGGCCCTGATGGGATTAGACCTTTATTTCTTGCCATATCTATAAAATGAAATAATTCATTCCATATAAGTTTGCAAAAAATTGAGGAAAATGAGTGTGAAATTAAAATAGAGTCACAGAATTAATCATCCTCAATATTCTTCAAATGAAAATTACAGAGTCATGAGTTGCAGAAAGATTGAAATTTTGGAAGTCTTACGGATCAGTCATTGAGTGCATTAGCTTGATAGAAACTTGGGCAAGTTTTGTAATACTCAGCATTAGTACAATATGAGGGAGAATGTAATGAGAATTATCTTGATATAATTCTAAATTAATTTGAGAGATCAGCATTATAGATGTAATATGACCACCAGAATTAATCACTTCTGTTTTGAGATATACAGCTCCAGTAGTTACTTTTTTTGGCAAGCAGAAATTTTTATTTGACCTATGATCACCAAGGCCAAAGCATGTTCCTTTCACTAACAGAACTAGAATTATTTGGTGTAGCCCTAAGTTAACATTTATCTGCCTTGCAGATGTTCAATATATATTGACCCTTCAGCTCTCCTCTCTTTCATATCAAAATTTTTACATTTTACCCTTCAAATTTGGTTGTTCAAGATGCTATGAAAAGCATCCTTGACCTTGAAGTTCATGGTCCTAGAGCTAATATCCTTTTCCTGTCAATTATACAAGCAAATATTTTTTCATCTGAGATGTTCATGGACCATACCAAACTTTCATAATTGTTTCTTATTATTAAACCTAGGGTTAAGGTGTAGATTTGCCAACGAACTATTACCCGAGGAGCGTCTGGCATAAAAAACAATTGAGGGTACCAAAATTACCAATCAACAATTAAAAAGTGAAAAAAGTACCAAATAACTATTAAAAAAATAACTATCACAATTATGTTAAAATATGAGGCATTGGCGTAGGATGGTGGCGGAGACACTGGAGAAAAGAGTGGTTAAGCCTTCTTGTTGGATAAGGCAAACACCAACAGAGATGAGACCCATGCGAGCAGGCGCTGTGGCAGCAGCGGTTGCTGCTTGTGGCATCAGAGGGATGGAACCAGGGTGCAAGGCGTGTGCCGATCGAAAGCTGTGGACTGTTGGATGAGTTCAAGAGGGTGAGTGGAACACCCAGCAACAATGGAAGCTTTGAAGACGCCGACGTCGCTAACACTGTGACAGTCAATAAAAAACGGAGACACCAAAGTAGTGACGGGGTAATAGTTCGTTGGCAAATCTGCACCAAATTGTGTTTTTTTCACTTTTTAATTGTTGATTGGTAATTTTGGTACCCTCAATTGTTTTTTGTGCCAGACGCTCCTCAGGTAATAGTTAGTTGGCAAATCTGCACCTTAACCCTTAAACCTATGGACATCTAACAGCTAGAGGTGTGTTCGAAGAGCAAGATCTGTTGTTTCTGTACCAGACAAAGCTTTCAAAGAAACCTTTGAAAACTACCTTGCAGAAATCAGTCTGGCATCAAGAAGAAAAAAAAGTGTGTTCTGGCATCATTTTTTTGGAGGCAAAATCCAATAGGTGAATCAAAGGGAAGAAACTTTGTAAAAATTTCTGCATATCCAATTTAAGATCAAAAGCAAACACTCTGAAATAAGAATTATTAGACATGAACGCAAATATCTTAGACTTGGGGAACCCTTACATTCTGCCAAAGATCGAGGATCGCCGCCCAAAGGATAGAAATCTACACCAGCTGACCTTACAAACGTGTCAAAATTAGCATGAGTTGCTAGCCTAACATGATGACCATACTCCTGCATGAAAGCATCAAATCATCACTGATAATAAATCAGACAATTGGAGAAAGTGACATTCAACAAATATAACAGTCGACAGGTAGAATATATTATCTGGAAGATCAAGATTTGGCATCCTATGAATAAGTCAATAGCAGAAACTCATGACAACAATCAAGATGTACAAGTTAGAAATCAACAACATGAAAATGAATATAACTGAATAAAATATTAGAACATTCTATGCCTTTTGTGAAAGAAATACTTGGAATACTAACATTATTTAAGGTATGAATGATTTCCAAATCACAGGTCAAGAAAACTAAGTAATTACAGGGACCGAATCAGCAACAAGATGACATTTGATTAATATTTAATAGACTTGCAAAATAATGCACTTGTCAAAGGGCAAAACTCAAGGGCATTGCTTCAAATGATATTAACACATACAGTGTACAATAGCCAGGTTGGGCCAGGGCTTTAACCAACCCTAGACCTGGCACAGATAAATTCAGGCCCCCTAAAATGAACCCTGACCCCTGCTTGAAATTCCCCACCAAACTGTAAGATCACGCATATCAGTATGAATTAAACTTGGAACTTCAACTTTGACTATTGAAGTAATTGGAAGACCAGAACCAAGCCCTACCTTCAAACAAGAAATAAAAGAAATCCTATAAAAAGAAGGTACATGTTAGAGCCAATGGCCATAACCTGTTTATACCTTTGATATCTTGTAGCTATCATCAACTGGGAAAGAGACTTAGACCAAGGTGAATGAAACAAACCCAAAACATACAGATGTCACTAACGGACATCAGAGAAATCATGGCTTAAGAACACATGCATAAAGAAGAATCTATTATTTTGAATGAGTTCAATCCTCTACTATAAACACTTGATATTCATCTGTTCCACTTGACACGCAAGAACAATAAATAATAACGATGACAACAACAGTAATCATAATGATAACAATAACATGATTTGACAATGAAACTCTTTTAAGAATCAAGGTTAATTAAATAGAAACATTCAGACATGCCTGTAGTCTCTTTGCAATGGCCAGAAAAGGCTGTACATCTCCTCTAGTTCCAACAACAAGTATAGCAATTTGCAACCTTGGAATTTGTTTTTTGCATTCAGAAACAAGAATTTCCCTCACTGCCAAGTCTTCAAATGATTGAAGCTCCAACAATTCTGACGCAACAGCCTCACTCTTTTCTAAATCCACTTTGACAGTCCCATCACTTTGTATCTTCACAAGGTTCTCAATCAATTTTTTCTGGGGAGCACAATAAGAAGGTGTAATCACCAGCCTAAAAGTTTCTAACCAAAAAGCATAAACAGGAAATACAGACTTCACGATCAAGAGAAAAAACAACAACCTGCAACATATTTTCCAAAATAACCCAAAACAATGGGATGGCTTAAAGACATAAGCAACCTTCAAAGCACATGAAGATGAATTTTGTTCCAGCAGTATAATCAAAGGCCAAATAATAGACAGGTATTAATTACTTCAGTGGAACAAAATTGCTCAAGCACAATTATAAATATTAACCTCATGTATCTGTGATATGACATTTGTGCCTACCTTTTCACACTCTAAAAGTCTGTCCAATAATAACCTGCGCCTTGGAGATGCTCTCTTCTCTGTGAAAGATCGAGAAAATGTAACCTCGTTATGATCAATAAGCGGTTCCTGCTCAGTTCCAACAGGTGCCGTTATGCAATGATTCAACCCTTCAAGAAAAATGTACAATATTATGATACATAAAAACAAACTTTATGAAAGAAGTAAATCAAAATTAACAGTCCAACAGTATCAAGATTGAGAATAAGAGACAATGGATGGCATGTGCCCAAGGTAAAATGTTGACGTTGAGTTCTTTAAATTAAAATGAGATCATGCCATTAAGGTCTCAAAAAAGGATATGAAAATACTTACAATTATGTAGATTTAAATTTGTGAAACACAAAAGAGGATGATCACTATACGTATTATAGGAATAAGCAATGCCTAATTGGATAAGAAGATTTTTTATATGAAAGCTGGTTTAACTGGGTCCAATTAAATAAAATAATGAAAAATGCATAAAGCCTTTCAAGACCTGGATCGTTTGCGGGGGGGATAGTTTATTCGTCTACATACCTTCACTATTTCACTACAGAGAAGTAAGGTCAGTGTCAACAAGCTAACACAATTCTAAGGACTTGTACAATAAGTCTTAGACAATAAGCAATCCCCTATATGGGAAATGCAAGTCTTTTTCCTTCTTAAATTGGCATCAGCTTCTTGTATTCTTCCCATGGCTTACACCGCATGAACCAGATGCGCGGGACAGCAAGAACTTCATTAGAACTAAGTCTGAGAAAGTAAATTAAGCTATGAAGTAGACCACTGCAGCTTAAGCACTTCTTCCACAGTAAGGACCAAAAACAATAAAAAATAAAGCCCAAAACAAATTGGCCTCGTTTCAAGCCATGAAGCACTACTTCTATGATTCACGTAATCCCATATTATCCTAGATTTTTAATCATGAATTTATCCAACTAAAAAACCGACAAGATCATTGATACCACACTGAATGCTTTATTTATAATCTAACCTATAGTGATGACAAAGCCATACAACGATCAAATATCGGATAGAGTGACAATAAACTAGCGACTCAGCCAATGAGCACTAACCTCTACGAGGCGAAGAACTAGCTTCCGGTTCTTTTGCTTTAGACTTCTGTGGCTCCTCACAGGATAACAAAGGTGCTGTGACCGAATCAGCAACTTCCATTTCCTTGAATCTTTCTTTTATTAACTACTTCGTTGGAAAAATTTTGAACTCATTACCCACTTATCCAGAATCCCCAATATCAATTCTCGACATTTGAAGTGCTTTTAAGTCGGCAAAACTTGTAAATTCTATCAAACGCCCATGACCAAAACGGTAATGCTCTGTGAACGGACTTCAAAATCACCATATAGCTGACGATGAAGAGGATAAAAACCCAATAAGCAACCAAGAATCTCTTCACTTACGAGCTCAGAAGCAACAACTTCTGAGTAATCTGAACACTTGAAGCTCGCTTAAAAGCTTGAGTAGTGAATGTAATCAGCCAACTACGCAAACCAAACAGCCATTCAAGCAGGAAGAAAGTTTGGTAAGCGCCAAAACCAGTTGAAGCAAAAGCAAAGAAAATCCAAAATAGAAAAAGCCGCGAGAAGAACCAGTTAAGGCATGTGCAAAGGAAGTATGAATTGAAGCTCGGAAACTCAGCAACGAATTTCTAAATATGGAAATTTTGGGGAGGAAATACCAATTTCGACAACACTCATATTCACAGTTCAAAGAAGGAAAACAAATTATTATAAATAAATAAAATTGAGAATCTTTTTTATTGGGAAAAACAGAGATAGAGATGGTACTTGTTTTGGACAAGAAAGCTTGGTACCCGGCCAGATGCTTAGCAAGCAAGGATCTCCCCAAGGAACCCAGTTCTCCACGAGCCCAATGGAATCCAGTAACGTGTATGAAAAATTAAAAATTAATTTTGGAATATTATTATAAACTTGAGGAAAAATGATAGAAAAAGAATTTTTAAATTCTAATATTTTAAATTAGATATTTCTTAAGAAATGAGTTGTAAATTGTTTATTAAATTTCGTTATTCCCTTATCAAACATTTGGTAAGAACCTTGATTTTAGATTTTGCAATTTTAAATATTTTTTTTATCATTATCCCAAACTTTAAGCGGATGTTTTTAAATTCAAAGTTAGAAATTTAATCATTAGGGGTTTCCTTTTTGGGGAGGGAATCATAAGGTTTAAAGTTTGATCGTCTTTTCTTACTCTCACTAACCTTTAAACTATCATTAAAATTCATAAATATTATTGGCAATTTATGAGTAGTGTTATTGTTCTTTTATATATACTAAATCTCATGTTTTTTCTCGAAATTTTTTTCAACATTCATGAAATATGCACCATAAATTTTATAAATTGTAGATTAAGGTATAGAATAAATAATAAATATCCATACAAATATTATTTATATTTTGATTTACATGAAAAGATTCAAAATTAGAACATGAATAAGACCAAAAAAATTAAATAAATAAAAATTAACTTGAAATATAATGGAAAGCAAATTCACACTCACTTGATTTCTAACTTTGAGAATAATTGGATCATTTGTGTGGTTATAAGATAAAATGGATTAGGCAAAAGTGCTCTTCTGCCTATATATATATATATATATATATATATATATATAAAACGTATCTTTAGTCTTTACCTAACCTTTCGTTGTTAATTTCAAATGATTATATTTTTTTCATTATTAAAAATTAAATTAAATATATTAATATTTAAGAATGACTTAAAACTTTTGTGTCTACATTTTTTATAAATAGAACTAACAGTAGTAAAGTTAAAAGATTGAAACAAATATTTTATAAAATTATGGTATCAAAATAAAATTTTATATAATATTACAAACAAATTGTTGGTTAATATGGTAAGTAGTCTTACTTTTCTAAGGAGGAGAACATATATTTAAACTTAGGGAACACAATTGTTAGGAGGGCTTTAACTTTAACGTTCTTAGTTCAACAAAGATTAATCCGAAGTAGACTTTTTGTCAAAAAATTCATCAATTATTAAAGAGAGTGATCAAATATGAAATTGAAGAAAAAAAGTTGACGTATATTTTTAGTCTTTTAAATTTTACATGAGATATACTTTTAGTCATTTAACTTTATAAACCATACTTTTGATCCTATATTCCTAACAATATCAATGTTAGTAAGGAAAAATGTTGACATAACAAATTCAAGTAATGATTGTGTAGCTGGCAAATCTTATTTAATTTTTAATTTTTTAATATAATAAATTTCGATTATCAAACTAAAATAAACCGACAAAGCTCTGTAAATGAAATGAGATTTTGATATTTATATTATTAAACTAATTTTTTTTAATACAATTGATGTTTTGATATTAATTGCTTCATTATATTTTTAGATATTTTTTCATTTACACATATTTTAAATTTTAGATTAATAGTATTTAATTATATAGTTATCACTTGAGTTTGTTGTGTCAATTTTTTTGTTAGCAAATGAACAGTATTAAAATTGTAGGACCAAAACTATACTTTATAAAATTAAAGGACTAAAAATGTAATTTATTGCTGCTGACAGAGAGCAAGACAGGCTATTTTGGATTTTAAACTCGAGCCTGAGATCTTTAAACTCCAGAGAAAATCTTCAAAGAGTTTACAAATGTGTAAACTCGAGTTTGTGGTTGCAAACTCGAGTTTGCTTCTGACGGGAAGCCTTTTCAAAATGAAATCATTCTTTAAACTCTACAGTATTTATTTTTGAGTAGAGTTTGCTATTTGTTGAAAATCTACAAAAGTTTACAAATCATGTAAACTCGAGTTTTCAGTTGGAAACTCGAGTTTGCCATTGGCAGAGAGCTACCAAGATTTTCAAAGTTAGCTAAACTCCAGTTTACATTTAGAAACTCGAGTTTAGGCTACACAAAGAGTTCTCTAAGTTTCCACACTTTGTTGGAAACTCGAGTTTACTTTGGAAACTCGAGTTTTCATCCTAGAGATAACAATGCTCGATTTTAAACTTGTGAAAACTCCACTGTTCATTTTAACAAAGCTTTTCAATGTTTTCTTAAAATTGAGAAAACTCGAGTCTACTTTTAGAAACTCGAGTTTTGGCTTTACAAAGAAGTTTCCATAATTTTCAAAGAATGTGAAAACTCGAGTTAAAATATGGAAACTCGAGTTTTAGACAGGCAGAGAGCTCTGCTATCTTTTGAACATTTGAAAACTCCAGTTTTGATTTGGAAACTCCAGTTTTGAGCTTTTGGACTAAAACATGATTTCTCATCAAAAGTCCAAAACTCGAGTTAGTCACTTAATGACTCGAGTTTTGCACTATTCACAAAACATGTCCAAATGCAAAATCGCGATGTTTTTCTCTGAAATGAGAAAACTCGAGTTTTGATTTAAAATTCGAGTTTTGGTCTTTTACTGAAAGTTCACTGAAGCATGAAAACTCGAGTTTGGAAGAACTGACTCGAGTTTGCATCGCAGAATTTGAATTTTGAACTGAACGAATTTGCGAAATGTTTGTGTTTGATCTCAATACTCTATATCATCACTCATTACTATTCCTAACTATGTTAAATCAGTTTGTTAGTGAGTTTCAGATGATTTAGACAGGATTAAATGGAGATTTAGCATAAAGCATAAGTAGAGTCAGAACATTAAATGCAAAAGTGTAGAAAGCTTGCTTACTTCTGAACAATCTTTCTCCACACGTTTTGAAAGAATTAAAGATTCCTTCCACATCCAGCAAGCTGCTCTTCCAACGAACTAAATGTCAGGAAGTCAACCCTGAACTTCTGCAAAGCTGGATTAAGCAAAGAGTAGATAGAGAAGAAGACCAAAACCTCAACTAATCAACCTGCAATGTTTCCAACGATCACATTATGGATTACAACGGTCATTTAATGATCTCTAGCTATATATAGAGCTGCAATCAAGTCTTCAAAAAGGGAGACAATAGACAGAAACGAAAATCATTCAAGTTACTTATTCTTTCACCGGAGTGTTTCTGGGTAAGTTAGTGAAATCCCGGAGTGTTTCTGGCTAAGTTAGTGAAATCCCGGAGTGTTTCTGGGGACTGGACGTAGGTCAAGAGTTGGACCGAACCAGTATATATTCTCTGTGTCAATCTTCTCTTCTCTATCTCTACCTTGCCTTAACTTACATCTGTTGTGTGGGTGAATGTGTTCTTGAGCAATCAACGAAAGAATTTTATAATCACCTATTCACTCCCCCTCTAGGTGATATTCCACCTTCAAGTCCCACTTATTTATTAGAGATAATGACAAAAAAATATCATTTGAACTTCAAAATTCTATTAACAACAAACAACAGTAATAAGATTAACAATAACACTAAAACAATTAACAACTAATTTTATTGTTAAATCTCTTATTTAGGATTTTAAAGTTCATGTGGTATTTTTTTGGAATTTTCTGTATTTATTAGGGGCTTAGCTCCATGACTTTTAAGAAAAGAGGGTGATCATTCCTTATGAAATGCCAAAACGTGTTTTCAAAAAAGAAGTTTGAACTATTTTATTTTTATTATAATCATAAAAAATAATTTAGTATTTCGATATTTTAAAACATATGTGCATTTTTACATGAATTTTATGAATAATCTTTCTTATCTACTGTATCTATCTTTTTTCATCTTCTTAAATATATCTAGTTATTTTTAGAAGTGACCTCACAAAATAGAAAAATATTATTTTTAAAAAATAATAATTACTTTCTTAAATATTAAATAAGTTTCTTGAAAAAATTTTTTGAAAAAAAAAAATTGTATTTAATTAAAAAAAATATGAAATAAATGGGCCCCTATTAAGGAGGATACTAATTACCAATGGCCAATGAGCATGGGCCGTCCTTTCCTCATGGCAAAAAAATTTAAAAATATGATCCTTGCTTGCCTCGCGTTCCACGTGGGTTTTTTTTTTTTTTTTTTAAATATTTGTTTTTTGCCGGAATCGTGCCCCGGGAGTGAGGAATAAAGGAACAGCGACATATTTGGCGGGCTTACGTCCAATTTTAAAAGTCAGTGAAATAGAAATATCTTTATTTTATGGCTTATTTAGTTCTTTACCTTTACTTAACCCAAAAAAAGAAGACTAAAGTGTGAAAATGGAATATATTTTAAGAATTAGTTAGGTAGTTAAGTTCATTAATAAATTATTAATTTTACTAAACAAGTATAACAAGTTGATGGCTGATTCCCGAATATTCAGGATATGGAGAAAGCATTTTTTTTTTAAAAAAAAAAACACATTTTGGCCAAATTATTTCAAAAAGGAAAAAGATCATCATGAGGAAGACTAAAATAAAAGTCTTACGGACCTACATTAGGCCCATTTACGGTATGGCCCAACAAGGGGCAATCCGTATCAGAATCCGCCTATAATCAAGGATCTCAACCTAGGTGTGGTGGCACAATACTTGGGCTATAAGACGCACAGGGTCCATGAGTTCAAACTCTACAGGTAAACTCTATAAATAAGAGGTAAACCTTAGGGTATGTTTGGTTTGAGGGAAGGGGAGGGGAGGAGAGGAAAGGGGAGAGAGAAAAAATCAGAGGAGGGAAATTTTTTTAAAAAATTGAGTGTAGTGGGGCCCACATATTTTCCTCTCCCCTTCCCTCCCCTCAAACCAAACATACCGTTAAGGTATTGACATTCTCCCTCAATTTGATATACTACTACCATCATTGTGCTCACACATCACCCCATTTGGTTAACGCCTATTCGTGCAAAGTGATATACTATATTCATAGGTATTTAATCTATAGATACCTAGGAAAGAGTTAACCGATCCAATATCAATATACTAGTCCATCGAGGCTAGACATCTGTTGTTCTTATACAGAACAAGAAGAAAGAAGTATAGGAGTTGGATCCTCAATTTAGCATCAATTAAAAATATTTTTTTTTGCCGACTTACTTGGGAAGTTTATTTTAAACTTACATGTAAGACATATTTCCATATTTATTATTTTTTTCACAAATTACTCAAATGGATACTTCCTCAATAATTGTTAAATATAATAATACACATGTATTTTATAAAGTGAGTTGCTGGACATTAATCTCTCAAACACTGTTTTTTATTCTTGAGTCCACATTCATTTTTTAAAGAAAAATCCTAATTAAATCCATCTAAAATATTCAAGTATAAATTCAAATATGTACTTTTAACAAATTCGTAATAAAATCATATCTAAGACATAATTAGAAATTTTAAATATTGTTAAAAGACTATAATGTTCCTTTATAATTAACTAATAACCGTCTTAATTACAATTTTTATTATTTCAATTAAATTTAATTGTTTGGGCATAAAAAAAAAATTTAATTGGAATTTCCCCTCTGTTTTCTTAGCAAACAAGTTTCATGTACTTTCCACCAACTGTGACCTTTTGTAAAGCAATTTGTGGCGTCAAAAGTGGGGGCGATGGGTGACAGAGGAGGGAACCGATTTTGGTGCCTATCATGTACCAGGTGCATGTGGGCCGTCCAGATGCGATCTGTCCTGATTTTTTTTTTAGCTGCTGTTTTTTGAATAAAAAAATCATTTTTTTGAAAAAATGTTGATTGAGAGATTATCTTTATTTTAAATTTTCTACCCATTAAAATAACTTTTTTTTGAAAGAACAGAAAGTAAAAAATAAATAAAACCTCGACGGTTCAGGAGAGAGGAGCTCCCGTTGCCTATCTTTTGTATAGGCAGGGAAACTCGATCTCAAAGATGAGAGACATACTTTTGTCAGGAAGTGGCTCGTTGCGTTTGACATGGCAAAGAAAGCGATTTTATTGATGTACGACCTCTTATATTTTATATAAAATCTTGTTGGTAGTACAATTGATGATGATTTTGAAGAAGAATATGAGAAGAGCTCTTGTTCCTAGAAGGAAAAAAACATTCATTTCAAATTGATGATGATTTCGAATGGGAAAATCCCCAAAAGAAATACGTCATAAATTTTAAAAACCTAAAATGTCTTTTGAATACGGAAAAGGACAAATTGGTAAAAAGGTAGGAATATGGAGTTTTGGAAATGTTTTTTTTTTTTTTTTTGATATAAAAATGTTAGGAAAGGGGTTGGGCTCACCCACAGTCCAAGGGCAGTGCGCTTGAGCCCAAATCAGTAGGGCATACGGAAGAGTACACATGCCTCCACCTCTACCGGCGTTTCCACCGCTTCCCAGACCCCTAGGATGCCTCCCCCAGCGCCTTGACCAACGCAGGGATCGAACCCCCTCCCTTGAGGTGAGGAAGTCCGACCCCCTTGCCAGTTGAACCCAAGGACGAGGGGTAGTTTTGGAAATGTTGATTGTATAACATCCCAAATTTTATCTCTATAATTGATTTCGAAAGGTAGGAATACTAAATTATGGTTCTAATTGATTGTTACAGATTGTTTTGTAAGTTGTGATTGAGCTTGGATTCTTGATGTAAACTTAATTTTAACGAGAGGTAACCACTTTCCACTTATTATGTGTGTTGGTATATTGTTTGTAAGTATTTTGTTAAATGATTATGAGAACAAAACTGGTTTATTGATATTGATAAGGTATTTCAATGAATATTTTGAAATGTTTATGGAGATTAAGAAAGTTATTATGATGTTTATGAGTATTTTCATAAAATTTTCCTTGTGGAACCTTATAATTTGAATTGTGACACGCACTTGCACACACTATATTGCTTCTTTTTTAACTTCTAATCTTATAAAATTACTAGGTTGAGTTAGATCTATTTGTTGTGTTTTTGTCTTATTTGTGTTAAATTCAAATTTATTGGTATTTTTGCTAATAAATTTCATCTTCTTTTTGTTATTGGTCTAGGATAATCTATACTTTGTCTTTGAGGATTTATACTTATATTTAATGTTGATGTCCATGGTGTATTTATTCTTAATAATCGTTGTCCTATATTATTATTGATATCTATTCTTCTTGGATTATTTTCATGATAACTTATTGTACTATCTAGTTCTATCTATAATTGTTGTGGAATAGTTATATTAGTGGGATCTAATGGCACTTCATGTTGAAGACGGAATATCACCTAAGAGGGCGGGTGAATTGGGTGATTTCAAAAACTTTACTAACTAAAACTAGAAATCAAAATAACAAGGAGAGGATAAAAGAATAATGGACACTCGGTTATTTGTCTGTTGATTACTTGCTTCTTGTCCATTGTTGCATATTTATTTGTGTTTCTATATTTCCTATAGCTGTTATATATGCAAACTCTTTTCTTGTTTCTTGTAAATTTTATTCTCTTTGTCCCATAATTTCTTCTATTTCATCTTCATATAATTCTTCTAATGCATTCATCATATTCATGGAGGTTTTATTCTTATTTCTTTCATTTTCTATTGAAGATTTTAGTATTCTAAATAAATCATCAGTTTTTGATCCTATATGACAAGCTATTTCTGATATATATGTTTACATATAAAAAGCTATAGTTGTGTAATAATGAATATAATTAAGAAATTAGAACCTAGAATTTATGAAATTGAATATAACATATTACCTGAAAGTTCATATATATTGCATGAAAGAGAAATAGAATCATGTATATTTTCACCATACATATTAGGTGGAGAAGTAGAACATACATGGAATCAGTTAAATTGGGATAATATATATTTAATGAAAAAATTAGGAAGCTATATAAATCCTAATATTGAAGATTTATTTCAAATATTTTCTTTAGAAGAAATAATAAGTTTATTACTAGAAGAAACAAGATATATAATACATAAAGAAGAAAATAAAAATAAAATAAAAATATAGAATTAAAAGAAATAAAGAAAGATATGAAAGAAATAAAACAAGCATTAGGAATATAACAAGCATTGGGATTGCTTATGGAAGGTACGAGCACCACATAGGTGCAAGAAGCTCCGTTGGTTAGTAACCCGCCAATGCCTGCTCACAAATACAAATTGAATGAGGCAGGGACTAACAATTGATTAGAGCTTCATCCTTTGTGACGCAGGAGTAGAGGATCCTATTCATGTATTTCGGAATTGTGCCCATTTGAGATCGTTATGGCAAAAGGTAGTGACCCTGGAGAGGTGGCACAAATTCTGTAGCATATATGTCTCTATTAGATTGGGTATGGTGGAATGTGAGAGGATGGATAGGAGCGAATAAGGAGTAGGCTTCTAGGTTAACCATGTTGTGTTGGTGGATATGGAGGAAAATAAATTTGTTTGTGTTCGAGAAGACGTTCAGCCTAAATACTAATATTCTTGCTAGTACAAACACAATGATGGAGTGCATGAGTGCTACGAATGATCGTCTAGCAGGGATGAAACTTAATGGTGTTACTCTGGCTACTAGTTGAGAGGCTTGGCATCCAGCAGAGGAGGGTGAAGGTGAAGGTGAATGTGGATGGTGCTTATTCTAGAGCAATTGATAAGTATGCTTATAGGGGGGATTATTCGTAATTCTTCTGGAACATTTATTAGGGGATTATTTAATTCCATTGAGGATGGGGATGAGCTGTCAGCAGAAGTTTGGGCTTGTCTCTTAGGCCTTAATATTGCATGGGTGATAGGTTTCCAGAAAGTATAGTTGAAAACAAATTCGACTAAGTTATGTCTTGATTTACTTTCTCATGAACAAGGTGGTCATCACCACGACTCCGACATCCTTGATGAAGTCAAAAAGCTGCTATAAATGGAGTGGGAATCAAAGGTTACGTACATGCCTCGGTTTGACAACTCTGCGGTAGATCATCTAGCGAAAAGGGCTTTGAATCGGGATGGGGATTCCATGAAATGTATAAGCTTTTTGAGGCTCTAGAGGCAATTCTTTGTGAGGATTGTAATGGGTGTAATATTCCCATAGGAACTAGCTGATCCCAAATTTATCCAAAAAATAAAAAATATATAAATAAAGAAAAAATATTGGAAGAATGGAAAAATCGATCACAATTAATAGCATTAGTAAATAAAGATGTAGATATTGAAATAGTAAGCATGTTGATAGAAGCAAGTTTTATGGGAAATATACATGCTTGGTGGACTAGTAGAAAACTAGAATTAATAGAATTATCAAGAATATAATTGAAGAATATCAAAATAAAAGATAATTTTATGCTTTAATATTAACACAATATGAACAAATATTAAGAAATGAATTTATAGGAAGAGCAAAGACAAGCATAGAAAATACTAATAAAAAAGAAGCAGTAGCATATTTACATGAAATAGAAATATGTTCATTAGATCCATATTATATAGAACAATATATATGTGAATATAAAAAAATATTTTTATGATGCGAAATTTTAGAACTATGAACAAGAAAATTTCATATGGAACTATTATATCGAAAATTACAAAACCTTATATCAGAAAACATAATAGAAGCATATAATAAACATTTAGAATCAAGACAAGATATATTTGTATATTTAGATACAATGGGAGAAGAGAAGAATATTTGAGATATTTCATATCAGAAAAATGTAAAGAAGCATAGAGAAATATTAAATATTACTAAATGAATAAAAGAATGTTAAAATGCAATGAGATAGAAAAACCATATAAATGGGGATGTAAAGAAAAAAGATTAATGAGAAAAAAGAAGAAAAGAATTATTATAAATTTAAAAAAATACCCTAAAGAAAGAATTTATAAAAGATATAAACCAAGAAAATTCTTTAAGAAAAAAGGAACAAATATAAATTATAATAAAAACCATACAAATGTACATGTTTTAATTGTGGAAAAATGGACATATATCAACAAATTCTAGTAAACCAAAAAATAAAAAGATAATGAATATAATAGAACAAGCTTATGAATATGAATTAAAACCTTTAGAATTTGATGAACCAGTATATAGTGATATATAAAATCCTGAAATAGAAATATACAAAATATATAAAATTCAGGAGATGAAAGTATAAATGAAGAATCATATGAAGAATCTTAATATTCATCTATAGAAGAAGAATTTTATAAATTATATATGACGAATACAAATGAAATTGAAATAGGAGAATCAAGTAACCAGGAATAAGAGGAATATAGAAATACAGATGAAGGAATAACATAAAAGATACTGACTCTCAGTACAAATCAATATGATAAAATAAAATAAAACATTAGACATGACAACAAAATATATAAAAAATGAGAATTTTATTAAAAAAGTAGGAAAGATGATAAAATCAAAGAAAAATGAAAAATATGCATGTGTAATATTAGAGAAAAAGCATGTAACATCCCAACTTCACAAGCAGTATAAATTTTTTTTTTCTTTAAACATCATTTCAAAATGATCAGAGTAGTGCACCGGAGCTATTGAGTAACTGAAATATATATTAAAATACCCATGGTAGCATGTTTTGCTGTTTAAACAGCGGTACAAGAGTGATTCAAAAAGTATAACAGAAAGAAGTCTTCAGTCGCGACTCCTAGGCGTGCTGCTTGTCCTTCTTCTCGATTCTCGGTCCACCCGATCCTGAAGCTAAGTTAAGAGCTGAGGTCCATGCATCGAACCCCGTAACGGTTAACCTCATGATTACATACATCATATATGTACAAATGTACATTCATAGACTTTGGCAACACTTACTACAATCGGACATAGGGTATACATATCGATATGTATGGCAATGACAATACAATGGATGTAAGGTTAAATCACAATGAGAAATGTACATAATCGATATGCACGGCCATAACAATACAATGGATGTAAGGTTAAGGTACAACGGATAGTCATACAATGATGTAAGACATGACAGAGAATAATACAATGGATGTATAACAACAAGACAATCGGATGTACAAACAATAGTACAATCGGAGTACAGACAATAGTACAATCAAAGTACAGGCATGACAGATAATTGGCATGACAGAACAACAGTACAGTTAGAGTACAGGCATGACAGACAATTGGCATTTACAACAACAAGACATATGAGTACGTGGCATGACAGACAATTGGCATGACAGAACAACATATGATACGCACAATATACACACATGCATACAATAAACATCAGAGTTAAGGTTACCAGTACGCGAACGTACCTTCGTTGACGGATTACGATATTTCTAGCACGTTTTACTAAAATCGTGAAATCTCCAACAACGGCTCGTCGGGCAACAGTAACGGCAGCAAATTAGGATTTCGACGTCCTATAAGAGTAATATCACTTTCATTAGTGATTTGACATTACGACTGGCATTTTAGGTAAAAATTACCATTTTGCCCCTATACCCCTAATTGGCGGAATTTCGTCAGCACTTCGTTACTCTGACTACTTTTCTTCCCAAAATTTTGCCAGAACTTCGACGCCACTTTGATTTTCGAAAATAAAGACTAAAATAGCCCTCCCATATGATACCCAATCATACTTGAAAATTTAAAGGCTATTCTAGCATTACTACCCCTAATTTTGAAAGAGCTATAAAAGCTTCAACTTTTCAGGTACTCGATCCCTACCAAGTTTTTACCTCGTCAGCATTTTTCAATGCAATGAGGCCTAAAAACAATAGTAGGAATCTCATTCCATACTTACTAAAACTATCTAACAATTCTACTATCTTTCGAACTAAAAACTAAAGCCCGAAAGACTTACCCGTTGAAGACTTCTGCAGAACTTCTGCAGAGCTTCTCTCTCACTCAAGGATTTCGGCCAAGAGAGGAGAGGAATTTGGTGTGAAGATTTCAAGAGGCAAGGCCTCTTATTTATAGAGTTTTGAAAGGACATGGATGGAAATACCAAGATTGTTCACAACCTTGGAAATTCAACACCATAATGGTGTAAAATCCTTGACCATGGAAGAGAGTTGGACGTTTTTGAGGGCTGGTGTGGCTGCTTCCAATTGGTCCAAAAATGTTGCATAAACTTGCTTTATGCCCTAGTCTAGCCGAATTCCCCGATCGGTACCCGATTTGCGTGATTTCGGAGAAATCTCAAAATTCTGGATTTACAACTTTGAAGACATGTTCTCACTTACTAGAAATGTCCAAGTTAACCTAAATTTTGATCCCATATAGGGCTCCAACTGTCCAGTTGAAGTTTTCTCGAGAAACGTGTCCAAACGCTTCGGTTCGTAACGCATTTCGGAATTACCAACTTCTTCTAAAAATTCACTGATTCCAAATATGTCAAAATAAATTCAAACTCATGCCTAGATGTTGAGTTAGAATTTATTTTCTCTATATCCAAAAATATAACTATATGTATTTTTCCCTATTTTGTTTTATTAGGAAATGCACAAACGACTTCAGAATTTACTTTCGTAAGAGTTTAACGGAAGACAAAATTCCACCGATCATTATTTTTCCCGACTTTGGAAATCCCCTTCCTAGATCTCTAGATAAGATCCGTTTCCTAATTTCTAAATTACTATTCACACTTTTTACTTTAATTAAATTATAATACTATAATATATGCAACTTGCAACAATAATTTTCATTTCCTTTTCATTTTTTTTTATTTTCTGCCCATTTTTTCGTTTTTTTTATATATTTATTTTTGATTTAATTATTTAATTAATTATTTAATTAATTAAATAATTATTTTTACATAATTTTTATAGAATTTTCCCATTGGTCCATTCTTGCATTTAGGCTTAAAAATACCTAAACTCAATTATTTTTCTCAAAATTTCCAATTAATTAGTAAATATACTTTTACTAATTTTCAACCATTCTCCATTAATTTTTGAGCTTTACATAATTATCTCTGAATTTTCCTTTGCTTACGCTTAAGTAATTAGCCCAATATTACTTAATTACTTTCTTATCAATAGTTGATAATTTTCTTAATTATAACACCTCATTACCTCATAACTTTTACACTCGACACATTTGTTTCCATGTGTTCTCGTATTATCTTAGCATCTACAGGGGTATTACGGTCATTTCAATACTTTTTGACTCTTCCCCCTTTATTTCTTCAAGGTAGTAACTTAATAAATTACCTAAATTAGGGGCAATATCCTTCCCTATTTCAAATAGATTTTTACTTGCTTCTTTTATAGCTTTCACAGGGTATTTATAACCCATAATGTGTTTAGGGACCTATTTGCAAATTTTCAAACGTCTTTAGGGACCTATTTGCAAATTATCTAATTTCCAGAGAATTTATCCTAACAAGGTAAACTCAATACAAGGTGTTTGAGACCTCATATTCACCTATTTTCAAGAGAAGTTACCCTAAGTCAGATTTGAGGGTATTACATTTCTCCCCCCGTTAAACAAAATTTCGTCCTCGAAATTTGTACTCTACCCACAAAACCTCGTACGAACTAAACTTCGTTCTACTTGGACTTTGGACTCCACGCGTCGGATCCTTACTTTGTCTGCCAGCCGCTCCTCTTGATAATCGAGAATTCGCTTTGGTTTGACCATAAAGATCCTGTCATATCATACGTTGATATATAGTGTCTCCCGTGGCTCATACACCGCGGTCAACACCACAAATACCAAAATGTCTCCTTGGACTACACCATGGCAACACAAGATACTTTAAATGTTTCCATGGTTCCCACACACCATGATAACACAAAATACCTCCTACTCAATGACACGATTACGGCCGAATTGTAAAACGAAGAAACATGGAACACGTCACGAGATCTACTCAAGTTTCGGGGTAAAGCTATCCGAAAGTTCGAATGGTCTTACGTTATGAAGACTACGAGTTCTCCTTTGAAGTACTCCACCGACACCGCCACCAAGGATATTCGTAAAAACATATGATTATCGCCTCCAAACCACGGAGCCAGGTTTCGATCCTTTCCTTTGTTAGATTCTCGTTGGTTCTCTCTACTCAAAACGGTACTAAACACGTATCGGAAGTTCCTATACATGAGTCAAATACTGCATGTACTTATCTTTATTGGTCTCGGAGTCTCATCCGGCGTGGCCTATCTTCGCATATAAGCTTGGTGTTAGGAAAGAATCACCGTCCAGCACAAACTGGTGATTATCAGAATGACCAGAGACTGATATCAGAGCTATCGGAGACTGATATCAGAGCTATCAGAGCTATCGGACACTGATATCAGAGCTATCAGAGCTATCGGATACTGATATCGAGCTATCGAGCTATCGGAGACCGATATCGAGCTATCGAGACCGATATCGAGCTATCGAGCTATTGGAGACCGATATCGAGCTATCGAGCTATCGAGGCCGATATCGAGCTATCAAAGCTATCGAAATCGATATAAGAATTATCGAATTATCGAGACCGATATCGTGGTTATCGAAACTGATATAAGAATTATCAGAATTATCGGAGGCTGATATCAGGGTTATCAGAAACTGATATCAGGATGATCAAAATTGATGTACCGACAGAAAGTGGTACACCGGTTCAAGATGGTATACCGGTTCAAACTGGTACACCGAAATGGGGTGGTACACCGACCTTGGGCTATATCAGTACTCATTTTCAAAATATGCTCCAAAATTTTTGAAAAGGCTTTTGAACATAACTCCGTTAATTGAACAGAATGGCCAGGTAAGTGTCTATCATGGGGGACTCACCGACTTATACGGCGACTAATTGGCTTACCCACATAGACTAGCCTTGCCTTCGGCACCAAACTGTCCGTAATAACATAGCTAAATTCATGCCAGGACTACTGCTCTGATACCAAAATGTAACATCCCAACTTCACAAGCAGTATAAATTTTTTTTTTCTTTAAACATCATTTCAAAATGATCAGAGTAGTGCACCGGAGCTATTGAGTAACTGAAATATATATTAAAATACCCATGATAGCATGTTTTGCTGTTTAAACAGCGGTACAAGAATGATTCAAAAAGTATAATAGAAAGAAGTCTTCAGTCGCGACTCCTAGGTGTGCTGCTTGTCCTTCTTCTCGATTCTCGGTCCACCCGATCCTGAAGCTAAGTTAAGAGCTGAGGTCCATGCATCGAACCCCAGGTAACGGTTAACCTCATGATTACATACATCATATATGTACAATGCATATTCATAGACTTTGGCAACACTTACTACAATGGACATAGGGTATACATATCGATATGTATGGCAATGACAATACAATGGATGTAAGGTTCAATCACAATGAGAAATGTACATAATCGATATGCACGGCCATAACAATACAATGGATGTAAGGTTAAGGTACAACGGATAGTCATACAAATGATGTAAGACATGACAGAGAATAATACAATGGATGTATAACAACAAGACAATCGGATGTACGTATAATAGTACAATCGAGTACGCACAATAGTACAATCAAAGTACAGTGCATGACAGATAATTGGCATGACAGAACAACAAGATAGTCGAGTACATGCATGACAGATAATTGGCATGATTAACAACAAGATACGTGAGTACGTGCATGACAGACAATTGGCATGACAGAACAACAAGACATCTGAGTACGCACAATATACACACATGCATACAATAAACATCGAGTTAAGGTTACCAAGACGCGAACGTACCTTCGTTGACGGACACGATATTTCTAGCACGTTTTACGAAAAATCGTGAAATCTCCAACAACGGCTCGTCGGGCAGCGTAACGGCAGCAAATTAGGATTTCTGACGTCCTATAAGAGTAATATCACTTCCATTAGTGATTTGACATTACGACTGGCATTTTAGGTAAAAATTACCATTTTTCCCCTATACCCCTAATTGGCGGAATTTCGCCAGCACTTCGTTACTCTGACTACTTTTCTTCCCAAAATTTTGCCAGAACTTCGACGCCACTTTGATTTTCGAAAATAAAGACTAAAATAGCCCTCCCATATGATACCCAATCATACTTGAAAATTTAAAGGCTATTCTAGCATTACTACCCCTAATTTTGAAAGAGCTATAAAAGCTTCAACTTTTCAGGTACTCGATCCCTACCAAGTTTTTACCTCGTCGACATTTTTCAATGCAATGAGGCCTAAAAAAATAGTAGGAATCTCATTCCCTACTTACTAAAACTATCTAACAATTCTACTATCTTTCGAACTAAAAACTAAAGCCCGAAAGACTTACCCGTTGAAGACTTCTGCAGAGCTTCTGCAGAGCTTCTCTCTCTTCTTTCTCACTCAAGGATTTCAGCCAAGAGAGGAGAGGAATTTGGTGTGAAGATTTCAAGAGGCAAGGCCTCTTATTTATAGAGTTTTGAAAGGACATGGATGGAAATACCAAGATTGTTCACAACCTTGGAAATTCAACACCATAATGGTGTAAAATCCTTGACCATGGAAGAGAGTTGGACGTTTTTGAGGGCTGGTGTGGCTGCTTCCAATTGGTCCAAAAATGTTGCATAAACTTGCTTTATGCCCTGGTCTAGCCGAATTCCCCGATCGGTACCCGATTTGCGTGATTTCGGAGAAATCTCAGAATTCTGGATTTACAACTTTGAAGACATGTTCTCACTTACTAGAAATGTCCAAGTTAACCTAAATTTTGATCCCATATAGGGCTCCAACTGTCCAGTTGAAGTTTTCTCATGCCTAGATGTTGAGTTAGAATTTATTTTCTCTATATCCAAAAATATAACTATATGTATTTTTCCCTATTTTGTTTTATTAGGAAATGCACAAACGACTTCAGAATTTACTTTCGTAAGAGTTTAACGGAAGACAAAATTCCACTGATCATTATTTTTCCCTGACTTTGGAAATCCCCTTCCTAGATCTCTAGATAAGATCCGTTTCCTAATTTCTAAATTACTATTCACACTTTTTACTTTAATTAAATTATAATACTATAATATATGCAACTTGCAACAATAATTTTCATTTCCTTTTTCATTTTTTTTTTTTCTGCCCATTTTTTCGTTTTTTTTATATATATTTATTTTTGATTTAATTATTTAATTAATTATTTAATTAATTAAATAATTATTTTTACATAATTTTTATAGAATTTTCCCATTGGTCCATTCTTGCATTTAGGCTTAAAAATACCTAAACTCAATTATTTTTCTCAAAATTTCCAATTAATTAGTAAATATACTTTTACTAATTTTCAACCATTCTCCACTAATTTTTGAGCTTTACATAATTATCTCTGAATTTTCCTTTGCTTACGCTTAAGTAATTAGCCCAATATTACTTAATTACTTTCTTATCAATAGTTGATAATTTTCTTAATTATAACACCTCATTACCTCATAACTTTTACACTGACACATTTGTTTCCATGTGTTCTGTATTATCTTAGCATCTACGGGGGTATTACGGTCATTTCAATACTTTTTGACTCTTCCCCCTTTATTTCTTCAAGGTAGTAACTTAATAAATTACCTAAATTAGGGGCAATATCCTTCCCTATTTCAAATAGATTTTTACTTGCTTCTTTTATAGCTTTCACAGGGTATTTATAACCCATAATGTGTTTAGGGACCTATTTGCAAATTTTCAAACGTCTTTAGGGACCTATTTGCAAATTATCTAATTTCCAGAGAATTTATCCTAACAAGGTAAACTCAATACAAGGTGTTTGAGACCTCATATTCACCTATTTTCAAGAGAAGTTACCCTAAGTCAGATTTGAGGGTATTACAAAGCATCCTCATAAATCTATTTTAACTGAAGGAGTATTAAGATACTTATTAACAGGAGTATATTAATGTTCATTTTAACTGAAGGAGTAAGACATTAACATGAAATATCTAAATTATCTTATAAAGATGAAGTTTTAGAAATTTATACAACAGGACTACAATTATTAGTAAAAACGTATTTTCATAGTGGAATAAACTCACCTATGGGATTATTAATAACATATGAAAGAATAACAAATCACGTACAAGATAGTATATTAGGAATGTTAGCGGCAAATTTAATATACCAAAAACTAAATTTACATTAAATACAAATTTTGCTATAAGTAGAACAGATGAACGTATGAATAAATCATTTTAATTTATCATCAATTAAATAATATAAAATTATTACCAGAAGCTAGAAGTATAACTATAATAGTTATGATAGGATTAGTTTTTACAAATGAACATAAAAGATACAATGAAAACAAAGGAAAAATAATTGTAGATAAATATTTCATGCCAATATTAAAAGAAATTGAAATAGATCTGACAAATATAACAATACCAGAACATATTGCAAATAGAATTAGATAACAAAAGGAATTATTATGAAAACATTGCAAGAAGAATAATAACAAATGATATAATAGGGCAAAGATCTTTAAAAATAAATACATCAGATCCAAATACCCTAAATATTAAAATTAACCCAAGAAGAAGTTTAGAATTTAATAGACCATAAACAAGTAGAGGATTAATTAACAAGATCAATAAGTTCAAGAAGTAGTGGTGAAAATTACCAAATAAATTTATTCGCAAAATTACCAATAACAACAAATTTAACATAAATAAGAATAATAAGTAGACAATTGAATTTAACAGATAAATATTATATAAAAATAGAAATTAGGAAAGAAACATATGGGAATAAATAATAGCTATAATAGATGAATATGAAGAAAAACGTTTTATAGAAATAAGTCATACACAAAATAATATTGAAATAGAAGAAGATAAAACTGTTGGATATAATTAGTTTTGATGATATCAAATATAGATGCCAATATTAAGAACAAAAAGTTTGTATAATATATTTATTTACATTGACTAACTACTATGCTTTATGTAGATTAGCCCAAGTTGAATTATGGAGAATGATCAAGAGATGAGATTGAAGAAAGAAGAACTTGCTAAATATAATGAGAATATCAATATTCAAGTTTCTATGATCAAATGGAAGTTGGAATGGCTTAATTCGGAGTTAAAATAAGCAAAATCAAGCTTCATGATGAACAGTAATTTGCTACAATAATTTTCTCCTAATCTACAGTGATTTGCTTGGAAAACTCAAGTTCTGAATTTCAGAACTCGAGTGTAAAACTCAAGTTGGCCATCAAAAACTCGAGTTCTTAGCTCTCTGTTCACCTCTGTTTCACATTCAACATGTACAAGGTTCGGTTATTCGATGATATCTCTCAAACCAGAGCTCCGATTGAGGTGAAACTTATTTCATATGAAACTAGGCTCCCAATGCGTCATTTGGACACCAAATTCAAGCCCAAAGGAGTTCAGATGAAAGAGATATGAATTTTAGAAGTTTCCACATGAAATCACGCCACACAGCAAACCCAGTTTCGGTATTTTGGGTGTATCTCACAAACTACACATCCAAATGAGCTGAAACCGGTGACATATGAAACTAGACTCAAATAATTTTCCAAAAACATTACGAGCATGAAAAAAAAAAGATCAAATGGAAGAGATATGATTTTTTTGAAGTTAACAGTCAGTTCAGGATGTTGCAAAAACGTTGGTCAAGAATAGCCTTTATTAATTTGATCATAACTATCTGAATACAATGAGTTCGGAGCTGATTATTTTTGCATTGGAAATATGACTTAAATAGATTTCCGAGGATAGGTGGTTTGCCAAATTTGAAGCTATATCAAAGATGTTACGTGTCATACCCCTTGTAATTACGACATTTATTAGAGTACTACAGTGAGTTTTAGTGAGCAACACAGATATAGAATAGTATACTGATAACTAAAAACATTCTTGGTGATGTACAAGAATACATATAGAGTTCTCAAGTACAATGATCCATTACATTAGTGCCAGAAAATACAGTCCCAAAATAAAAATATCTAAACAAAAATAAAATCCTACTGCTCCATCTAATGCCTAAATAGCAGTCTTAGTATTCTGCACTCGTTGCCTTTCCTTTGGAACCTTGTCCTCCACCATGACCATGTCCAAATCCTAAGCCCTTGGAAACATCTGGGATTCAATTTGAACCCCAGAATAACAATTAATCTCATATACAATATATATACAGTGTATGATGGTTAACCACAATCATAACGACTCAACTATTAGAGATCAATCATCATAAAGCATATGCAACAACAATAGGTAACACAAAACTACACGCAATATTGTTTACAAACGCAGAACTCAACGTGTCCCGGGCATAGTTATATGCATTATTGAGAGGGTACGCAGGACTTAACATGTCTCGGGCAGTATTAACTACAAAAGAGAATTGCAAGACTCTATATGTCCTGGGCATGGTTACATGCAATGTTGATACTATACGCAGGACTTAACTTGTCCCGGGCATGATTACATGCAATATTGATGGTGTACGCAGGACTTAACATGTCCCGGACAGTTTTAATCGTGAATCACAGGACTTGACATGTCCTGGGCCTCAGCGCTGGGCAACAACTGGATAAAACAAAAACCCTAACAACCAAATACAGTATAGACTTCACGTCTCAATGACTACCGGTCCTCAAGATCCTATAGCCTAACGCGGGTTCACACATGGTTTACAATTAGGGTACACACATGCATGCATAATCATATAGAGTATACGAGATTAGAGTTACTATCTGATTGCTATATAACTTCTTGAAGCAACTTCGAGTTCCTTGACTATTCCAGGCAATTATAAGTTCCTATATTAATGCATTACGGACAATAGTCATTATTTATTCCAACTCTTGACATTCTTAAATGTCATCTATTATATCATGCTTAAACATGAAACTAATAAGCCTAAACTATGATCAATATTCCATTTCATACTTAGATATCAAATTGGTCATTATGTTCCTTTCCTTACATCATTTTTGCACTTTTGTCCAGATTTTTCCATTATTTTTACCACTACTTTGAAAAATCATAACTCTTACCACAAATGTCTAAATGAGGTGATTCCAAAGCCTATGGGCTCCTTATTAAGTCTAGTTTCAAGTAAAATTTTTTCCAGCAGCTAAGCACATGAATACCATTCCGAATTCAATAAAACAGTGCCCTCTATCCAGATTTCATTTCAAAATTGTAGGTCATTTTCAAAAATTCATAACTCAATGTATACAAACCCAAATTCGACCGATGACCTATCAAATTAAAGATTATTATGTCTACTTTAATCCTGTAAAATTTCACTACAACTGGACATCATTTGCTACCCCAAAAAGGCGTTGAAAAATGACTTCCTAGACAGGATTTTCAAGACAGATTTTCGGGCTTCGGCAAAATTCAATCCCGAAACTTCCAAAATTCCTACCGAACCTCTACCTACACAAAAACACATTCGAAACACATTGGAGACATTAAATCAAACAAAAACCAACTCCTCCATACATAACAGTGACTGGCCAAAACAGAACATAGAGAAAACTCAATGAGTTTCAATTCCTTTGTCACCAAATACGCCACAAGACCTTCAATCTATGATTCCTTTTTGTTTTCTAGTCTTTCTCCATCTAAAACCAAATTTCCAGATCTTCCAAGACGCCTCAACGATCAGAAAATTAAATTAAGATAAGGTACAAAAGACTCACCTTAACCGAGAATCAAGCTTGCAAGTAGGTTTCTTTAACTCCTCCTTCCTCTTCTTCTTCCTCTCTTCCACCGACTACTTCCTCGTCTCTCACATTCTCACTTCTCTTTCAGCGCTCCGAAAGTGTTTGGCCATAAAGAATGAATGAGAAAGGAGAGATAATGAATAAATGGAAAATGAGGCGGTGGAGTTTGTCCAACATAAATCAAAATAAAGAAGGGCGTGAGGTGGCAATTTGACCAATTGAAAGGAAATGAGAAATGGATATTAAAGTGCTGGAGATGTACTAGCTGACTTAAACAAATAAGGAAGGGAAATTAATGGATATTAGCATAGTGTTTGGCAGTGGGAAGCAAAAAGAGTAGATTTGGACACCATTTCTTACTTAACTACAATTGTGCCAAGTAGTCACAACCCAATTCCCTTGTTGACCGAAAGTGTAATGAGGAAAGGGTAATAATAATGATTTGGCATTTCTTGTTAGCCAATATACTAAGGTCGGTTAGAGCAAGAGGGTTAGGGCATTTCAATTTGATCGTAGAACTTTGCTTAATTACAATTGTAACCACTACTAAACAAATTTAATTTCTATCATGTGCTTGGTTTCATGTGATCATAATATTTTCTCTCCTCTAGCCACTTGACCAAAACTTAAGGGCTCTTTAGAGGCTTCTTGATCACTTTTATTGACTTATAACTCATACTCATGTGTTCATTGACTATTAAATAAATAGGGGACGTGTGGCACAAATTCATGCAAGGGCAATATTTAATAGTTCTTTTGATTTTCCTCATGATTTCCAAATAAAATTCATATAACCTTCTTCTTATCCCTTTTGGCCAAATTAATGAGCTAAAATGGAATAAAAAGCCATTAATTCCATATGTCTCAATTTGAGCCAACTTATGTCTCAAAAGTTTTCGGGTATTTGGGGGAGATTGAGCATTTAGTCAAAATTCACTATTTATTTCCATTACTTTCACATAATGTACAAGGAATTTTGACAAAGTGATTTTAGGATATTACATTATGCCTACTGGAATTTGACCCTTGAGCAGCCAATGTTCTTAAGTTCTACATTATGAAGATTGCGGAGAATGCTAGCTAACACTCTTATTCTAAAACAAACAAAGGTAACACTCAAGTTTCCTGAACACAACTCAAATGCCAAGGTGATACAACTTCACTCCTCTGATTATGTTAATATTATGTTTGGCAAACTTGAGTTTCATTTTATGAAACTCGAGTTTATAACTCGAGTTTGAACAGATGTGACATAAGTTCTGATAAGACCTTAATGTTTTTTGGGAACTTGGCTCTTCTGCCAAACTTTCAAAGAAATGCCAACACTTGAGTTACAATTGAGCAACTTGAGTTACATGTTAGAGTTGGTTAAATAAAACTAAAGTTCTGGGAATTTGTCTCTTCTGCCAAACTTTTAAAACCGGCAAAACTCGAGTTATAATTGAACAACTTGAGTTCCACATTAGAGTTGGAAATCCAAAACTCAAGTTCCCTTTTCTGAAAGCCTATTTCCAAACTCGTCTTTGAGCTAATATTGATGAAGACTATGAGGTCACAATGACTAGATCCATCGATGGCCTCAGACATGTAATCCGAAAGGTAGTGGAGTTGCAACACTACATAGACATGGAAGAGTTGTATGAAGCCACCTTGGTTGGAAGAACAATTAAAGGATAAGAAAACATATAATAAGTCTAATTCGAAGGGCAATAAGTTTACATTCACGTGGAAACCTTACAAATCAAAAGAAGAGCCTAAGTCAAACGCTACGTATAAAGAAATTGCAACGCCTACAATTGTCACAGCTAAAGGTAATTCTGATTCGAAACCATCTCTGAAAGCTTGTGAAATCTAGTGCTACAAATGTCAAGGATTAGGTCATGTTCGGTATGAATGCCCAAATAAAATAATTTTCTTCATTAAAGAGGACGGGGAGTGTAATACCCTAAAATCTGAATCATGATAAGTATCATAATTTAATAAATAATACCTATTGGAAATAGGTGAATATGTGATTTCAAATATGGAGTTATAATTATCGTATTTTATAGGGAAATTTCTAGTGAAGTTTGAGGAAATAAAGTATCAAAATCCCTAAAATGCATTTATGGGTCATAAAATACCCTGAAAATATTATGATAAATCCTAAATGGTAATAAAATATTTGTTAAAAATTAGAGAGTATGTTGTCTCTAATTTAGGAAATTTTCGGGATTATTTCCCTTGGAAAATAATAAAGCGAAATTAAATATTATTTTGGGGGACATAATTTGTCCAATGATTTTTAATATTTTACATGGAGCATATATGACCAATGTCAGTAAAATAGTTGTGAGATAATGATTAATCCTAATTAAGAAAATGATCAATAATTAGTAAGTAAGTAAATAAATAATTAATGGCTAATTGTTTAGGAAATGAATAAGGTGGATTAGATAAATACCTAAAGGTTTAATTAACCAATGGATTAATGACTAATTAAGGTAATTAAGGTATAAATTAGGTGTTTAAAAAAGGGTTGAAAAGTCAACATATTTTTGGGAAGAGCTAGCCGAAAATAAGAAGAAAAATAGAAGGAAAATCAAATGGAAATTAAAATAGAAACTTAGTGAAGAAGTTGTTGGAAAAAGTAGAAAGATGTTTGTAAAAAAGCATATAGGATAAATGAGAACCGATAGAAAATAAATCCTAACTCAAAATCCTTGAATTAGGTTGCTAACAACTGGACATATTATGAATCAGTGGATTTTTGTCCCGAAGATGACATTACCCGAAGTGATTTCCGTAACCGACGACGGTTATCCGAAAATGTTCAACAGGATTACGCGATTAGAACACCGATCAGGGAACTTTATCGGTAGAAACTCATAAAGCTGGGGAGTGACATCACTTGTGTGACATCATGGGGATGATGTCATTGTTGGAAGAATGACATCATCAACTTGTTGAAGAAGTTGTAGATGATGTCATCAATGACATCATCAACTTGTTGAAGAAGTTGTAGAAATGTGCAATTTTGCCCTTGACTTTTCCCTATAAATAGCCTTCAATGCTCTTCATATTTTCTCACCAATTCCTTGAGCCATTTCGAAAGTAGAGAGAAGGTAGAGAGAAGGAAGAGCCTTGGAGAAAGTAGTAGTGAAGTTCTGGGTAAGTTCTTCGGTCCCTAGTCTTAAGTTCTAGTCTTTCGTTCGGTAGTTATAGTAGAAATGCTAGTTTGATCTTTAATCTTCCAAGTATGTTTTAGATATCATGTTTTAAGGTTAAATATGATATATATTTCAACAATTATGTTGGAGTAAGAGTTATGTTGAAATTTTGGAAGATTAGAGTCAAAGTAGTGAAGCTCTGGCGAAATTTCGCCGATTAGTGGGGTCAGGGGTAAAATGGTCATTTTTGACTAAAATGACTGTTATAATGATTGATTATTAACAAATACGCTATTGTCCTTATAGGATACCTGTGATTACGTTCTGACCAAGAGTTGTACCGTATATCGTCAACGAAGGTACGTTCGCGTACTGTAACACTAACTCTGATGGTTATTGTATGCATATATGTATTTTCCTCCGTCATGCTGTATTTTACATGTGACTGTATTGTTGTTGCCGTCCATATCCGATTATGTCCAATGTCCATTGTGTCCTGACCATACATCCGACTGTATTATTGTCCATTGTGCCTTAACTCTATATCCGACTGTATTGTTATTGCCGTGCATATCTGATCATGTACATTTCTCATTGTGCCTTAACCTTGCATCCGACTGTATTGTTATTGCCATACATATCTGATATGTATACCCTATGTCTGACCGTAGTAAATGTTGCCAAAAGTCTATGAATGTCTGTCATACATATATAGTGTATATAAACATGAGGTTAACCGCTACTCGAGGTCCGATGCATTGGATCTCAGCCCTTAATATAGCTTCAGGGTTGGATGGACCGAGGACCGAGGAGAAGAGTAAGCAGCATGCATAGAGACTCGGCTGTAGACCATCTTTTGTTGCCACGACGTAGGGATCGCCAGGGAGACACTTCTGATGTATTTACGTTTTCGTTGAACCACTAATGTACCGCTGTTAAAACCAGCTAGACACACTACTATTGGCATTTTAAATATATATATATCAGTTACTCAATCGCTCCAGTGCTCTACTCTGATGATTTGAAATGATGTTCTGATGAAAAAAATTTATACTGCTTTTGAAAAACGGGATGTTACAGGGAGTAATTAGTGCTAGCTCTAATTGTGATGGTATGCAATCATAAGAGACTTGTTTTGATGTTGATGATGATTTTGATGCCCTTGTTAAAAAAGAGATATATGTTGCAAGGCAAGCTATAAATGTGCAACTCAAAGATGTTCAAGATGATGAATAGAATAAGCACATATTTTATGGTTGATGCTGTTGAGATCCGTACATGCAGCAGAAGAAATTTCATCCATTAAAACTTACGAATCCCATAAGAGAATCTATCAACGACGTTTAAATCAAGTTAGTTAAGAACCGTACCTTTGCAAACTTGTGTGCGTTCTTTCTCAAACTCGTGGGCTAATGCCTTCTTACTCGATCAATCTCTAGGAACCGATTCTATGAATCCACTCCCTCTATCGGTATCCACACGAACAGCCTCCAACACCGACGGCAGTGTGCTAGCGCCTTCAGTATTTTCGCGTCTCTTCTTTTCTCTCTAGGGTTTCTCGCGGCTTTTCTAATATGTCTTGCAAAATGCCCCGTAGGTTTAAAAACCCAATAGGCGTATTATATATATATATATATATATATATATATATATATATATATATATTAATTCTTATTAATCTTGAAATTTGAATTTGGATTAAAATAATATATTAATTAAATCGATCCTATAGATCTAATCTAATCTATTTATTTAATCCGAATTAAAAGCCTGCTGATTTAATTTATCTCTATAAATTAAATCTGAGATACAATATCTCTATTTGTTTTAGATATTTAATTTATCAAATAAATTAAATACAAAACAAATATTATATATAATAATATTATAATCTCTATTAATTAATATTATTATATTATTTTCGAATTTAATAATACACACACACATCCTAGATTAAATACAACATTCATTAATCTTAGACATATCTAAGATTCAATGAACTTGAACACTATTGCTCGTGTTGGGCTATTCTTGTGTGTGACCCTGCACGCCCACATGAGATTGGTAGCGGGCCAATACTGTACCAGCCCACAAGTCGCAAGCGGCCTCTAGGTGCGACTACCCGATTCATATGGGGATCGATAATACGATACTTCCTATCATACAACCATGTCACGTCCCTTTTGTCATGCGATAATTTGGTCAAGAATGAAGTATGGATAATGTCAACCTCCTGTTCTTGACCATTACTTTCTCGATTCTTGAGTAGTCTAATAACTGAAATGGAAACTCCATTCCATCGTAGTATGACCATACATTTCTCAGACTCACTCATCGAGGGGCCCAGTATTATCTCTCTACAAATGTGAGGGACAAATTCCATCTTGACCGTTCACATTCCTCCGCATGAAAACCACTTATCCGATCAAAGCCTTTATCATCACCCGGTCAAAGGTGACTTTTGACTAGGTCAAAGATCAACGACTCTCATGTAAGAATTCATGATGATCTCAGGTCAAAGGGCGTTGTGACGCAATTATACATGAGATAAGCTTATGACTTAATCCACACAGCTTTCTCATAGTAGGTCGGTCCAGCACCTTGTACTCTTACAAGTGCCTGTGACTTTGATTTGTATCTCCATACTTATCAAAGTCATAATGGTCTTATTTCATCTTTTGTCCTGCATAGATGATCGACCAGGGACATTTAGGACAATCTATATGATATGTCCAAAGATACAATTATCACTATAAACATGCAAATGAAATGATAACTAAACGGAGAAATACTTTAAATAACATAAGCGTTAAAGTACAATGACTTTCCCCTAACGCATAATTTCCAACATATGCTACATTGGGGATAAAGTATGTAGCTTAGTAATTGATGGCGACATTTGTCCAAATTTAGTTAGTATCTTATTAAATCAAATTTTCCTGCTATGAAGCACCCTAATAAGTCATATAGGTTGCAATGGTTTGATGATAGTGGGGAAGCTATGGTCACTAGGCAAGTTTTGATTTCCTTCACTATTGGGAAATATCATGATGAAGTAATGTGTGATGTGGTTCCTATGTGTTTTGGTCATGTACTGCTTGGCCGCCCAAGGTAGTTTGATAAGAGGGTTCATACATGTAAGTTTAATTTATAACAATTTTTCTAATTATTTTATTTAAACATGGAAGCAAAGCACTAACCTTATCAACTGGAGAGAAACTCGTTCACCCACAACGCCGTCTCCTGCTTCTGAGAAATCTCCTTCAATCTCCGGCTACTAACAAATGCACAAATAATTAGAAAATCCAAATGCAAAAAAATGAGAAAAAGAAATTTATTTTTTCTGTTCATTAGCAAAACCATATCAGAACTTTACACAATAAGTATAACAAGCATCCAACCAAATATTTAAAGATGCAATATGCTTCTAGTTAAACTCTACCCTGCAAGGGAAAATTGTTTGACCAAACTTAACAAACATACAATTAAATCTGCTTCATCAAAAGATATTTACTTCCTCTTTCAAAATCAAGAACAAGAGTAAGCCAACACATAACTAATAATATCTTATATTCAAGATGCATGCGCAGAGAAGTATCCTAACTTATGTTAAATGCAGTTCTACCCAATAAAACCAAATTGAATCATAGGGACCACAACATGTAGATTATGTCATCTAATATTTTGTCATGGTTCATGAAAGATAAACATGTCTATCAATAAGAACTAGTTGGTATATGGTAAATCAGTCCGCTAGCAACTAAGAAAATGATATTCAATTGCCCTGTCCATTCAAATTTCATTGGCAACTTGGAAAATGATACTAATTCATTGCTTCAATTTTTTTTCCCAGTATGACAATATGATCTTTACAATTCTTTCTGCATCTTGTAATATAAGATGTCTTTCTAGTACTTTATTTTTGCTGGTAGGTGACATTTACTTTTAATTATATCATTTAAAACTATCCCATTCCTGAAACTATGCTAGTCCTAATCAATTTTACTGGAATTTGCTGTTATAATACCTAGGTGAATCCTAACCGTTTCTAACTGGTTTTTTCACCTTTAATTCCCAGTTCTTCTCTATGTTACATTTTTCTTTTGTTTAATTGATCAAATTGTTGTTTATGTGACGCAAATATAACATATCAACTACGTCGCCATCAAAAGTTAATCCAATGGTATATTGCTAATTTTCTAATAATGACAATATACAACCAATATCACCTATTTTCTTCTCTAATCAGTTGCAGTATTTATACCTTGTGCAGATAGGGATTGAGAGCATTATGAAATTCTCTCAGAAACATTTAATGAGGAAGCTAAAACTACATTGGAGGTAAAACACTAATTGTTTCATCAATCGGTTCGAATCTGAAATTCTCGCGAGATGTTTTCCTTTTTACAACTGCTCTTTTTAGGTAATTACGCCAACATTGGGAGATATCTATAGCTATGGGGTACTTCTACTAGAGATTTTCACAGAACATTATCTCATACGTAAAAAGGACTACATTGCTTAAGATCCACTTCCAACTCGGGAAACAGCAAAAAAGAACTGCATGCAGACACAAATAAATAAACAAGATACAAATAAACAAACTATTACTTCACACTATAATTTTGGTTTTCCCATAGCATTTTTTAAATGGTTTTTGGGTGCATAAGTCCTTCACGAAAGGCTGCTAACGAAAAGACAATAATAATAAAATTCAAACCCAAAGATACACAAATGAGTCACCGATGAGATGTAGAAAACTAGAATACATTCCTTGAAAGCATAATCAAATGATAGATTTACTTAGTGGCACATGGGTGAACAACTTATGAAATAAAAGTAAATAGCAACATTTTTATTTGGAAACTAAGCAAGAGCACCGGTGAAACTAGTAGAGCAGTATTCACATCAAGATTAGCAAAACTATCGAGTATCATTTGATACATTTTCGATTCTCCTTCAAATGCCATAACAGAACCTAAATCAACACCAAGAAAATAAACACAGGCAGCTACACAAAACATAGTGCAAACAGAAATAAACCTGGAGACGAGAAGCACAGAAAAGCACAGAAATAAATCAGCTCTGAGACTCTGATATAAACCTGGAGACGAGAAGCACAGACAAGCGGTCTACCGAGACCGAGACTCGATAAAGCAGATAAGATTCCTTAGTTAGTCGATCCACGGATGGTGTAAATGAAGAAGCAGCAAATAGAGGGATTGGAATTAAATGGGGAGAGAAAATTCTCCAAGTGAGCTCAAAACTGAAAAGGGAAAGGAAATGAAATAAACCGTGGAGAAGCCGAGAGTGACGAGCGGACGGCCGACGGTGAGAAGCCGAGAGTGACGAGCGGACGCCCGACGGTGAGAAGCCGAGAGTGACGAGCGGTGTGAGAGGGACGAAGGTGAGGGCGTGAGGCAAATTGATTTACGGTTCTTGGTGTGGAGTTGTGACGAGCGGGAGGCAGGGCGAAGGGAGGGGGGCGATTAGTTAGGGCAGAGATCGATATTATAATTGGACATTGGAGGCGATTAATGGAAAACCGCCTTGGTAACCGCCTCTATATTTTTCATTTGGAGGCGGAATAACATAACCGCCTTTGTTTAATGATAATATTGAGGCGGTTGTCAAAAACGCCGATAGAACCACCCTTAAATGTATTTTAGAGGTGGTTTACTTAAAACCGCCTCCAATAGTCGGTCGGTATTTACCATTTTTCTTGTAGTGCATATACGTACGCATTACTCACATCTTTGATGCTAGATTGCTTGGTTTTGAGGTGCTTAAATACTTATATGTGAATGATTTTGATTTTGGATATATATATATATATATATATATATATATATATATATATATATATATATATATATATATATATATATATATATATATATATATGGAATCCTTGTGAAACACATGGGTATAATGATTATTATAGATTTGATGTTTCCTTTTCGAAAAAGGGAAGTTATTTGTGCCTAAATGTTCAATTCAGGAACTACTTGCAAAAGAGACTCATGGGACATTTTGGTATCCATAAAACTCTAGATTTGTTACAAGAGCACTTTTATTGGAATGGTATGTGAAACATGATGTTATATCTATTTGTACTAAGTGCATATCATGTAGGCAAGCAAAATCTAGAGTTCAGCCACATGGTTTATATTTGTACAAAGTTTAGTTGGTTTAGTACAGATTTCGAGGACGAAATTTTGTTTAGGGGGGGAAATATAATACCCTAAAAATCTGTATTATAATTTAGTAAAATTATACCTATCAAAAATAGGTGAATATGAGATATCAAATATTAAGTACTAATTATCTTATTTTCCAAGGAAAAATCTCTTAGGAAAATTAGGAAAGAGAACTATGGGGTCAAATGACCAAAATACCCATGGAATGTATAAAAACTTAGGAAAAATTGTGAAAAATCCTAAATATCAGTGAAATAATTATTAAAATTGAGAGGGTATATATCTCTAATTTTGGTAATTTGATAAATTACAAACTTGGAGAAATTGAAGAAGAATACTCAAAAAGTATTGAAAAGACCAAAATGCCCCCGTAAATTCTAAGATAATGCAGGAGTCATGGAATTCTAATGTTAATACAAAAGTTTGAAGATAAAGAGTTATCTTAATTAAGGAAGTTAACCACAATTAATAAGAAGGTAATTAGGTAATTACTGGCTAATTACTTAAGCATAAATGTAACATCCCAACTTTTCAAAAGCAGTATAATTTTTTTTTTTCATTTAAAATCATCAGAGTAGAGCATTTGAGCGGAAGAGTAACTCGTGTAACGGTTAACCTCATACTTACATACACACAACATATGTACCACAAGTATTCATATCATCAACAGTATATAACACGCAACCTATGCAAATGTATCGCCCTAGCATTCGATGTATCGCCCATAGCATACCGATGTATCGCCCATAGCATGCATATGTATCGCCCGTAGCAAACACCAACATATCAACAAGACAAAACATATGACAGAGCTATCAACTACCACATACAATACACATAGCACATACATGCATACCATAAATATCAGAGTTAGTGTTACAGATTGGCGAATTTCGCCAAAGACTTCGTTACTTTAACCCTAATCTTCCAAAATTTCAACATAACTCCTACTCCAACATAATTTCAAATATAAATCATATTATTTAATGATTTACATCATAACAGCATTTTAGGTAAAAATTATCATTTTGCCCCCGATGCCCCTAATCCATGAATTTCGCCAGAGCCGCTACTTTAACTCTAATCTTCCAAAATTTTGCCAGAACTCTGACCCCATCATGATTTTCGAAATAATGACTAAAATACCCCTATCATATGATATCTAATCATACTTGGAAGATTAAAGACTAATATAGCATTTCTACTCTAACTATCGAAAGAACTACGAAAGCTTAAGTACCGAAAAACTTACCCAGAGCTTCACAAGAGTTTCTCCAGAGCTCCTCTCTCTAAAACTTCTCTCTAACTTTCGAAATTCTCAAGAGAGAATGGTGTGAAATTTCCAAAGGATTGCTTGCCTATTTATAGAAAAATGCAAGGGTATTTTGGTCTTTTCACAACTCCTCCTTCTTGAATATTAACCACACAATTTAGGGTTTATATGTGGATGATTATTGACCATACAAAGCTCAAAACGTCCAGCTGCCCATGAGTCACCAACTTGTGTGACAAGTTGTGTATTCTAGAAGCACTTATACCCCGATCGGTACCCGATTCGCGTAATTTCAGAGAAATCTCAAAATTCTGGATTATACAATTCCAAGACAATTCATTCCTCATTAGAAATGTCTATTCTAATCTAAATTTTGATTTCATATAGGGTTCCAACGGTCTCATTAATTTTACTAAAAACGTGGTCGGCTTCAAACGAAATTCGGAAGCTACCGCCTATGGACAAGAATGCACCGATTCCAAATATGTCCGTAAAAACTCTCAACTCTTCCCGCATGTCGCATCATGACCCCGAGATCCTTAACTTTCCACTTGGCTATCCGGCTTTTTCTCAGAATTTCTCTATTTCGTCTTATTAGGAAAAAGCACAATCGGCTTCAGAATTAACTTCCGGAAAAGCCTAACGGAAGATAAAAATCCACTGATCAATATTTTATCTTGACTTTGGAAATCCTATTCCTGGCTCTCTAGATAGGATCCGTTTCCTATTTATTTTATTACTATTCACTATAATTAATTATATAATATAATACTAATAATATCATGATATTTTTTTTCAATTCCTTCCTATCCAATTTTTTATCCAAATTTTCGGTCAAAAATTTCTGATATTTTTTTTTAAATTTTATTTTCGTTTTAATTTTATTTATTTTATATAAAATAATCATTTAATAATTATTTTATATAATTTTTCACAAAATTCCCTTATTGGTCCATTCTTGCATTTAGGCTTAAAAATATCTAAACTCATCCATTTTCCTCAAAAATTTCCAATTAATTAGCAAATATGTTTTTACTAATTCTTGGCCAGAAACCACTAATTTTAGGGTTTTACATAATTATCTTTGAATTTCCTTCGTTAAGCTTAAGTAATTAGCCAATAATTACCTAATTACTTTCTTATCAATAGTTGATAATTTTCTTAATTAGAATGCCTCACTACCTCATAACTTTGGCCCTCGACATCTTTGTTTCCATGTCTTCTGCATTATTTTAGGATTTACGAGGGTATTTCGGTCATTTCCTTACTTTTGAGTATTCTTCTACAATTTCTCCAAGTTTGTAACTTAATAAATTACCTAAATTAGGGACAATATCCTTCCCTATTTTAAATATATTTTTACTTGCCTCTTTTATAGCTTTCACAGGTATTTATAACCCACAATGTGCTTAGGGACCTATTTGCAAATTCTCAAACGTTTTAGGGATCTATTTGCAAATTATCTAATTTCAAGGGAAATTACCCTAAGTCAGATTTGAGGGTATTACAATAAACGAAGGAAAATTCAGAGATAATTATGTAAAACCCTAAAATTAGTGGTAATGGCTAAAAAATTAGCATAAATATATGTCCTAATTAATTGGAAAATATGAAGAAAAATTAGTGAGGTTAGGTAATTTTAAGCCTAAATACAAGTATGGACCAATAGTAAAAAGTTATGAAAAATTATGTAAAAATAATTAAAATAATAATTAAATAATTAATTAAAAATATATATAAATATAATTGTGTATGTGCCGACATCAAAAGGGAAAGAAGAAAAAAATTAATTAGAAAGAGTGTTAACATAAAACTCTTATTTAAATAATAATTAAAGTAAATAGTAAAAAGTAAATAAATACCTATAGAAATCGGATCCTATCTAGAGAACAAGGAACATGATTTCTAAGGTCAAAATATAATATTGATGAGTGGATTTTTATCCTGAATTGAGCTGTACCTAGAGTCATTTCTGAGATCGGTAGAATAAGTTAGTAATAAGACGAAATAGGGAAAATCTGAGAAATAGTCTAGATAGTCATAAAATTAGGATTTGAACAAAAATTATAACTCAACATTTGGAGATGAGTTTATGATTATCTGGACATATTTGGAATCTGTAACAACCCGACTTTTCAAAAGCAGTATAATTTTTTTTTTAAACATCTTTTCACATTATCAGAGTAGAGCATTTGAGCGGAAGAATAACTGATATATATATATTCAAAATGCCCACTGGCTAGTTACGTAAACGGTATAGTAACCGAGAGTTTTCAAAAGTAAAAGAACAACATCGGAAAGTCTTCACCGGAACCATGATTCTCCGTTTCCTCTCTTCTCGGTCCTCGGTCCTTCCGACTGACGTTATAGCCGAGATCCAATTTAACACATGGATCTCGTGCAATCTGCAACCTCATATTCACATATACGATATCATCCACAATCATTCATATTAACAAGATAATGTATGTGTCACACGAAGTGCATAAAGATGGGTCACACGTAGTGCATGTAGATGGGTCACACGTAGTGCATGTAGATGGGTCACACGTAGTGCATGTAGATGTGTCACACGTAGTGCATGTATTCAAAGCTCATAACAATACTCACCACATATCATCCGACTCACAACCACAAGTACGCATACGATCAACATCGGCAATTAAGGTTACCAAGACGCGCACGTACATACTTTCGTAAACCGAACAGAATGGCTGGTAAGTGTCTATCATGGGGCCTCACCGAGTTCACGGCGACTTAATGGCTTACCCACATAGACTAGCCTTTCCTTCTCGCACCAAACCTGTTCAAACATATTTGCATTCAATAAACATACCATAACAATACACATAGCACATACATGCATACCATGAACATCGATTAGTGTTACAAGACGCGGACGCACCTTCGTTGGCAACGTTAGGTACTACCGCGGAAAACGTACTTTCTACTTAGAGAAACGTGCAAAAGTCCTACAAATGCACGTCGGGCAAGCAGAACGGCAGCAGAATCAGCTTTTCAGATATCCTATGAGAATAATGTCACTTCTATTAGTAATTTGACATTATAACCTGCATTTTAGGTAAAATTACCATTTTGCCCTTCTACCCCTACTTGGCGGAATTTCGCCAATCGCTTCCGCTTACATAGGCTATTTTCTTCCCAAAATTTTGCCGAACTTCGACGCCATCATGATTTTCGAAAATAAAGACTAAAATAGCCTCCCATATGATATCCAATCATACTAGAAAAATTAAAGGCTATTCTAGCATTACTACCCTTACTACCGAAAGAACTACGAAAGCTTAAAGCTCTAAGATCGAAAAACTTACCCGAGCTTCGCTGCGAATTTTCCCAGAGCACCTCTCTCTAGAATCAGCTCTTGCTTCTCAAATGTGAGAAAAACCAAAGGGGGGGGTGGGTATTTATAGAAAAAGGTGTAGGATTTCGGCCGTCGGATCAACTTTGTGAGAATCGATCTGAACCGTCCAAAACAACTTTTTCAAAAAGCTTTTCTTCCTTCTTCTTTCCTCCTTGCCGACCTGCCCCCATGCTTAGGTGGCATCCATTGGCCAATGGGAGGTGGCCACGTGTCACCTTCCAGAAGCTTCTAGAGCTGATTTCCCCGATCGGTACCCGATTCGCGTGATTTCGGAAAAATCTCAAAATTCTGGATTTACAACTTTGAAACCATTTCCTCACTCAGTAGAAATGTCCAAGTTAACCTAAATTTTGGTTCCATATAGGGCTCCAACTCGTCCAGCTTGAAGTTTCCTCGAAAAACGTGTCCGATCGCGGTCCTGCTCAAACGAAAATCTGGAAGTTCCAACTTATAGACATAGATGCACCGATTTCAAATATGTCCATAAAATTCCCAATTCTTTCTCAGTTGTCACAACTCTAATTTTGAAGTCTTTACTTCCAACCCCGGCTATCCCCCTTTTCGTAATTTCCTATTTCGTCTTATTAGGAAAAAGTCCTATTGACTTCGTAATTAACTTCCGGAGAGTTTAACGGAAGATAAAAACCACTGATTAATATTTTACCTTGACTTTGGGAATCCCATTCCTAGATCTCCAGATAGGATCCGTTTCCTATTTCCCATTTTACTATTCACATAATTTTACTTTAATTAATTATATTAATAAAATAATAAACTTAACTTATCAACTAAGTTTTCTATTTTTATTTCTTATTTATTTATTTTTTTTTCGTTTTTTTTTTTAGCCATTTATCACTAATTTTGGAGCTTTACATAATTATCTCCGAATTTTCTATACTTGTGCTTAAGTAATTTGCTAATAAATACTTAATCACTCGTTATCACCGCTTAGTAATTTTCTTAATTAGAATACCACATTACCCCTTAACCTTTGCTTTAACATGAGATTTTTCATGCATTCTCGCATTATTCTCGCATTTTTCCATAATTGCAAGGGTATTATGGTCATTTCGACACTTTGACCCTTAAATTCCCGATTTCCTACAGAATTTAACTTAGAAAAATAGACTATAATTACACAAGTCTTGAGTCCTTTATTTCACTTATCGAAATATCCATTATTTATAATTTTCCGTATAATAAATATCCTGTATTACAATCAGTGAATTTTTGTCCGTAAGTTGATGATTCCGTAATTCAATTCCGTAACCGCACGCTTTTCAAGAAACTTCTACTGACCGTTGGAACCCTGTATGGAATCAGAAAGATGTTTAGACCAGACATTTTAGTGAGTGAGAAAGTGTCTTCAAAGTTGTAATTCCGAATTTTTGAGATTTTCCTAGATTACGCGAATCGGACACCGATCGGGGAAATTCTCATTTGGCAAAGTGCGATCCGACGGTCGATATCCGGTCTGGTAAAGCATGAATAGTAACTTCCTAAAACCTATAAATACCCCCCTCCATTCAACTCTTCAACCATTTTCTTGTGCCTTGGCCGAAATCTAGAGAGAAGTTTTAGAGAGAGGAGCTATGGAAAATTCTGCAGCGAAGCTCTGAGTAAGTTTTTCGGTACTCAGTCTTAAGTTTCGATGTTAGAGTAGTAATGTTAGAATAGTCTTTAATCTTCCGAGTATGATTAGATATCATATGATAGGGTATTTTAGTCCTAAATTTCAAAATCATGGTGGGGTCGAAGTTCGTGCAAAATTTTGGAAAGTCTGAGCCAAAGTAACGAAGTGTCATGCGAAATTCCACCGATTAGGGTATAGGGGCAAAATTTTTAGGACATCAGAAACCTTGATCTGCTGCCGTTACGCTGTCCAAAGTGCCGCTGTCGGACAAACCGCTGTTTTCCGTCAAAAAGTACAGTTTCCGCCAGAAACACCTATGTACGTCAACGAAGGTACAGACGCGTACTGTAATACTAATCTAGTGCTGCTCATATACATA
Source organism: Acacia pycnantha (assembly GCA_025563575.1). Classification (NCBI taxonomy): domain Eukaryota; kingdom Viridiplantae; phylum Streptophyta; class Magnoliopsida; order Fabales; family Fabaceae; genus Acacia; species Acacia pycnantha. The sequence continues at coordinate 1,555,243 of JAMWYP010000248.1, forward strand.
TATGTGATAGGTACATTCACGGATAGAGATTCTGTTAGGGTCACCGAGATACATTCACGGTTAGAGACTCTGTTCAGGGTTACCGATTATACATACAGCTTTACACGGGTTATAGACTTAGTAATTCCGTTTTAAGTTTTCCTAGCGCTGAGGACACGACCGTACATCGTGGCACTGGTTTTTGTGCAGGCTATTATTGTGTAGGACTTTACATACTGCCCTGTGCTTATGTTCTGTCCGTGTCACAATCATACAATCATGCATCTGCTATATACTTAGGTGATGTTATGTCTCGCCTATAGCTTCGTAGTCCTGAGGACCACGGACGAGATCGAGACAAGCAAACAGGAGTAGGCTTTCTGCCGAAGATATCTTTACCGCTTTCTGTATTTTACCTTTGAATAGTAGGATCACTGTATTATCAATACTATGTTACACTATGGTTAATGTTTTGTTATGGATCAGTTACTCTTTTGCTCCAATGCTCTACTCTGATTGAAAAAAAAAATTCCGCTTTAGAAAATGGGATGTTAGAGGCTCCATAGTGAATGCTCACGTATCTATAGTTAAACACCATTAATGACCATTGTGAAGGTTCAAGCTTTCTGTTGTGAGTGTTCAAACAATTTGTTAAAGTGATGAAGCTTTCCGTTAGATACATATTGAAGTCGTTGGAAGAATTCGAGTTTTGGTTGTTTTCACTTTGCTGCAATATATCTCCACACGACATCATTTTGGTCTGTTCTGGCATTGCTTAAGGTTGGGTTGCTATCATCTTCACCGCAATAGCGCTACAGACGATATTTATTTGACTTGCTCTGAGATTGCTTCTGTGTGCTCTATTTTCTGTCATTGCAGTTAATGCTTTGACACAGAAACTTGCTTTTGTATTTTTGGATGTAATCCATGATTCAAATCATCTTAAACTCATAACCAAAGATGTTTAGTAGCATTGAGAAGTAGTATAAGTAAAAATCAGGTATAAATAAATGTTAATTAGCAAATTTGAATTCTCGAAGACGATGGTTCAATGTAAAAAGAACAGATACTCAAGTGTTATCCAGATATACTCGAGTGGACTTGATGTAACACTCAAGTGTTGATGAATTCAGTCTCTGGTAGAAGACTGTTTACGAATAGGATACTCGAGTGTTTTGATTAAACACACTTGAGTGTAAGTTTAAATTGTTTCAACTTCTACTAGATACTTGAGTGTCATAAAGCCATACTTGAGTGCTTCACTCGAGTGTCACATTGAGTCACTCGAGTGCTCCTCATGAAAGGGACAACATTCTTGATTTATCAGCGAGTGTCTTGCATGTAACATCCCGTTTTCACAAGCAGTATAATTTTTTTTTTTCATCAGAGTAGAGCAACGGAGCAATTGAGTAACTGATATGTATATATAAAGTGCCGTAAGTCTGGCTGGCTATTTACAACAGCGGTACAGTAACCGAGTGTTTCAAAAGTGAAGTACAAAAGGCTTCCGCCGGAACAACAAACAAAAGTCTTCAGCCGGAACTTCTGTGCGGCTGCTTGTCTCTCTCCTCGGTCCTCCGGAACTTGACGCTATGTTAAGGGCTTCAATCCAACAGACCGGATCTAAGGTAACGGTTAACCTCATGTTTATGTATACAGACAACAGACATTAACAATACTAACATCGCTCTATCACAACCCATGCATATGTATTGCCCCCAGCATGCATATGTATTGCCCCCAGCATGCAGACAGATTGCACCCAGCATACAGATAGATTGCCCCCAGCATACAGACATATTGCCCCCAGCATACAGACATATCCTCTAATCACTATATGCATTCAAGTAGTATAAAAACTATACAACACACATACCACATATATGCATACCATAAACATCAACGTTAGTGTTACAGTACGCGAACGTACCTTCGTTGATGGAATTTCGGTACGACGGTTGGTCAGAACGTAATCAGAACGTAATCAGGGATATCCTATCAATATAACAACATATTTGTTAAGGATTTATCATTACGACGGACATTTTTAGTCATAATGACCATTTTACCCCTGACCCCCTAATCGGCGAAATTTCGCCAGCACTTCGTTACTTTGACCCTAATCTTCCAAAATTTCAACATAACTCCTACTCCAACATGATTTTCGAAATATATATCATATTGATTAGTGATTCACATCATAACAGGCATTTTAGGTACAAATTACCATTTTGCCCCTGATGCCCCTAATCGCCGTAATTTCGCCAGCGCTTCGCTACTTTGACTTTAATCTTCCAAAATTTTGCCAGAACTTCAACCCCACCATGATTTTCGAAATTCATGACTAAAATACCCCTAACATATGATATCTAATCATACTTGGAAGATTAAAGACTAATCTAGCATTTCTACTCTAACTACCGAAAGAACTACGAAAGCTTAAGACTAAGTACCGAAGAACTTACTCAGAGCTTCGCTGCGAATTTCCCCGGACTCCTCCTTCTCTCTAACCTCTCTCTAATTTCGAAATCCACAAGAGTATTTGGTGTGAATTTTGAAAAGAGGGTGGAGGCCTATTTATAGGAAAAATCAAGGACATAAAGGTCATTTTTCCAATTCAACCTAAACCGTCGGATCGCATTCGGAAGAAGTGGCATGATCTTGGCCTTCCACATGGGCAGCCAACCTCCTTGCCCCAAAATTCCACCAATAATCCAATCAAAAGATGCCACATGTCCTGCTTCCAGAAGGTTTTACCGATAAAGTCTCCGATCGGTGTCCGAATCGCGTAATCTTGTAAAATCTTAGAAATCTGGAATCACAACTTTGAAGACATTTTCTCACTCATTAGAAATGTCTGGTCTAAATGAAGTTTCAATCCCTTCCAGGCATTCTCCGGTCATGCTGAAGTTTTACGGAAAAACGTGCCGGTTACGGAATAAATTTCCGGAATCGTCAACCTCTGGACAAAAATTCACTGATTCCAAATATGTCTAGATAATCATAAACTCATCCCCAGATGTTGAGTTACAATTTTCTTTCTTCAAATTCTAAATCTGTGACTATCTGCCTTTTTCACAGATTACCCTATTTTGTCTTATTATCAAAATGCTCCACCGATCTCTAATTAACTTCGGAATCTATTTCAAGATAAAAATCCACTCTTTCATATTCTTTACTGACTTTAGAAACTTTGTTCATGGTTTTCCAGTCAGGATCCAATTCCTATCGGTGTTTATTTACCTTTTGTATTTTTTACTTTAATTAATTTTTAATCAAGTGTTTTAATATAACACTCCACCATTAATAATCATATTTTTTTTTTCTTTTTCCTCCCCCCATGTCGGCACACACACATAATTATATATATATATATATATATATATATATATATATATATATATATATATATATATATATATATATATTTTATTTTCTTAATTAATTATTATATAATTTAATAATTATTTTTACATAATTTTTTACAAAATTTTCCTATTGGCCCATTCTTGCATTTAGGCTTAAAATTACCTAATCTCATAGATTTTCCTTCATATTTTCCAATTAATTAGAAAATATATTTATGCTAATTTTTAGCCATTAACCATTAATTATAGAATTCTACACAATTTATCACAATTATTTCATCGTTCAAGTTTAAATAATTAACCAATAATTATTTAATCAATCACTTATTATTTGTTGACAATTTTCTTATTTAGAACTAATTACTTCCTCTCAAAATCAGAACTAACATAGCTATTTTATCTCCCATGTAAAATATCAATAAATATGGAGTTAGTTATGATCTCCAAATACTTTATAGTTGTTATTTTACAATTCTTCCAAGATTATAACTTATTAAATTACCAAAATTAGAGACAACATATTCTCTCAATTTTAATAATTATTTTACTACCTCTCAGGATTTTTCATAATTTTCTTAAGTTATTTATGTCCTACAAGGGCATTTTCGTCATTTTGGCACTCAAATTTTCAAGAGATTTTCCCCTACAAATTTGATATCACATATTCACCTATTTCCAATAGGTATTATTTACTCAATATGATACTTATCATAAGTAACATTTTCAGGGTATTACATTGCACTGAACTCGCAAGTGTTTACCTTGCACTCGAGCATTGGAGTTCACACTCGAGTGCATATCTCAATACTTCTAGGGTTGAAATGAGTGTCATGCAAAATTCCTGTGAGTGTTAGCCAGCACTCAAGTGTTCACTTATGCACTCGAGTGTTAAACATAATACTTTCATAAATCAAGTGAATGTGAGGCAAAATTATTGCGAGTGTTAGCTAGCACTTGAGTGTTCACTTAAACACTCGAGTGTTCAACACAACACTTCCAGATATGACACAAGAGTTAGGCAAGATTTTTGTGAGTGTCTTGTTTAATACTCTCCAGCACTCGAGTGTTCTTTTGAGCACTCGAGTGTTCATCTTAGAACACCTTAAAATAGTTTCCAGATAAGTTTTAGTTCAAATAACAGTTGCTTACTCGAGTATTTGAAACATACACTCGAGTGACTTGAATCATCAAGTTCTCTTTCTTTTCAAAGTTTGTTGTCATCAAACATAAACTGAGAACTAACAAATGTTTGAGCCAATATTGAAAGGGAGAATGAGTTACATGCAAGAGCTTCAAATAAGGGCTGAAGGAAGGTGGTATTTGAGCCCAAAGATTGGGCATAGGTGCACTTTAGAAAGGAACTTTTCCCAGATCAACAAAAGTCTAAACTCGCACCAAGAGGATATGGACCCTTTCAAATACTTCAAACGATTAATGATAATGCATATAAAGTGGACCTTCCATGTGAGTAAATTTTTAGTGCTTCCTTCAATGTTACTAATTTTTCATCTTATGATGTAGGTAGAGATTCGAGGACGAATCCTTTTGAGGAGGGAGGGAGGGAATGATGGAGATCAGGAAGCCTCTCATAAGAGTCTAGAGTCATAGCCTGCAATGCATGATCTATTAAGAGAAATTGGAGGACCAATGACAAGAGGAAGGAAATGTGCTATGAAGGAGGCCTTACAAGGAGTTATTTTGGATCTTCAAGCTAAGGAGAAGCTATACGAGGCCCAAGATGGCCAACTAAGGGTTATCACTTATCTATACGCTAAAGAGTTTGGGATGGCAACAAATGAGGCTCAAATTGAAGAGATAAGTGAAGGAAGCTTTCAAATGGACCAAAAGGTGCTAAAGGACGTGCAAATGCTTAAGTAGATGGGCTTGGATCAGTTATAAGTGAGCCCAAGTTGCAAGTGGCATTAATACTTATAATCACCAATAAAAAGGAAAAAAACAACAAAGACATGTGATAATTGAATATTTTATACACTTATTTTGTGCCTAATCGGTAACTACTCGATTCTCGTTTTCATCTTATCGGATTCGATTTAAAAATAGTTCGAATATTAGATTTAATATTCGGTTTGGTTCATCCCAAGGACTTAGTTCGGACTAGGTTACAGTGTTGCTGTGCGATTGCACGCTGAGACGCCACCGTCCGGACAGATTCTAGGCGATCGTCTAGGCGAGGGAATCTCCGGATGAATGCAGAGATTTCGATTCATCCGGAACCAAACGTGGGTTAGTTGTATTTTCGCTCAATGATGGAGGTTTCGGAATCAATTCGTTGGGTTGATCATCTTTAATGTGTCTCTGCTTATTTGATTCTCGTTTGACTCATTTATTGCACTTTGATTATGTTATTTCGTTTTGTTCTATTACGTTAAACCAAACCCCCATTTTATCATTCTGTTTCACTATTGTTATTGAACAAGCCCATTGCAAATTCGTTGGGAAGCGACCCGGGTTCCCTAATTACGCAAATTGTTTTCGAACTTGGTTTATTTTGGAAGACACGGCAAAAATCTTTCCAAAAATGGCGCCGCTGCCGGGGAATTTGCATCGGTTTGATTAGTAACAGTATTGTAAATAGCTTAGTTTAGGTAGTTTAGGTGGTTCGGGTGGCCGGACAGAAATTTTTCTGACTCCGATCACTCAAACCAGGTCTTATTCACAAGGAATTGGGTGTTTTAAGCAAAAGTCACTTCCTAGGAGGAAGTGAGGTCTCACTCATTTTCCCAAATTCCAACGTTTAGACCACTTTTTCACTGTTTTAGGTTCTCGCTTTTTGATTTCCAACGGGACCATTTTTTTTAGTATCTCTACGATTGAGTTGAAATTTGGTACAGGATAGAAAATGGTGAATCGTTAGACCCACATCGAAAATGTTCCATTTTCCATGTGGTATCCTCCGTTCGCCAAATTCCATCGTTTAGGCCACTTTTTCAATTTTTGAAGTTTTTATTCCATTTTTGAGTCCCCCAATAGTCTAGGAGTTGCCTGTCCAAGTCCCAAAAATTTTAAAAATCATTTGATACTGTTTCTGGACTTGTTTTGGTCAATTTCTAGCATAGGTTTTTGCTTTTGTGTGTTTTGTCTTTGTGTCTCTTAGTGTTTTTCTACTTTTCACCACCTCTTGTGGCATTTTCGTAATTCTGATTTTACGGTGGCATCTTTGTCATTACGAGTATTTGCCAATTCGCTTTGTGTACATGTTGCATGAGTACCGGGAATACTACTAATCCGAAGATTTGTTGCCATTTGATCTGAAATAGAAAGAACAATTCTTCTTGCTAGAAGAGTTGTTAGGCTAAGTCATAAGATTAATACCAAACCGGATACTCAATTAGAGTCGATTCGGCCATTCGATTGTGTCCATTCTCGGTGATCTTTCGATTGTGCTTCGATAGTATTTCGATAGTCTTGTTGTGTTCACCGATTCTAGTAGCAACTTTGCTCGCTCGGACATTATGGCGGGAGAGCGGGAAAATCATCATACTTTGAAGGAATTGGGTGCACGATGTTAATTATCAACCCTTGTGCATCCAATATCCTAACCTTCTTTGCTAACTTTGAGCTGAAATCTGGTCTAATACACTTGTTGCCTAAGTTTCATGGTCTTGCGGTGAGTGCCCCATTAAGCATTTGAAGGAATTCCATGTAGTGTGCGGCTGATGAAACCTCATGCCATTGATGAAAATCATATCAAGTTGAGAGCTTTTCCTTTCTCATTGGAAGGTGGAGCCAAGGATTGGTTGTTGTACCTTGACCCTCATCTATTGGGAGGCTGGACTGATATTCGAGGTTATTTCTAGAGAAATATTTCCCTTCCTCAAGAGCAACCGCAATCAAGAAGGAAATTGGCAACATTAAACAAGTCATTTGGGAGACTATGTATGAGTATTGGGAGAGGTTCAAAAGGTTATGTGCAAGCTGTCCACACCATCGATATATCGAAAAGACTTGATCAACTCTTTCTATGATGGTCTATCACCGGTAGACAAAGGGTTGGTGGATGCTTCTAGCGGTGGGGCTATGAGTAACAAGACACTGAAGAAGCCCGAGACTTGATATCCATTATGGCGAGATAACTCTCGGCGGTTTGGCACCGGGGCCAATAGTACTCCTGTTTACCATATTCAAGCTCCAGTCCAAGCATGATTCTCGAGAGATTAGAGACTAGACTTGATGATCGGCCTCCCTTGTGAGGCGGTGGCGGTGACACGAGCAGATGCAGATCTTCCCCTTCTCGGCATGGGTACTCTTGTGGGTTTTGTTCGACCCTTATCATTCTACGACTCTTGCCCTACCTTGCATGATCCTACTTACCAAGATCGATCGGTAGGCTGCAGTGGGTGTTTTTCCGGGAAGGCCACAATACCAACAGAATAATGCCTTCTCCAACACTTATAATCTGGTTGGAGAAATCACCCCTTTATTTGGAACCAAAATCGAACAGAGCAACCAATACCAAAATCAGAATCGAGTAACCGAGTGTCGCGGAGTGCAGGAACTACCGGCGAGGCCGTACGGACCACGGACTTTCCAACAACATCTGCACCCCCTTTACCTTTGCAAGCACCACCTCCTCGACCGGCCATATGTCCACCTCCACGGGCGGCACAACGACGAGCTAGTAGTAGTGGTGGTTCCTCACTTGAAGAAATGATGAAGCAATTTGTCACGGCCAATATGCGGTTCCAACAACAAGCCGACACTTCCATTCGAGTTTGCAAACACAGATTGGGCAATTGGCAACATCATTGAACCGGCTTCAACCTCGGGGATCCAATTCCCTTCCCTCACAAACAATTCCCAATCCTAAGGGAAATGTGAGTGCTATATCACTACGGATGCGGCAAGCAATTGGAGGAACCTAAGCAAGCTGCGAGATGTGACTTCCACATCGAAAACGAGTCGAAATGTGAAGATTGACTCACGAAAAGAAAAAGGCAAAGTGCAGCAAGGTGAAGAGGAAGACATTCCTATTCCTCTTCCCTTCCCTCGAGAGAGCGATTCGATCAAGAAGTTGGCAGATAAAGCACAAGAGAAGGATATACTTGAGACATTCGAAGAGTAGAGATCAACATTCCTCTCTTAGATGCAGTCAAACAAATTCCTAAATATGCCAAGTTTCGAAAGAGTTGTGCACCAACAAGAGGCGATCCGAAGGGAAATGAGCGAGTGAGCTTGAACCGAGAATGTCTCGGCACTCATCCGACCTACCATGCCTCGTAAATGCAAAGATCCGGGGACATTTTCTATCCCTTGCCTTATTGGTAACTATAGATTTGATGATTGCATGCTAGATTTAGGTGCTTCTATTAATGTCATGCTGCATCTGTTTATAGATCTCTTGGTCTTGGTCCCTTACGTCCAAGCGGTGTCATTGTTCGGTTAGCTAATAGGAGTAATGCCCATCCTTCTGGTTTAGTTGAAGATGTATTAGTCAAAGTTAATGAATTGATATTCCACCGCTGATTTTTACATCTTGGATATGGAGGGTGAGTCTCCTAGTAGTAGGTCACCAATCATTCTAGGGAGACCTTTCATGAAAACAAATAGGACTAAGATAGATGTGCATTCGGTACTCTTTCCATGGAGTTTGGTGATATATCCGTGAATTTCAATATCTTTGATGCCATGAAATATCCTAGGGAAGAGCATTACATTTTCTCGTATTGATGTGATTGATGATCTTGTGGATGATGTTCTTAATGGTTGGTGTCTGATTATCCTTATTTTTCATCGAGAGTGATACCCCCATTTGTGCATGCGATGATAATGAATGGTGCTCTGTTTGCACTAATTTGGTTAAGACTGCATTGTTTGGTGATTCGATTTGCTTGATGATTCTACATTACTTGTAGACTCGATATTGATTCTCGAGTTTGAGCTTCATCCCGATCCTAACGTGCATCCCGATTCGATTTTGATGAGCTTCATTCGATTTTGATGATCGAATTCGATGTTAACCTTGAGTTGTATAGACACAGTCCTTACGCTTGTGCTTCTTTGAATATGGTTTCGTGTATTCCCGGTGTGATGACATCGAGTTGTTGCAACAACCACCCAAGCTTCTCCCTCCACCGAGCAACCGCCCAAACTAGAGTTGAAATCCCTTCCGCACCATCCGAAGTATGCATTTACGGAGGTGAATGAGCGCTTGCCGGTCATTGTGGCAAATAATCTTATGCCGATCAAGAAGAGAAGGCTGCTAAGCTTATTGAGGGCGAACAAGAAAGCTATTGGGTGGACATTGGTGACATAGTTGGCATTAGCCCTTCTATGTGCATGCACCGGATTCTGTTGGAAGAGGACTCTAAGCGGTGAGGCAACCCCGAGACGCCTTAATCCTCTTATCCTTGATGTGGTGAAGAAGGAAGTCACTAAGCACGCAAGCCGGCATCATCTATCCTATTTCGATAGCAGGTGGGTTAGCCCGATCCAGTGGTTCCTAAGAAATCCGGAGTCACCGTAGTAGCCAATCAAAAGAATGAGCTCATTCCTACTCGAGTTCGAGAATAGTTGGAGAGTTTGCATTGACTATAGGAGACTCAACCAAGCCACTCGCAAGGATCATTACCCTCTACCTTTCATTGATCAGATGTTAGAGCGATTGGTGGTAAGTCTCATTCACGCTTCTTGGATGGCTACTCCGGATACTTCCAGATTCATATTGCTCCCGAGGATCGAGGAAGACGACCTTCACATGCCCCTTTGGGACATATGCTTACCGAGGATGCCTTTTGGCCTCTCGCAATGCACTGCACCTTTCGGCGTTGCATGGTGAGTATTTTCTCCGAGTTCCTAGAGGACCGCATGGAGGTTTTCATGGATGATTTCACCGTATATGGGTCTGATTTTGATGCATGCTTAGCTAATTTGTCTAGAGTCTTGCATAGGTGTATTGAATCTAATCTTGTCTTTGAATTATGAGAAGTGTCACTTTATGGTTGAGTCGGGCATAGTCTTGGGACACATAGTGTCTAGGAAAGGGATTGAGGTCGACCCCGCTAAGATTGATGTTATTATCGCTTTGCCTTACCCCGCACGTGCGGGAGGTTCGCTCTTTTCTTGGTCATGCAGGTTTCTATCGACGTTTCATTCGAGATTTCAGCAAGACTGCTCAACCCTTGTCCAACCTTCTGCATAAGGACACTGACTTTGTCTTTGATGATGCGTGCAAGGCGGCCTTCGATCACTTGAAGCGTTGCCTTACTACAACCCCAGTGATCCAGCCCCCTGATTGGCACCTTCCCTTTGAGTTGATGTGCGATGCTTCCAACTACGCGGTTGGTGCTATCTTGCACAGCGGGTTGACAGAGCCTCTCATGTCATTGCATATGCCTCAAATACTTTGGATTACGCTCAATCTAATTACACCACCACCGAAAAGGAGTTGTTGGCCATTGTATTTGCCTTGATTTAGTTAACTACTTGGTAGCTAGTGTTTTTCCAGTAGAATCCACTAGGGCCCAAACCCTTAAATTGAAAAGTGAGTCTAAATATTATGTTTGGGATGACCCTTATCTCGTGGAAATTTTGTAGTGACCAAGTAGTTAGGAGATGTGTGCACGATTGTGAGTTTCAATCTATATTGCATTTTGCTCATGCTTACACTTTGTGGTGGTCACTTTGGACCCCAAAGAACTGCTAGGAAGGTGTTAGAATGTGGTTTGTTTTGGCCTTCCCTGTTTCATGATGCCCATTTGTTTTGCAAGTCATGTGATAACGTCGGAGAGGCAGGGGAGTATTTCCGTAGGCATGAGATGCCCCAAAACCCTATATTGTTTTGTGAGATCTTTGATGTTTGGGGTATTGATTTCATGGGTCCATTTCTGCTTCATATGGTTACACTTACATCTTGTCGGGCCGTTGATTATGTTTCGAAATGGGTTGAGGCGAAAGCCACCCAGGACAAATGATTCTTCGTGGTGGTGGATTTTGTTAGGTCTAACATTTTCTCGCAGTTTGGCATTCCTAGAGCTATTATCGGTGATCGTGGTTCCCATTTTTGCAATCGAAGCATGGGTGCCTTGCTACGCAAGTATGGAGTGCTTCACAAGGTTTCCACAACATACCATCCTCGGACCAATGGTCAAGTCGAAGTCTCAAATAGAGAGATTAAGCAAATCCTTGAAGAGCCTGTCAACTCTACCCGGAAAGATTGGAGTAAGCGACTAGATGATGCTTTGTGGGCATATCGCACCGCCTACAAGACTCCGATTGGGATGTCTCCCTATCGGATTGTCTTTGGTAAGGCAATCTTCCGGTTGAGTTGGAGCATCAAGCCTATTGGGCTATTAAGCAATGCAACATGGATTTGGCTAAGTCCGGGATGGAGAGGAAGCTGCGTTTGCAAGAGTTAGATGAGCTTAGATTGGATGCCTATGAAAGCTCACGGTTGTATAAGGAAAAGACTAAGGCATTCCATGATAAGCATATTCGAGGAAAGAATTTTCGTGGGCCAGAAAGTTCTTCTATTTAATTCCCGTCTCAAGTTTATGCACAGTAAGCTTCGATCTAGATGGGATGGCCCTTTTGTGATCACTAACATATTTCCATTTGGTCTTTGTTGAGCTATGTGATCCACCCACAGGACGGACTTTTAAGGTCAATGGGCATCGCCTCAAGCCATTTCATGAGGGATCCCCACAGCACTGAGGAAGCGAGATTCTCCTCATTGATGCCACTTATCCTCCATAAACCCTTGGGAGTATTCTTCTTTCTTCTCCTCCCTCTCTTTTATTTGTTTTCCTTTTCTACTTTGCTTTTGAAAATAAATACATTCTTTCTTTCTAATGATTGCTACATATTATGAACTAGGACATTTTGGTTTTAATGGATCATTCTGTTTAGTCTGGAACTCTTGACTCTTCGATTACAAGTCTTGGTAGTTGATTTGATGTTGTTGATTACCTAAGTTGGTATTGACCTTGTGAGGTTTTGGGCCTGCATGAATGGAATTCATCTTTTGCCATTCTTTCTTTCATGTGTGCATCTCTCATGATTTGTGTTCTCTAGAACTTGCTCCTTTTCTTTTGAAACTACATTTTTCACTTACGTGCATAAGTATGATGGAAGCTTGTTTTCTTTCTTTTATTCTCCTCACTTTGGCCAAATAGCTTTCCCTTACATTATGATTCCTTTGCTAGCCCCTTTGTGCCTTTTGACCCATTCTTTTCTAAGCCACATTACAAGCCTAAGCGTAAAACCATTTTATTCCGCACCTTGAAGATTTATTGAGCATTGGTTTCAACTTGTTTTGTGTTTAAGTGTGGGGTTGCTCGGAGTGCAACAGTTTAAGTGTGGGGGGGGATATTTGATTTTGACATTGTAATTACGTATACAATGAAAGGAAAGAAAGAAAAGTAAAAAAAAAAAAAAAAAAAAGAGAGAGAGAGAAAAAAAAACAAAAGAAAGAAAGAAAAGTAAAAGAAAAAAAAAAAGAAAAAAAAAACAAAAGAAAAGAAAAGAAAAGAAAATACATAGAAAGGAATGTATATATGAGTAGAATAAAAGTTTCATTCATAGAGAATGATTGTGTTATTCAGTGCTCTTCCTTTTGATTTCTTTGGTGCTTAGCCTCTTATTCCATACTATTACCTACCTTCACCCTAGCCCCGTTACAACCTTTAATTACAAGCTCTCTTGATTTGTTCATGTATGTGTTATGAGTAGTGGAGACGTAGAAGTTGAGCAAGCTTATGGTAGAACAAATTTCTTGAGTAGAATTTGAGCGATACACTTATTTACCTTAAACACTTGAGAGACCGATTGATTGAGCGCATCATTTGAGAGATCATCTTTTGTGATTAGCATCATTGATTGACACTACCATGAATTGTAATTTGAGATGAAGGGGTTTTGGTCTTGAATGATTGGTCTTTTGAAGCTTTGTGTCCCTTGATTCAATTTTTGCATTGTTAGCAATTATTAGTAAAGAAGAGTTTTTCCTTTAGGTCTTTCTCTTTGAATTTTGCTCAGAGTGCAAAAAGATAAGTGTGGGGAATTTGATAATTGAATATTTTATACACTTATTTTTGTCTCTTGAATAATAATTTAGGACCCTTTAGCTAATAAATAATGGCTCTTATGTTTATTTGGGCCTTGGGCCTTTTATTGCATTTTAGCTATTTTTAATAATAAAATTCCAGTTTTGTGTTGCTTCACTATTTCTACCATAACTCTTGAACCAGACATCGGATTTGCCTCATTTTTGTCTCATATTTCAGATGATTCAGAGAGCTACAATTGTTATGAAGACATCAAGAGCAAATTCGGTCAAGAAGGAGGTCAATTTTGGAGCCAAAGTCGGATGCACAATTCTGGATTTATTTTGGACCCGAATTTTGTAATTTAAGTCCAGTTATATTTTATTTCTGTTTTGGGCTAAAACTATGAGAGCCCATTTCGTTTTAGGTTATTTTTAAGTATGGCAGCTGCCAAAAACATATTCATTCACGTTTTTAACATTAGAGTGGATCAAAATACAAGTTTTCATTTTCTCTCATCATTCTTCATGTTCTTCGCGCGTTCTTCGTGTTCTTCGCTCGTTCTTCGATTTTCCCAGCCATGATCGGCTAAACTCTTGTGATTAACCCAACGATGAGGATTCCATGATTCATCCGAGAACTCGTGCCTAATCGGTAACTACTCGATTCTCGTTTTCATCTTATCGGATTCGATTTCCAGAAATAGTTCGAATATTAGATTTAATATTCGGTTTGGTTCATCCCAAGGACTTAGTTCGGACTAGGTTACAGTGTTGCTGTGCGATTGCACAGTGAGACGCCACTGTCCGGACAGATTCTAGGCGATCGTCTAGGCGAGGAATCTCGGATGAATGCAGAGATTTCGATTCATCCGAACCAAACGTGGGTTAGTTGTATTTTCATTCAATGATGGAGGTTTCGGAATCAATTCGTTGGGTTGATCATCTTTAACTGCCTCTGTTTATTTGATTCGTTTGACTCATTTATTGCACTTTGATTATGTTATTTCGTTTTGTTCTATTACATTAAACCAAACCCCCATTTTATCATTCTGTTTCACTATTGTTATTGAACAAGCCCGCTGCAAATTCGTTGGGAAACGACCCAGGTTCCCTAATTCTGCAAATTGTTTTCGAACTTGGTTTATTTTGGAAGACACGGCAAAAATCTTTCCAACATGCTTAATTAAAAATCAGAAAACATCCTAACTTTTGTAATTCAACCATACTCTTCATACTCGTAACCTAATTTCCAATGAAAAAAATGATATAATCGAATTTAACTGAAGAATAAAACAAATTATTATATATCTTCATTACACTGTACAATTAGACCATTAAAATAACAAGTCTAGGTTGTTCCCTCAAGGCTATACTTTACTACTAATCATTTCCTTGGCAACCAAAGCTCTGGCACGATTGATAGTGACAAGAGACAAGTACACATGCTCTTCAAGTTCCTCAACTTGTTTCCTAAACCCAACTTCACTCTTCCTCAACTCCTTCACAATCTCCAAACCCAACTTTCTCTCCTCTTTCCTTTCCATCCAAAACCTTATCATCTCTCTGTTTCGCTCGATCTCATTGTGAAGCCGAGCCACTAAACGATTCGTCGTATCGAAGTCCCTACTCAATATATATGTTCCCTTGGCTGCTGCATCAAGTTGCTCACAAACCTTACTAAGATACCCATTTCTGAAAGCCATAATCTTTCCACTTAGCTTCTCCTTGAAACTCTTCAATGGAAAGCACAATATTGCTGGTCCCATAATGATTGTTGCGAGAGTATGTGTAGCTATAATTACAGCAGCAGTTGCTAATATCCCACAGGCTAAGGTTGCACAAACCGTACTTGCTTTCTTTGTGTATTTTATGTACTTGATCTTCCTCATCACTTTGTTCCTCATTGCCTTTAGATTTTGAAGCACTGATGAGTTATTCTCATTGATGGCTTGAAAGTCGAAGTTTTCAGTGGGTAAAAAAGGGTTTTTGGAAAGCATAAATGATTGGAGGAGCTCGAATGCGACAAGTTCGAAGTTGCTTGAAGATTCTCCTTCTTCTTCTACATAATGGGGTTTGTGTTGTTCTTGTTGGTCTATGATGTCTATTGATCTACGGATGAAGCTATGATTAGAGTGAACTTGGTTGATGCTTTTGAGGAGACGAATGCAAAAGTTTGAAGCTGAAGCAGTGATGTCGAAGTAAGAGAGCATTAGGTGTTTGAGTTTTGGCTTTTGGGAAAGGATTGATGAATTATTAAGAATTGAAGGTATGGTTTCTTGGGTTGGTTCAAGGAGGATTTCGGAGAATTTAATGTGGTTGTCATAAAATGAAGGCTTATTGGTGAGTAAGTTCTGAGCTTTAGTGAAAAAATCAGCATAAGATTTTGTCCTCAGAGCCATGTGGTATTCCTCATGTACGTTGATGCTTTCTTCCATATTATTGTCATCTGAAAAAAAAAAAAACCACAGTAAACGTAAACACACCACACACACGTATACATATAAACCTTCATTGTCAAATATACGTAAGTGAAGGATAGTACGAAATAATTAAATAATAGGACATATAATTAATGAAAATCTATGAAGCATATAGATATATGCATGAAAACCATTAATGGTATAATGGAACTTTGCGCAAAGTTTCCTCCCGATGTGGGTGATCTTTAACCTATATTTTGTGTGTTCAGAAAAATTAATGTCTATATTGAGCTGTGTTGCTTGAATATAACTTAAAATTGGAGCTTGCTTGCAAAATATGAAGCTAAAATTGAATCTATGGAACATATACTATCTTTGGTTATTAATATAAGATCTCATGTAAAGTGCAAATTTACTCTACAAACGAGATTTAATATTAATGACCAGAGATATATAATATATGCATAAATCAGAAAGTAATTATGCATAACTAAATAATTGATAACGTTATATATATATATATATATATATAGTGATGTACTGCTAGCTGTTGATACTGTTTTGTGTATCGTGTTTGTGTAGTTAGATTGCTTGTATCTGTGTTCAACTTAGCGTGATTGCTTTTTGTTAGATGCTATTTTATGTATGCAAACAGTTCGAGAATATTGACAGAATTAGATCCTAAAGTACTGTGAGAAATGTGATAAGCCGTAGACAGGAAGAAATTCATTCGAAGCTTGAAAAACAAAATACACACTAATAGATGGAAATACTCATCGTCACCAAAAATAAAAGATGGCATCGATAATAAGTTTTGCTGAAGAAAATAAATAACACTAACTTATCAATGTGTAAGAAAACTTTGCGGAGTCATTTCATTTGGACTTTCAAGCAGCTGTTTAATACTTGGTCACACATTGCTAGACAAAAGAAATGTAATTATTCCCCATCTTAAATGTATAAACTAGATAATCAATTTAGAGAAATTAAGAAAATAAATTAAGTTAGCTATTTGTAAAAAAATATATTGATTTTCCTAAAGCACCCTATTTAATCATTTGCATTGAATATTTACTCATTTGATAAAATATATTAAGATTTTTCAAACTCATCTTCTAGCTCCTATTTGGTATGAGGGATTTAGAGGAGAGGGGAAGGGGAATTTTTGAGTTGAATTTCAAAAACTTAGAGAAGTATGATTAAAAGTTTTAAATTAATTTTTTTACTCAAATTTTGTAAACCCACTTCTCTATTTCTTTTTAATTGAAATCATTAAAATTTTCTCCCCTCTCCCCTTCCATCTCTATTTCCCCCATATCAAATAAGACCCTTGGAGAAATTAAGAAGCAAGCAATCCAAGGAATATGAAAAGAGGAGCTGAGAAATCGATTGGTAAAACGTTTCCTTTTGATCAATTTGGATGAACCTTTCCAAAAGCCTAAAATAGTTTGAATAATTTTAGAATGCTAATGCAAAACAATTGATTATTACTCTAATTGACTTCCTTCCTAATTAATGATTTATCAAACAAGAAGAAAACTTGTAAACTTTTTTCTTTCTTTCCAGTGCCATGATCTCATTCAATTTCCAAAGAATAATATTCCGAGGGAGGAATAGATTCACATAAAAAAGAAGGTAGAGAATAATTAAATTAATCCTTGATGAATTAACTAACAACATTTTCATCCATCTGCCAAGCTAGAAATTAAACCAGTCACAAACCTGAGGACAACCACAATAACAGATGAAAAAATCTCCAAGCATTTCATAAACAGATATCTATCTGCAAATGAAAATAAGTTGAAGCGTACCTTTGTTGATGACCTTCCCAGCTCTTATTGATTTTGCCAACATCTTTTGTTTGATGATCTTTTCCAACAAACCTTCCTTTGATCAATAATCACTTAGGAGTTAGGAGATCAGGTCCATGTTCAATTATATATATATAACAAGCAACTTGGTAGTCTGTTGATGAAGATGCCTGTTTTCCTATAAAGACTCGCAGGGTCGTTATAAGGATTCACTCTCAAGTTTCATTATCATGTATTCTGCTAAATAATCTGTAACAGAAAGAGAAAATGTATTACTTTTTTCCAAGTTATTTTTGCAGGCTTTCAGGCTGAAATTGATGTATATTTTTCTCTATCCCTTTTCCTTCTTCAGGACTTTATTGCCTTTTTGGCTCATTTTTTTTCTTGTAAGATTTATCCCTTCTTAAAAGTTGTATGATCTTGCAAGCTTACACAAATTATATTCCTTCTCAAGTACTCCCTTTGGTCCTTATTATAAGGCACTAACTAGCAAGTTTATTTGGTCATTTTTATAAGGCACTTGCTCGTTCCCAATGAACATTGATTATTTTTTTTCCATGTCTACCCCTAATTAATAAAGGTAATGGGTGGGAGTAATAATTAATATAATATTAGAGTTTAGTGCAATTAATATAGGTAATATTGGAAATTACTTAGATTCTATGACAACTTTATTGACTTTAACTACTTTTATTGGTTTGTGAGAAAGGTTAGTTGGTGCCTTATAATAAGGATCAGATGGAGTATATATATATATATATGTAAGTGTGGCAGACAAGTGTGTGTGTGTGGTTGTGTAATATTTAAATGTGAAAGAGTTTGATTGAGTTCCATATGCCTACTTGTGAGAGTACAAAATTTTATAGCCTAGAAATAGTGTAAATTCACTAAATTTCTACAATTCGAGAGGCAAACTTAATTTAATTATCTCATAATCGTTTCAGTGGTAAATTGAATGAATTTAGTACAGCAAACATTTTATTGTATTGTTCAAAAGAAGTAAATTTCGTTTAGCATGATAAGTAAATTCTTTATTGCTTTGCATTTATGTTAAAGTGTATGCTTTTGATTGTTATGTGTATTTCCGAAATAATAAATAAAAAGGGAAAATTACATACCAATAAGAAAATTAATTGTCCATATACTACTACAAAAAAATGACTTTTACTTTTCCCTAAAGGATGTCCTTTTTTGATAAAAGGAAGTAAAAAATAAAGGCGATTACATTTTTATAATTATGTGGAGGTTTTTGAAGTCCTAATTTTGAAAAAGGACGTCAAAAGTAACTTTTGGCGTCCTAATTTAAAATTGGAATGCCTAAGCAAGGGACTTTTCACGTCCTAAATATTTTTAGGACGCCAAGCGTACGTCCTAAAATGGTTTTAGGGCACCAAAGTCAACCCATCCCATGACTTTTTTTGTCCTAAAATGGTTTTAGGGCGCCAAAGTCAGCCCATCCCATCCCATCCTATGACTTTTTGTGTGTGTGCGTGTGTGCGCTAAATGACAGCCCATCCCTTGATCTCATTCTCACATTTCACCATCCCATGACTTTTTGTGTGTGTGTGTGTCAAATGACAGCCCATCCCTTGATCTCATTCTCTCATTTTAGGACGCCAAAGTCATTTCAATTGGTGTCCTAAAATGGTTTTAGGGCGCCAAAGTCAGCCCATCCCATCCCATGACTTTTTGTGTGTGTGTGTGCGCGCTAAATGACAGCCCATCCCTCGATCTCATTCTATCATTTCACCATCTCTTTATTGACTTTGCTTAGCATATTCATCGTCCCTCTCTCGACTTCGCCCGTCGCAGCTTGCCATTGCTCGTTCGCCGTCCCAGCTTGAATCAAGCGCGGAATGAACCTCGCCGTTCTACTTGCCATCCCACCTTGAATCACCATTTCCTTCCTTCCCTCCTCGGAACTGTCGCGTCCGACCAGCATCTCGATCGAGTCTGTCAATCTGTACTGTGATGTCGTCGATCTTCAGGTTTGTCGATATGTATTGTGATCTAGATTTTGTTTTTGCTTTTCTTCTGATGGTTATATCTGAAATTTTGGATCTGTTAGTTTGATTGTTAGATCTGTTAGTCTGAGTGTTAGATTTGTATTTTTGGTTCCAAGTTGCCGTCAATTTGTATTGTGATCTGATCTGTATTATAGCATTTTTCATGTACATATCTGATTGTTATTATCGCATTTTTGGTTCCAGACTGCCGTCGATTTGTATTGAGATCTATTTGGTTTTTCTTTTTGAAAATAAAGCAATATGGCATCCTAAATTTTTTAGGACGCCGTAAGTGTCCATTTTGGTGTCCAAAATTTTTTAGGATGTCGTAAGGCGTCACTTTCTACGCCCCTCAAAAAGACGTTCCCCAAGAAAAGGACGTTAAAAGGGTTTAAAAACAGATGCTGTAGACCCTTTCTGTAGTAGTGATAAGTTCCAAATACTTGTAAATGATGAAGTTTGACGTATAAATATTGAAATTTGACTAAAAATAATTAATGTTTTTTATTTAGGACCTAATTTTATTTTTATTGTAATAAAAAAATGATACTAATTAACAATGGTGTATTTCGATTGCCATTTGAAGAGTTGAAAAGCCCACTTAAAGTTAAAAAAACATGATAATTAACCTCTATCTATCTATATATATATATATATATATATATATATATATATATATATATATATATATTTGTGTGCTCAAAACCTAAGTTTTTTCAAACCATATGTAATTAAAGGGATATTGCTACTGCGGTAACTAGTCCCATATATGTTGAACGAACTGCATTGATTGAGAAAATAAAGTTTAAATCCAAGGGTTTGGTATGGAGGATTTGGATGAGGAAAAATTTTTATAATTTAAAAAATTGGAATATTGGGTTTATAACATTTTAATTAAGAGAATATGTATATGTGTGTGTATATATGATAAAATAATAAAAAAATAATTAAAAACTTTGGATTGATTTTAAAATCAACAATGGATGGAAAATCCTTGATTTTCTCCATATCAAACAGCCCCAAGGGACTCAATTCATCTTAAATATTGTCTAGGTTTAAACTATAAAGATGAAAAAGGACTAGCGTTATGAGAACTACCCTCAATTAGATCCGAAAATACTAAAAAATTTGATCATCAAGTGACATTAAGTTTCTCTTTGGATTGATTTCAAAATCAATTATAGATGGCAAAACCTTGGTTTTCTTCAAAATAATCGAAACACCCATCACACCAAAATCTATTTTAAACCTAAACTCATGATTATATTATTCAATTATAGCACTAGTACAAAAAAAGACTTTTACATTACCACATTTATACCAGTTATAGTTATAGAGGATCAGGTCTAAAAAGTATGACCAGTGACAGTTTTAATTTGTAAATATGAAGAACTTTTTACATCAGTTCCTTTAATATAAAGTATAAAAAATATTATTTAGACTTGCTTTTCAAACACTCGATCTAAAAAGATAAAAAATAATAATAGCAAAAATTTGATTACTTTTTAGACTGGTTATATCTTATATTAGACCTTATGTTTCTTATAACCCGTCTAAAAGTTAGGGAATAAAAAACTAATATATTTATTACTTTTAAGACCGGTTTTTACAAATAATCGGTCAAAAAGATGAAACTTTTTGTATCTTATGTTTATTATAACAAGTTTAAAAGATGTAGAATAAAAAAATAATATATATATTACTTTTAAGACTGGTTTTTACAAACAATCGGTATAAAATGTGAACTTTTAAGACCCTAGTTTAAGCATAATCGGTCTAAAATATTATCCCCAAACTAGGACTTGCTCACCAAATTCTCTATTCATCGAGCCAAACATTGAATTTCACTCTCTGAACCTCTCTTGTCTCGATAACTTTGAGCTCTGTTGCTTTTTTGAACTCATCTGTCACTCCCCGATCCTCTTTCGCAACTCGTTTCTCTATCATTACCATCGATGCTAGTGTCTGATGTGTGGCCTCGTCGCTGTTGGGCGTTTCTTTCTCGACAAGCTAGTTCTAATAAGCTCACTTTTTGCCCAAGTTTTTTTTTTCTTTCAATTTTTGGTACAATGATGCCCTTACTCCTCACATACCATTTTCCTAGCTCTAAAGTTAATTTAGTGCAATTTAATTAGTTTGTCATCCTCTATTTTTAGAACTACACATGGCTTCAATGATGCTCAATTGAGCTTAAAATCTTTCACTCTTAAGTAATAGAAACCTGAATAAGTTAGATTTTATAGGGTCATATTTGCGTCGAAAGAACCTCCCAAGAGTGGGTTTTGTTAGTTCTGCTAGAGTTCCCAATTATGGAACCAGAGCACCTAAGAGTCAAAAGAACCCAAATAAGTACATTTTTTGTTTGCTTTATTCTTGCCTTCTAATTTGGCTTTCTTGTTAGCATATTATATATTAGAATAATGCGGAATTTAGCATCTTGCAAGATTTTATTCAGGAATTCGAATATAGATATACTTTGTCATCACAGTAGAATCGCTGCATTCTTTATTTAACATTAAAAGGTTATTTATTTCTTCATTGTATGGTGTTTTTGTTGGTGCAGAGAATCCAAATGTGGTGTCTGTGTTCTTGAACAAAAGACGAGAACTGCACACAACACATTCTTAGGAGTTTCTTGGATTATAGTCTTCTCAAGGAGTAGTTAATAATGGTTCTGCTTGGGTAAACGCAAAATATGATGAAGATACAATCATTGCTAACCTTGACACGGGTTTTTAATTACTTAACCTTGTATTCAAAACTAAATCTTGTACCATGTCTTTCTTTCAAGAATCCAAATAATTTATGGGTTTTCAGAGATTTCACATGCTTTTTCCTGTTTATTTATGTGCTTCCTTAGAATTTATTTCTGGTTTTGTAATAAAACACAATTCCTCAAAGCCATTGATGCTATGATCTTCTAATCTTATTGATCCCTGCATTAGAAAGATTAATTTCAATTAAAAATTAAAAGTTAAAAAAATCTTCTTATGGCGCACCATATTCTTAGATAGGTGTTTGGCCAGAATCCAAGAATTTCAATGATGATGGATGAAGGATAATGCCGGAATCTTCAATGGAAAGTATGTGGGAACAAACCAAATTTTGCCATAGGTATGCGCCCAAGTTAAGTGGTCTGATGTGAGTCTATACAAGAAGCATCTTGATAGGAGGTGGGATACCGTATGGAAGGCGCCATTTACTAGTTGGGTTAAAGTGAACGTCGATGGAGCATGCAAGAAGGACAATAGTGAAGCGATGTGTGGTGGGATAGCGAGAAATCATGAACGAGAAGTCCTCGGAGATTTTATGTTTAACTTTAGAAGACGAAATTGTTTAGTAGAAATATGGGCTGTTTTGTTGGGTTCGAAGACTGCTTGGGACTTAGGATGGAACAAAGTAGTTGTGGAAACATATTGTTTAGAGGTGTTGGATTTAATGAAAGTGGTTGGGAGGATGAACATCCAAACACTGATCTTCTCTATGAAACGCGTCAAGCTTTACAACGAAGTTTGGAAGCTTGGCTTGAATGGTGGATCTTATATGTGTCATCACAGTAGAAAAGGTACATTGTAACAAAATTTGGTTTTGGGTGAGAATGTTAAACATATTTGTTTACTATTGATTCAATTCAACTCGCTCTAATTTTGCATATAAGATATATGGATAAATTGCTCATAGTTCTTTGTGAGATTTGAAAGCTTTTTCCTTCTTTTCATGTGAAGTTGCATGGAAGCATTTTTCTCTTTTTTGTATCATATCATTGGGATTGTATGCCCTGCACATTTCTCTCTCTTTTCGTCCCATTTTACTTTTGAAAATGACAGTGTAGTAAGATTTTACTATTTACCATATGAAGCATATTGTCTTCTTGGCCTCATGCTATTATTTGGAATAATTGCAGGCTAGAAGAAGTCGTGGTCAAACCCTAACACCTAGGAGGTATCTTAGGTTGTGGTCTTTGATGAATAATACTCCATCCGATCCTAATTATAGGGCATATTTAACTGATTTTCGAGAGATTAAGGAAAGAAGTTAAATTAGTTAATTTTACTCATTTTCCTAAAATGCCATTATATAAATTTAAAATGACATAAGTAAAAGTGAATCAACAGCTCCAGCCACATACTTCTCCAACCTAAAATTTTCCTTTTCACACACTATCTAATTGAAATAATGGTATTACTATATATACATATATATGTGTATATATATGTATACATATATATGTGTGTGTGTATCTACACACATATAAACACACCCACACAGATATACATATATCTATACAGACATACACACTGTAATACCCGGATATTTATTATTTGGAATATTATGAATAAAATGCATATTTCTGATAAGTGAAAATAATGTCTCCAGACTTGTGAAATTATAGTCTATTTTTCTAAGTTGATTTCTGTAGGAAATTAGAGAATTTAAGGGCCAAAGTGCCAAAATGACGAAAATGCCCCTAAGGGCCAAGAATAACTTAGGAAAATTATGACAAATTCTAAAAGGCAGTAAAATGGCCAAGTGAGTTAGGAGAGTACATTATCTCTAATTATGGTAATTTAATAAATTATGAACTTGGAGAAATTGTACAATAATGTTCAAAAAGTAATAAAGGACCAAAATACCCTTACAAATTATAGAATGATACAAGAGGCATGAAAATTCTAATGCTAATACAAGAGTGTGAAGGTAATGAGACATCCTAATTAAGAAAAATACCAACTTTGGTTAAAAGAGTAATTAAGTAATTAATGGCTAATTACTTAAGCATAAGCAAAGGAAATTCAGTAATAATTATGGGAAGCTCAAAAATTAGTAGAAATTAGTTGAATATTAGTAAAAATATATTTACTAATTAATTGGAAATTTTGTGAAAAATAGTTGAGTTTAGGTATTTTTAAGCCTAAATACAAGAATTGACCAATTAGGTAATTTTGGTGGAATTTTTGGAAAAGTTAAATAAATAAATCATTAAATAATTAATTAAATAAAAAATAAATATTTGTTAAAATAAAAAGGGGGCCAGCCGAAATATTGGACCCAAAGAAAGAAAAAAATAAAAATAAAAATAAGAACAAGTTGTACAAGTTGCTATTATTATATTAATATAATTAATTAAAGTAAAAAATGTGAATAGTAATTTTAAAATTAGGAAACGGATCCTATCTAGAGATCTAGGAATGAGAATTCCAAAGTCAAGGTAGAATATTGATCAGTGGGTTTTTATCTTCCGTTAAACTCTTCCGGAAGTTAATTCTGAGGCCGTTTGTGCATTTTCCTAATAAAACAAAATAGGGAAAAATGCATATAGGCATATTTTTGGAAATGAAGAAAATAAATTCTAACTCAATATCTAGGAATGAGTTTAAATTTATATGGACATATTTGGAATCAGTGAATTATTTCCAAGAGATTGGTGATTTCAGAAATGCGTTCTGAAACCGGACGCGTACGGACACGTTTTTCGAGAAAGACTGTAACAACCCGACTTTTTAAAGCAGTATAAATTTTTTCATTTAAAACATCTTTTCAAACCATCAGAGTAGAGCATTTGAGCGGAAGAGTAACTGATATATAGATTCAAAAAGCCAACAGTAGTGTATCCGGCGATTACAAAGGCGGTTCAATAACCGAGCGTTTCGAAATAAAGGACAACATCAAAGGAAGACTCCTGCCCGATCCACGAAATGAAGTCTTTAGTCAGGCTTTCTATGCAGGCTGCTTGCCTCTCTCCTCGGTCCTCGGTCCTCCTGAACCTGACGCTATGTTAAGGGCTGAGATCCAGCGCACCGGATCTCAGGTAACAGTTAACCTCATGTTTATGTATACACATACAAACGACAGACATCCACAACATCATCAGCACATACCATCACTCTATCACAACCCATGCATATGTATTGCCCCCAGCATGCAGACAAATTGCACCCAGCAAGATACGAGACCGATTGCACCCAAAGCATACTGACGATTGCACCCAAAGATACGAGCAGTTGCACCCAAAGATACGAGACATATCCTCTAACCACTATATGTACTCAAACAAGATAACACTCCTACACACATACCACATATATGCATACCATAAACATCGAGTTAGTGTTACGATCGCGAACGTACCTTCGTTGTAGACGGCACTTCCGTCGGAAATCGTACTTTTCTACTAAAAACGTGAAAACGTCCAATAGCGGCACTTCGGCGTAACGGCGGCAGATTAGGATTTCGACGTCCTATAGGAGTAATATCACTTTCATTAGTGATTTGGCATTATAATCGGCATTTTAGGTAAAAATTACCATTTTGCCCCTATACCCCTACTTGGCGGAATTTCGCCGCGCTTCCGCTACATAGGCTATTTTCTTCCCAAAATTTCGCTTAACTTCGACGCATTTATGATTCTTGAAAATAAAGACTAAAATAGCCCTCCCATATGATACCCAAATCATAAAAATAAAGACTACTCTAGCCTTACTAACTATTGAACTAAAGACTAAAAACTAAAGACCGAAAGACTTACCCGTTGAAGACTTCGCGAACTCCCCCAGAGCTTCTCTCTCTTCTTTCTCACTCAAGGATTTCGGTTTTCACTTGAGAATGGGGTGAGAAAAATGAAGAGAGCTCTTGCCTTTTTATAGGCAAATTTTGGGTCCTAAAGTGTAATTTTCCCTTCTCAAATTTTGGGTCCAAAGTTGTAATTTTCCCTTTAATATTTTGAAGAGTGATTCTTGGCCATACAACACACCAAAACGTGCTGCCCTCTCCAAGCCAAAGATGAGCCAATTGGATGATGACACGTGTCCTCATCCAGCCAATTTCCCGACGGTGCCCGATTCGCGTAATTTCGGAGAAATCTCAAAATTCTGGATTTACAACTTTGAAGACAAGTTCTCACTTACTAGAAATGTCCAAGTTAACCTAAATTTTGGTTCCATACAGGGCATTCCGTGTTCAAAGAAGTTTCTCGAAAACGTGTCCTGGTCGCGTCTGGTTTCAGAACGCATTTCTAAATTATCAACTTCTTCAGAAAAATTCACTGATTCCAAATATGTCAAAATAAATTCAAACTCATGCCTAGATGTTGAGTTAGAATTTATTTTCCTTATATCCAAAAATATACCTATATGCATTTTTCCCTATTTTGTTTTATTAGGAAATGCACCAACGACTTCAGAATTTTCTCCCTAAGAGTATAACTAAGACAAAATTCCACCGATCATTATTTTTCCCGACTTTGGAAATCCCATTCCTAGATCTCTAGATAGGATCCGTTTCCTAATTTTTAAATTACTATTCATCATTTTTCACTTTAATTAATTATATAATAAACTAATGCAACTTGTGCAAAATATCATGATATTTTTAAGCTTATTCTTATTCCATTTTCTTGTGTAATTCGGCTGCCCCTTATTAAATCTTAATAAATATTTATTTTTATATTTAATTAATTATTTAATGATTTATTTATTTAATTTTTCCAAAAATTCCACAAAATTACCTAATTGGTCCATTCTTGTATTTAGGCTTAAAAATACCTAAACTTAACTATTTTTCTCCAAAATTTCCAATTAATTAGTAAATATATTTTTACTAATTTTAAACCTTTTCCACAAATTTTTGAGCTTTACATAATTATTTCATAATTTCCTTTGCTTAAGCTTAAGTAATTAGCCAATAATTACCTAATTACTTTCTTATCAACAGTTGATAATTTTCTTAATTAGAATACCTCATTACCTCATAATTCTTGCACCGACATTTCTGTTTCCATATGTTACGCTTTATTTTAGAATTTGTGAGGGCATTATGGTCATTACCATACTTTTTGAGCATTCTTCCTCAATTTCTCCAAGTTTGTAATTTATTAAATTACCAAAATTAGAGATATACGCTCTCTCAATTTAAATAATTATTTCATTGCCCTTTAGGATTTTTCACCATTTTCCTAAGTTATTTACTCCTCCCAGGGGTATTTTGGTCATTTTGGCACTTTGGCCCTTAAATTCCCTAATTCAAATTTCGGGGTATTACAAAGACTCAACTGGACTGTTGGAGCCCTATATGGGATCAAAATATAGGTTAACTTGGACATTTATACTAAGTGAGAATATGTCGTCAGAGTTGTAAATCCAGAATTTTGAGATTTTTCTGAAACTACGCGAATCGGGTACCGATCGGAGAAATTCATCCGGGTAGGCTTCTGGAAGGGACACATGGCCACCTCCCATTGGCCAATTGGTGCCACCTCAGCGTGAGGGCAGGTCGGCCAAGAGGAAGGAAGAAGAAGAGAAAACTTTTGAAAAAGTTACTTTGGACCAGTCCCAGATCGATTCTCACAAAGTTGATCCGACGGCCGAAATCCTACACCTTTTCTTATAAATACCCCCTCCCCCCTTTGGTTTTTTCACTCCATTCTCAAGAGAGAATTCGAACCTAGAGAGAGAAAGAAGAGAGAAGGGCTCTGGAAAAGTTCTACAGAAGTCTTCAACGGGTAAATCTTTCGGTCTTTAGTCTTTAGTTCGGTAGTTAGTAGAATTGTTAGTTAGATTTAGGAAGTAGGTGACAAGATTCCTATTCTTGTTTTAAGCCTTGTTTGCGTTGAAAAAATATGCAGAGGTATAAACATAGTAGGGATCGAGTCGCCGAAAAGTTGAAGCTTTCGCAGTTTTTCAAAAGTAAGGGTAGAATTTTGCTAAAATAGCCTTTAAATTTCAAGTATGATTGGGTATCATATGGGAGGGCTATTTTAGTCATTATTTTCAAAAATCATAGTTGCGTCGAAGTTCTGGCAAAATTTCGGGAAGAAAATTTGCTAGAGTAACGAAGTGCTGGCGAAATTCCGCCGATTAGGGGTAGAAGGGCAAAATGGTAATTTTTACCTAAAATGCCAGTTATAGTGTCAAATCACTAATAAAGGTGATATTATTCTTATAGGATATCACGCTGTCCGACGAACCGCTGTTGAAGTTCACGTTTTTCCGTGAGAGTACGTCTTCCGCCGGTAGTACCTAACGTTGCCAACGAAGGTACGGACGCGTACTGTAACACTAATCTTGCACATCTTAAATACTTATATGTCAATGATATGTTCGTAGACCGTTATACAGACAGTTAGACACACACACACACACACACACACACACACACACACACACACACACACACACACACACACACACACACACACACACACACACACACACACACACACACACACACACACACACACACACACACACACACACACACACACACACACACACACACACACACACACACACACACACACACACACACACACACACACACACACACACACACACACACACACACACACACACACACACACACACACACACACACACGTACGTATGTGTACACACACACGTGTGTGTGTGTATATATATATTTATGTGTAGACACACACATATATACATACATAGACACACACACGCATATATATATCTAAAAGTTTCATTGATTAGAAGAGTTTACGCATGCACATATATGTATACTCACCAAAAGCCAAACATACTTGAGAATAAAATAGGGGTATTTTAGGAAGAAATTGACAAAAATTAGAATGTTGTCTTATAATTAGGACCAAAATCAACCCCCAAATGTTGTCCTATAATTAGGACCGGAGGGAGTAGTTGTTATATCGATTTTGTTCCCACCATGAATTGGAATATTGTTGGCATTATATTCATTTACAATAATTCAATTTGTATATTCATTTCCAATAATTCAATTTGTAAATCATATTGAGTTGTTCGGAGCTTGTAGTTTAAATTGTATTTTAGGTGCTGGATTAGATGGTTGGTAAGAGAAGAAAGAGAGTGCAAATGTGAAAAAACACAGAAAAAATTTAGACCGGATGTTAAAAATATCAAGTCTAAAAAGTGAGACTTTTAAGTCCTGATATTTACAAAATAGGCCTAAAAAGTCGGATTTTTAGAAAAATCACACTTTTTAGATCTTATATTTTTAAAACCAGTATTAAAAGTCCTATTTCTTAGACCTAATATAAGCCAAGTTAGGTCAAAAAAGTCGGACTTTTCAGATCTAATATTTGAAGAACCGGTCTAAAAAGTGATTTTTAATCGGCCTAAAAGTAATAGATTTTTTAAACCAGCCGTATTGAAACCTGATTCAAAACTTGTCAAGAAAAGCAATTTTTAAAAGCCATCCATATCAGCTTGTGCTCAATCTTTTATACTAAAATATCCAAAATGAACTTCACCACTGCTAATATATAAAAGCACATAAAACTAGGGTTTTTACCTCTTGATAATTGCATGGGCCATCTCCAGCCAAGGACAAAAACTTCAAATTTAAAAATCAAAACCGTCGAACAGAAGAGTTTTTGCTGGCTAAACCTCACAAAGAAATTGATTGTGTTATTGTCGTATTATTTGCGCACACACGCGTTCCAAAAACCTACAAAATGGATATATAACTCAAGAGACCCACCATTAATTATTGTCATAATCATTTGACCAATATTTAATTTTTTTGGTTTAAATTTTCGATCGTAAATGTAATAATTGTGAATATGTTTTTTTGGCTTCTCTATAATTAATGAACCAGAAGATGTTTTATTACGTATATGTTACGTATTTATAAATGGACAAGTATATAAACTATAACAAGTTATATATAAACCGAATTAGCAATGAAATTGGCATTAGATAGGTGTTAGTGAGACAAGGTATTATCTTTTAGAGTAATATAATGAGCCAACTTAGACATTTCTGATGCTTGTGGTTGTGGATTGTTACTAGATACTTATTAATTATTAATCAGATTCTTAATTAATATCAGAAGATAATCTTACATACATGGACGTCTAATGTCATTAATTATCATAGAGGTTCTAGCTTTCCTTATAAAAATATATATTTGCATTGCATTTGAAGGTCAAAATTAGAAGATCTTTTTGGGCAAAGTCAAAATTACAAGATCAAACGTCCCTGCGATCCAAAATTAAACCGCAACTGATTTCAAAAAAGACTATAATGTGTTAATCTTTGATATATAACTTACATCATTCAACTTTAATTGAAACGGTTTATATTTCTAATTTGGTATTTCTATCATAATTATCAATTTTAAATTAGCCATAAAAAATGTTTCATCATTCTACTTCATTTAAAATAAAAAATGTATCAACATTATTATTATTTTTTAAAAAGGATATTATAATAATATAAAAATTATGTACTCTAGTTGCTGTAACTGAAAAATGCTTGATAAATAAATAAATAAATAAATAAATAAATATATATATATACACACACAACGAAAAAAAGTAAAAATTTTAATATTTTATTGATTGATAAGTTTTTCATTTTTTTTTTCCAACATATTGATTGATCAGCTGATCAATTCAGGACCGAAATATAGCTGTCTCTATTCAATATAATTAAAATAACAGTTGATCAAAAAACTTGCCTGGATTAGTTCAATTATTGAAGATATTTTTTTAATGAATTTGAATGTGAAGTCATCGCTTAGAAGGAGAAGCTACGTACCTAGCTTGCTAGCTTGTGTTCCGTCTGTGTTGTGCCACGTCCATCTTTTTTCTTTCTGTTTTTCTGTTTGTTTCTCGGGAAAGCGAGAAAGAAAAGAAGAATAAAAACGCATACAGAAATTAATTAAAACAAATATATATTTGAGAAAATCCCACAAAAAAATATCTAAAATTTCAAAATATCAAATCAAGTTTCTTTTTTGGGGAAAATTCCAAATAAATACCATTTGAAATTGTAAAACCCTCAGAAGTCTTCCGAATTTGTAAAAAGACTGAGAGGTACAAAGGATCTATAAGGGATATGCAAATTCGGGTGAAATTACCCTTTTGCCCTTAGTTTTAAATAAATAAATAAATAAAATACCCTCCAACCCCCCACCGCCGGCCACCACGGCCGGCCACCGTCGCCGACCGGCGGACGACGGCCACCACCTCCGGCGGTGGTGGCCTCGGGTGGTGGTGGCCGGTGGCGGCGGGGTGGAGGGTATTTTATTTTATTTTTAATTTATTTAAAACTAAGAGTAAAAAGATAATTTCACCCAAATTTACATATCCCTCATAGGTCCTTTGTACCTCTCTGTCTTTTTACAAATTCGGAAGACTTTTGGGGGTTTTATAATTTTAAACGGTATTTATTTAGAATTTTCCCTTTTTTTTCCCTTAACAATTGATAAGGGATTGCCTACACTTATAAAAAATTCATAACTCATTTTAGTGGAAAATCACTTATTTGGTATTTTAAAATTTTGTAGGTTTTTCTTGGATTATCCCTATTTTATATGAGCGTCCTCCCCAAGGAGACAAGCCGACCAAATCAGCAGCAATCTGTTGAATATGAGTTGGGAATTATAGAGAGAATCATGCGTATTGAAGAAAATTAACCATTTTTAGGTTATCCAAAAGATATACACTTCAATCTCCACCCATAATTAATGCATGCATGAGTGGTTCCTTCAGCGATTGGATATTCCGTGAGAGAAAAGAAATAGAACAAAGAAGAAAATGATGAACATGTATATATGCATGCGTGGAGATTTCAATTTCTTGTGATGACATCTTTTAGGAGAAGATATATTTATATATGACATTATGATATTTATTTCGGAACTATTAAAATGAGAGTGGTTTTCTATATCTAAATGAAATATTTTATCCGGTTTTTAATATAAGAATTATTTAACTGATTGGTTAGATTTAAAAAGTGAAATAAATTGATTAAGTTGAACAAATGTGACATAATCTCCCTAAAATATATGTAACATTAGATTATATACATTTTATAAATTATATAAATTAGTTTGGGAAAAATAATAAATACATAGGATAAAATGGATTGACATATTGTATTTTAGACCAAATTCAACCTCAATTAACTCTTCTTATATTAGAGATAAAAAGTAGTATAAGTCATACAATTGTCTATTTATGAGCAATCCAGCTTTCTTCCATGGTACTCCCTTCGGTCCTAATTATAGGAGTAAATTTTAGAGTTGGTTTTGGGCCTAATTATAAGAGCTGGTTTAAACTTTTGTCATTTTTTTTCCTATAATACCCCTATTTATACTTTCTCAATAATAATTAAAGACAATAATAATTTAATAATACACCTATATATTTTATAAAGTAAATAATGTTTACAACTAATTAATGTCATATACACCTAAATTATACTTTTTTATATAAAATAATTTTGAACAATTTTTATCATATTTTTCTCATATCACCCCTACTAATACTTCTTCTACAATAATTAATTTAGAACTATATTATTTTATATTTTGGCACCTCGGTGACCGTGTGGGATACAGCAGGAGGCTGTCAGGCTGCAATGAAACATTTCACGGCATTGAAAAATGACCGTGGGTATTTTAGGTGAGGGTATTATAGGAAAATACATATAATTAACTAATTTAACTATCCTCATTAATCTCTCCAAATTCTAGTAATTTGCTCCTATAATTAGGACCGGAGGGAGTATTAAAACTCAAAAACACTCTTTTCAAGATTATATATGATTATTTTATTTATTTATATTATTTTAATCACAATTGAGTTGATTCTGTTCAACCACAATTACACCACAATTATTTTAAAGATATTTTGGTTTTATCTTTAATTAGAGTTACCTCCTCACATGCTCAACGTGCTTCAACTTTATCCACATATCTTAAATATTATTCTCTCTTTCGGTCTGTAACGTCATTCATTATTTTCTGGGTCAGGGTGGCCATAGATACGTATAGTACAAGATACTTTGGCCGTGTATGATATATAGTTATATACTTTAACGATTTGGGCGTCTGTTATAATTTAGATTTTATTTAATGAATTTTCGTCAAGTGCTGGTTTGTATTTCATCTTTAGATTTAAGACTTTTAGCTAATTTTTGTAAAGAAAAAGTTTGTCTTTTAGACATGAAGATTTTCAAGGGTCAATAATATCAAAGGGAAAAAAATCCTATTTAAATGCAGTTAAAATATCAAAATTTATTTAGCATATATCTATATCATACACGGCCAAAGTATCTTGTACTATAAGTATCTTGTACTATAATGTTATGGGAAAATTACACTCAGGTCCCAAGGAAGGAAAAAAATTACAAAAAAGTCCATTGAAATCACAAAATTACAGAAAAGTCTCAAGGGAATTTTTGTTGTAAATACATACATTTCTTGTTGTAAATGGTTTGAGACTTTTTTGATATTATTTGTACGGAATTAAAATCCAGGTTTTTAAATGTTATTGTAAATGATCAGGTAATTAAATGTTGTTGTAAATACATACATTTCCTGTTGTAAATGGTTTGAGACTTTTTTTATATTATTTGTACGGAATTAAAATCCAGGTTTTTAAATGTTGTTGTAAATACATACATTTTATGTTGTAAATACATACATATCCTGTTGTAAATGGTTAGATGTTTAAATGTTGTTGTAAATACATACATTTCCTGTTGTAAATGGTTTGAGACTTTTTTGATATTATTTGTATGGAATGAAAATCCAAGTTTTTAAATGTTGTTGTAAATACATACATTTTCTGTTGTAAATACATACATTTCCTGTTGTAAATGGTTAGGTGTTTAAATGTTGTTGTAAATATATGCATTTCTTGTTGTAAATACATGTATTTCATGTTGTTAATACAAATAATATCAAAAAGTCCCTTGGGACTTCGATTTACAACAGGAAATGTATATATTTACGGGTTATTGTCATGATAATGCTGTATTGTTTTCCTATATGGATCATTGTTGTGATTCTAGAATTATCTGTTACGCATATGTTGTTTATAAGCATGGGGTTAACCGTTACCTGAGATCCAATGTGGTAAATTGGATCTCAGCTATAGCTTCAGGGTCCGGAGGATCGAGGGCCGAGGAAAGAAGCAAGCAGGCCACGTAGAAGATCCGGTTGAAGATTTCTTTCTGTTGTATTATACTTTTGAACCACACGATTTTTGTACCGCTGTTGTATCCAGCCAGACTTACGGCATTTTATATATACATATCAGTTACTCAATCGCTCCGATGCTCTACTCTGATTATTTGAAATGATACTCTGATGAAAAAAAATTATACTGCTTTTGGAAATTGGGATGTTACAATTCAAAAATTAAATTTGAGATGCAATATCTCTATTTGTTTTAGATATTCAATTTATCAAATAAATTAAATACAAACAAATATTATATAATAATATTATAATCATTATTAATTAATATTATTATATTAATTTCGAATTTAATATATATATATATATATATATATATATATATATATATATATATATATATATATATATATATATATATATATATATATATCCTAGATTAAATACAGTATTCATTAAATCTTAGACGTATCTAAGATTCAATGAATCTGGACACTTTTTCTCGTGTTGGGCTATTCTTGTGTGTAACCCTGCAGGCCCACATGAGATTGGCAGTGGGCCAATACTGTACCAGCCCACAAGTCGCAAGCGGCCTCTAACAAGACATTGTGACTACCCAATTCATATGGGGATCGATGATACGATACAACCTATCGTACAACCATGTCACGTCCCTTTTGTCATGCGATAATTTGGTCAAGGATGAGGCATGGAGAAAGTCAACTTTCTGTTCTTGACCATTACTTTCTCGATTCTTGAGTAGTCTAACAATTGAAATGGAAACTCTTTTCCATCGTAGTATGTCCATACATTTCTTAGACTCACTCATCGAGGGGCCCAGTATTATCTCTCTACAAATGTGAGGGACAAATTCCATCTTGACCATTCACATTCCTCTGCATGAAAACCACTGATCCCGATCCAAGCCTTTATCATCACCTAGTCAAAGGTGACTTTTGACTAGGTCAAAGACCAGAGACTCATCATGTAGGAATCCATGATAATCTCAGGTCAAAGGGCATTGTGACGCGGTTATACATGAGAAAAGCTTATGACTTATTCCATGCAGCTTTCTCATAGTGGGTCGGTCCAGCACCTTGTACTCTTACAAGTGCCTATGACTTTGACTCGTATCTCCATACTCATCAAAGTCATCTTGGTCTTATTTCATCTTCGCTCTGCGGAGAGGGACATTTAGGATAATCTATAAGATATATCCAAGGATCAGTTATCATTATAAACATGCAAATGAAATGATAAATAAAGGAGAATACTTTAAATAACATTAACGTTTAAAGTACAATGACTTGCCCCTAGGGCATAATTTCCAACAGACTCCCACTTGCACTAGGTGCAATCATTAATTACCCTAATTCCCATTGCCCTAGCATGACGCTCATGTTTTACTTGTGCAAGCGGCTTAGTAAGAGGATCAGCCACATTGTTTTCTCCTGGTACTTTGCATAATTTTTGTATCACCTCTATCATTGATTTCTCTGATAAGAAGAAATCGCTTGAGTATATGGTTGGTCCTTTGATGTGATCTAGGCTCCTTGGTCTGCGCAATAGCTCCGCTATTGTCACAGAACAAGTCTATTGGATTTGAGATGGTAGGAACAACCCCTAGTTCATTAATGAACTTACTAATCCAAAAGGCCTCCTTAGCTGCATCCAATGTTGCTATATACTCAACTTCTATTGCGAGAATCAGCTACGAGTGCTTTGCTTAGAGCTCTTCCACTTACCGCACCACCATTCAAAATGAATACATATCCAGTTGCGATCTTAGATCATCTTGATCAGTTTGGAAACTCGCATCTGTGTAACTTTGTCACACAGAGCTCATCTTCCAATCCACCATATACCAAGAATAAGTCCTTAGTCCTTCTTAAGTACTTTAGGATATTCTTGACAGCAGTCCAATGATCCTCACTGGGATCTTGTTGATATCTTCTGGTCATACTCAAGGCAAATGAGACATCCGGTCGAGTACATAACATGGCATACATGATAGATCGAATGGCGGAGGCATATGGAATCTTACTCATGTGGTCTCTTTGATCTTGTGTACTAGGACACAAATCCTTACTAAGATGAATGCCATGAGACATGGGCATGTAACCCCTTTTGGAATCTTGCATATTGAATCTATGCAGTATCTTGTCTATGTATGTGCTCTGACTTAGGCCTATCAGCCTCTTGGATCTATCTCTATAGATCCTTATCCCATGGATGTAAGTGGCTTCGCCTAAATCTTTCATTGAGAAATACTTTCCTAACCAAGACTTGACACTCTGCAAGGTAGGAATGTCATTCCCAATGAGTAGAATGTCATCGACATAAAGCACTAGAAATACAATTGTGCTCCCACTGACCTTCTTGTAAACACAAGGTTCATCGATGTTTTGAATGAACCCAAACTCTTTGACTACTTCATCAAAACGATGATTCCAGCACTGAGATGCTTGCTTCAATCCATAAATGGATCTTTGAAGCTTGCAAACTTTACCAGAGTCCTCTGGAGGCACAAAACCCTTAGGTTGTGTCATGTACACATCCTCAAGGAGCTTTCCGTTAAGGAAGGTTTGTTTGGACGTCCATCTTCCATATTTCATAGTCATAATATGATGCAATGGCAAGAAGGATTCGATTGATTTGGCCATTGCAAGCGGGAAAAGGTTTCATCATAGTCCACACCATGAGTTTGAGTGAATCCTTTTGCAACTAGTCGTGCCTTGAAGATATTTACTTTGCCTTCCATGTTAGTTTTCTCTTTGAAAACCCACTTGCACCCAACGGTTTTTACACCTTCAGGTGGCTCGACTAAGGTCTATACCTCATTGTCGTACATGGATTGCATTTCAAACTTCATGGCATTAAGCTATCTTTCGGAGTTGGGTCCCACCATGGCCTCGCGATAGGTAGTTGGCTCATTCTGCTCAATGAGCAAAACATCACGGCTTCTAGTAATCAGAAATCCATATCTCTGAGGCTGTAGCTGTGTTCTATCGGACCTACGTGGGCCTTGTGTTACTTGAGTAGGCTCAACAACTTGTTGTGAGTCTTCTCCGTTTTCCATCTGTGGTTCTATGTTGTCTTGTGGCTCTCGAACTTCTTCGAGGTACACCTAACTCCCACTGGTTCTTTTGGAGATGAACTCTTTCTCCAAAAGGACACCATTCCGAATAACAAACACTTTGTGATCGGTAAGATTGTAGACATAGTATCCTTTAATTTCCTTAGGATACCCCATAAATAGGCATTTTGAGGATCTGGATGATAATTTATCAGAGGCTTAGTGTTTAACGTAAACCTCACATCCCCAAATTTCAAGAAAGGACAAACTGGGTTTCTTCCCAGTCCATATCTCATATGGTGTCTTTTCAACTGCCTTTGACGGAACACGATTCAGTGTGAACGCAACTGTTTCTAGGGCATGGCCCCAAAAGGAAGGAGGAAGATCTGTTTGACTCATCATAGATCGAACCATATCTAATAGAGTTCGATTCCTCCGCTCAGAAACATCATTCCTTTGAGGTGTTCCTGGAGGAGTAAGTTGTGAGATGATCCCACAACTCCTAAGATGGTCAATGAACTCTTGGCTCAAATATTCACCACCCCGATCGGATCGAAGGGCTTTAATTGTTTTGCCAAGTTGGTTTTGCACTTCATTTTGGACAGATGTATTCATTGGTCCACACACATCGGTATGTGTGAGGCCCAATAAATCAGTGGCTCTCTCACTGTGCCCAGAAAAAGGCGTATTTGTCATCTTTCCCAATAAACAAGACTCACATGTATCAAATGATTCAAAATCAAATGAGTGAAGAAATCCATCTTGATGGAGTTTCCAAATGCGTTTCTCATTTATATGGCCTAGACGACAATGCCATAGGTAGGTCGAATTCACATCATTTGACTTGAACCTTTTAGTAGTTATGTCATAGATATGTCCATTCAATTTTGTACTGTCCTTGAGATCCTACATTTATTCAAATGTGAGATCCACATGTAGTATCCAATACCCATGTTGAGGAAGTAGAAAAGTGAATATCTATGACATAGATACTTGAAGCGATAGCCCCGCTATCCTTCTTGTTCTTCTCTAGATCTTCGAGGTAGAGTTTGCAATTTCTTTTCAAATGACCAAGTTCATTGTAAAAGAAGCAGACTCTATCCTTCAGAGGTTTTTCCTTCTTGGCTTTCCGTTTCATACCCCTTCCTTTCTGAATGGACAAAACAGTACTGGGCCTCTTCTTAAGGCTCAGCTAAGCAATTTTGAGCATCCCATGCAGTTCAAAAATTGATTTCTCCATGTTGTTCATGTTGTAATCCATGACAAAGTTATCATAACTTCCTGGGAGTGAGTTCAAGATCACATCTGTAGCTAACTCCTGTGACATGTGGAATCCAAGCCTCTCAAGGTGATCAATGTAGCCCTTCATCTTCAAAGCATGAGGACTAACTAATGCACCCTCAGCCATCTTGCAGGAATGTAAGGCCTTTGTGGTCTCATACCTCTCTTGCCTTGTCTGTTTTCGGAACATTTACGTAGGATGAACAATCATCTCAGAGGCCTCCACATGTTTTAGATCCCTATTGAGGTCTAGAAGCATAGTGGCAAGCATCAGGCGTCCTGCATCCGCAGAGTCATCCTTATGCTTCATATAAGCATCAGTCTGAGCTCTTGGATCAGCAGCTGGAGGCTCGTCAGGAATGGGTTGATTGATGAGATACTCTTTTCTTTCGTGTTTAGGATCAACGCTTAAGTTCCCAAACATGTCAAGAAAGTTTGTCTCATCATAGTTCGTCCTTCTCAAGGATTGATCGCATTGATGGTGTTGAAGTATTACTAGATTACATGATTCCTCAACTAAAGATATGCAAAGTTTAAGCAGTAACCTCCCACTGAATTAAGAACCCTCATTATAATTAGTGGGCTAAGATCCATATTTGGCTTAAATTTAAGTCCGCTTTTCTTGGCATGTTTAATCCCATCTAATGCCTTGAGATCCAAAACCGTTTTGATAATCTCAATTAAGTTTGGACAATAATGAATATTGAGTATCACCATTACTCACTCTTGTCTCACCAAGATAACTCAGATGCATCCACTTTGGTGGAACATACAAATGGGCGATCTAGGTTTTGACAAGTATTCATTTATTGATGGCATTATGACTTAAGATTTTATTTAGAGGGTATAATTTAATTAATCCTATTAATTCTACTTATATGAATGCAATCACTATTGTATCTCATATAATATCTAAATTAATTATGAGTGATCTAATCAAAACATAATTCAAACTCTAAATTGATTATGAGTGATCTAATCAAATCATAATTAAAACTCTAAATTAATCATGCAATGATCAAATCAAGACATAATTAAAATTGTGACACAACATGGCTCATACTTAACCTAAAATCCTCTCAAGCCAATGAGAGGACTTCTCTAAAACAAAGAAATACATCGGAGAAACCTCGTTTCAACATACGAGGGAGTGGGATGAGAAAAAATGTACATCAAGAGTATTTAGAGAGAGAGGCATGGCTTGCAGGCCATATTTAAAATTTACAACAATTGTAAAACTCTAGAGCCATATTTTTCACCATACCCAAACAACATTTGAAAGGTAAATCACAACATACATTAATTCATACAATTATGAAATAAAATATTATGATTAAACTTATCATGATTTAAATTCTCTAATTTATATTATATTATATACTATATATATAATATAATATCATGATTTAAATTCTCTAATTTATATTATATTATATAATAAATATAATATAATATCATGATTTAAATTCTCTAATTTACATTATATTATATACTATATATAATATAATATCATGATTTAAGTTCTTTCTCTAATTTACATTATATTATATAATAAATATAATATAATATCATGATTTAAATTCTCTAATTTACATTATATTATATACTATATATAATATAAGGTCATGATTTAAATTCTCTAATTTATATTATATTATATACTATATATAATATAATGATTTAAATTCTCGCGCTACTGACAATCAGCCGGGGTCCCTACTTGGAACCCGTAGAAACCCTAACGCGATTTTTTGAATTTAAACACATTATTGGATTCGGATTTAACCATATATACATCACATATATATAATCTCATATAAACCCTATCGCGTATGAACGTTTTAAATGCAATTGAATATATCGATTTAAAACACATACATGATTTAGCTTAAGCATACATGTATCTCATACATAAACACACGTATAAAACCGAATTCAAATGATCTGTCGAGTTGGCTCTGATGCCACTGTTGGGATCCGTACACGCAGCAGAATTATAAAACTTACGAATCCCATCCTTGGATCCATCAACGACGCTTAAATCAAGGTTTAGGGTTTTCGAATCACACCTATGCCAAACAATTTGAACTGGTGGGCTACCTTCTCGATCAGCAGAAGTCGCCTCTTCGAATCTCCTTCCTCTACCGAGATCCACACGAACAGCCTTCAGAAACACGAACGGAAGCGTGCTAGCGCCTCTGAACTGTGCGTTTCTCTATTTTCTACCTAGGGTTTCTCACGGCTTTTCTAATACGCTTGACAAAATGTCCCGTAGGTTTTTCTAAATCTAGCAGGCATATTATATTCAAAATTTTGAATCTGGATTAAAAAATATATTAATTAAATCTATCTGATAGATCTAATCTAATCTATTTATTTAATCCAAATTAAAAGCCTTCAGATTTAATTTATCTCTATAAATTAAATCCGAGAAATGATATCTTTATTCAAAAATTAAATCTGAGATGCAATATCTCTATTTGTTTTAGATATTTAATTTATCAAATAAATTAAATATAAAAAATATTATATAATAATATTATAATCATTATTAATTAATATTATTATATTAATTTCAAATTTAATATATATATATATATATATATTTCCATCCTAGATTAAATACAATATTCATTAAAACTTAGACGTATATAAGATTTAATGAATCTGGACACTTTTGCTCGTGTTGGGCTATTCTTGTGTGTGACCCTGCAGGCCCACATGAGATTGGCAGTGGGCCAATACTGTACCAGCCCACAAGTCGCAAGCGGCCTCTAACAAGACATTGCGACTACCCAATTCATATGGGGATCGATGATACGATACAACCTATTGTACAACCATGTCACGTCCCTTTTGTCACGCGATAATTTGGTCAAGGATGAGGCATGGAGAAAGTCAACTTCCTGTTCTTGACCATTACTTTCTTGATTCTTGAGTAGTCTAACAATTGAAATGGAAACTCTTTTCCATCGTAGTATGGCCATACATTTCTTAGACTCACTCATCGAGGGGCCCAGTATTATCTCTTTACAAATGTGAGGAACAAATTCCATCTTGACCATTCACATTCCTCTGCATGAAAACCACTGATCCCAATCCAAGCCTTTATCATCACCCGGTCAAAGGTGACTTTTGACTAGGTCAAAGACCAGCGACTCATCATGTAGGAATCTATGATGATCTCAGGTCATAGGGCGTTGTGACGCGGTTATACATGAGAAAAGCTTATGACTTATTCCATGCAGCTTTCTCATAGTGGGTCGGTCCAGCACCTTGTACTCTTACAAGTGCCTATGACTTTGACTCGTATCTCCATACTCATTGTAATACCCTGAAATTTGAATTAGGGAATTTAAGGGCCAAAGTGCCAAAATGACCAAAATACCCCTGGGAAAGGTAAATAACTTAGGAAAATGGTAAAAAAAATCCTAAAAGGCAGTGAAATAATTATTGAGATTAAGAGAGCGTATATCTCTAATTTTGGTAATTTGATAAATTACGAACTTGGAGAAATTGAATAAGAATGCTCAAAAAGTAAGGAAATAACCGAAATGCCCAGTAGATCTTTGAGATAATACGAACACATGGAAACAAATGTTAATGCAAGAGTATGAAGGTAATGAGGTGTTGTAATTTAGAAAATTATCAACAAGTGATAAAGAGTAATTAAGTAATTTACGGCTAATTACTTAAACACGAGCAAAGGAAATTCACAAGTAATTATGTAAAACCCTAAAATCAGTGGTTTTGTTTTAAAATTAGTAAAAACATGTTTACTAATTAATTGGAAATTTTGGAGAAAAATAGTTGAGTTTAGGTATTTTTAAGCCTAAATGAAAGAATGGACCAATAGGAAATTTTGTAAAAATTATATAAAAATAATTATTAAATAATTATTTTATATAATATTAATTAATTATTAATTAAATAAAAACGAAAATTAAACAAAAAGGACCAGATTTTTGACCGAAATGTTGGAGCAAAATTGGATAAGAATTTGCAAAATAATATCTAGATATTATTGTTGCAACTTCTAATATTTTAATATTATAATTAATTAAAGTAAAAATAGTGAATAGTAATTCAATAATTAGGAAACGGATCCTATCTAGTGATCTAGGAATGGGATTTCCAAAGTCAGGGAAAAATAATGATCAGTGGAATTTTGTCTTCCGTTAGACTCTTACGGAGTAAATTGAAAAATCGTTTGTGCATTTCCTAATAAAACAAAATAGGGAAAATGCATATAGGTATATTTTTGGATATAAGGAAAATAAATTCTAACTCAACATCTAGGCATGAGTTTGAATTTATTTTGACATATTTGGAATCGTGAATTTTTCGAAGAAGTTGATAATTTAAATGCGTTTTGAAACCGGGACGCGATCGGACACGTTTTCGAGGAAACTTCAAGCTGAATTGTTGGAGCCCTATATGGAACCAAAATTTAGGTTAACTTGGACATTTCTACTAAGTGAGGAAATGGTTTCAAAGTTGTAAATCCAGAATTTTGAGATTTTTCCGAAATCACGCGAATCGAGGTGCCGATCGGAGAAATCGGTCTGAAAGCACGGAAGGTGACACGTGGCCACCTCCCATTGGCCAAACCCTTTATTTTGGAGCATGGATTTCGTTCAAGTGTGAATGAAAAGAAGGGAAAAAGGGTTTTTTTTGAAAAGTTGCTTTGGAGAAGTCTTCAACGGGTAAGTCTTTCGGGCTTTAGTTTTTAGTTCGAAAGATAGTAGAATTGTTAGATAGTTTTAGTAAGTAGGGAATGAGATTCCTACTATTGTTTTTAGGCCTCATTGCATTGAAAAATGCAGACGAGGTAAAAACTTGGTAGGGATCAGTACTGAAAAGTTGAAGCTTTTATAGCTCTTTCAAAATTAGGGGTAGTAATGCTAGAATAGCCTTTAAATTTTCAAGTATGATTGGGTATCATATGGAGGGCTATTTTAGTCATTATTTTCAAAAATCATAGTTGCGTCGAAGTTCTGGCAAAATTTCGGGAAGAAAATTTGTCGAGAAGTAACGAAGTTCTGGCGAAATTCCGCCAATTAGGGGTAGAAGGGCAAAATGGTAATTTTTACCTAAAATGCCAGTTATTGTATCAAATCACTAATGAAAGTGATATTATTCTTATAGGACGTCAGAAATCCTAGTTTACTGCCATTACGCTGTCCAACATGCATTTGTCGGACGACCATTGTTTCAAAATCGAAAATACTAATTTACATTAGGCGTACTATTCACCGTCAACGAAGGTGCGTTCGCGTCTTTGTAACACTAACTCGATGGTTATTGTGTGTATATATGTGTTTCCTCTGTCGTATACGTACTCG
Source organism: Acacia pycnantha (assembly GCA_025563575.1). Classification (NCBI taxonomy): domain Eukaryota; kingdom Viridiplantae; phylum Streptophyta; class Magnoliopsida; order Fabales; family Fabaceae; genus Acacia; species Acacia pycnantha. The sequence continues at coordinate 1,599,463 of JAMWYP010000248.1, forward strand.
ATTGTACTCTTGTCCATACTCGATTGTATTAATGTCGTACTTTGATTGTACTATTGTTTGTACTCCGATTGTACTATTTGTCTTACATCCGATTGTCTTGTTGTGCTGTTATACATCCATTGTATTATTCTCTGTCATGTCATACATCCATTGTATTACTATTCTTTGTGCCTTAACCTTACATCCATTTGTATTGTTATCGCCGTGCATATCTGATTATGTACATTTCTCGTTGTGCTTTAACCTTACATCCGACTGTATTGTTATTGCCACACGTATCCGATTATGTATTCCACATGTCGACCATAGTAAAAGTTGCCAAAATTCTATAAATGTATGTTGTACATATATGATATATGTAATCATGAGGTTAACCGTTACCTGGGGTTCGATGCATGGACTCCAGCTCGTAACTTAGCTTCAGGGTCGGGTGGACCGAGGATCGAGGAGAAGGACAAGCAGCACGCCTAGGAGTAGCGACTGAGGACTTCTTTCTGTTATACTTTTGAAACACTCTTGTACCACTGTTTAAACAGCAAGACATGCTACCATGGGTATTTTAATATATATATCAGTTACTCAATCGCTCCGGTGCACTACTCTGATCATTTTGAAATGATGTTTTTTTTTTAAAAAAATATACTGCATTAGAAAAGTCGGGATGTTACATCATCAAAGTCATACTGGTCTTATTTCATCTTCGCTCCTGCGAAGATGACCGACCAGGGACATTTAGGATAATCTATCAAATATATCCAAGGATCAGTTATCATTATAAACATGCAAATGAAATGATAACTAAAGGAGAATACTTTAAATACCATTAACGTTTAAAGTACAATGACTTGCTCCTATGACATAATTTCCAACAAACCCTGTCTAGTAACTTCTTGGAATATGGCTTGCAATAAATTTAACAATAATATTAATATTGATAGTTAGTTGAAGACATTACTTCCATAAATTGGGGAATAATATTAATACTTATCATTTTATTAACAACCTCCTTCGGATGAGGATCATCAAAAGAGCCATCTTTATTTTGCCTCACCTTCAACCATGGTTCATAACTCTTCAACGAACAACTTTTGAACAATGTATGCATACCCCTTCCACCGTGCCTGGTAGGGATACACATTCTTCTTCACCCTCTCCTAATTCGCTTGGCTTATTTTCTATGAAAACACACAGCACTCCAACTAATATTAGACAAAAACAAAAAAGTTTATGAATTGCGAAGAACTATTACCTTGAATGACTCTTGGTGATGTGAGAGGACAAATTCTCTCTAATCTTGTTGTTTAATTGTGAACCATAGTTCATTAGGAACTGTTGTCTTATTAGCCTCATCCGAATTCTGCAAATATGCATTCGTCAATACATAACAAAATGTGTGTAGTGCATGCCCAACCTTCTTGAGGATAAATTTCAATCAAGTAGCGTCTATATCATATGCCGACTGAAAAACACACAATTCAAGTTAACATTTTTTATAAGTAATTAGCAGGCATATATATCTTACTGTGAGACTGTCCCAAATAATGTTGGTCCTAGATCCGAGTGGCGTCTATAGAAACGTTGGTCCTTGTTGAAAGACTTGGCTATCACCCAAGAGGGGGGGTGAATTGGGTGTCTAATTAAAAACTTGATACTTTGAATATCTTTTGCGTTTTCTAAATCAACAATTAGATATTCAAATAAACATATACTGGAAATATAAAAGATAAGGGAAGAGAATATGCAAACTATGATTTATACTGGTTCGGCCCAATCCTTGACCTACGTCCAGTCCCCAAGCTCCACTTGAGATTTTCAATCCACTATCTTCTTTCAACTTGATTACACGTTCTGCGTACTTGAAGTAATCCTCTCACTAGGATTCACTCCTCCTTACAAACTGTAATCAATACACCCACTTGATTACACACTTTGTACTCGAAGTAATACTCTTACTAGGATTCACTCCCCTTACAAGCTGTAACCAATACAATGGGTTTCCCACTCAAGATCACCCAATCTTGAGTAACTCTCAAATAGAATGATAGGATGATTACAATAGATCTTCTCTCTTAGAAGTGAATGGATAAACACTGAAGTACAATACAAATCATTTCACTCTCTATGATAAACTATGAAACATTGAAAACAAAGAGTAAATAATCTGAATATCAGAGTATGAGTATTTTGAAGATGTAGGCTTGTGTCTTGCTTCTTCTGTCTTGAATTTGTCTTCTTTTATAGGTAGAGATCAGTATATGATCGTTTGAAGATTCAATGACTGTTGGATCTTCGTTTTCTGAACCAACTATGACATCAGCATTTACTTTACTCTTGATCTTCAGTTTAACAGCCTTTGATCATCTGAAACATGTACACAAATGATATAACTGATGTTAAGAAGTATTATAAATCATTTGGGTATTGATCTGGATGTTCTTGTTGAAAAACAAGATTTTCGACACGGTGATTTTCTGAAGAAGAGGTGCAAACTCGAGTTTGCATTTGTAAACTCGAGTTTAGAGGTTGTTTCTTTACTCAAGATTTCTCTCTGTCTGATGGAAACTCGAGTTTCCAACTTAATGACTCGAGTTTCGGTCTTTCCCAAAATCATATTTTGCTCTCTGTCCCCGACAAACTCGAGTTTTGATTCCCAAACTCGAGTTTGCTTCATTTGATAGCAAACTGTGTAGTCAACCTTTGAAGGCCATATCTCCATGGTCTGAACTCTGTTTTGGTCCGTTCAAATCTTGATAGAAAGCCCTTTGAGCCTACTTTCATATGCCACCAATTTCAGCTCAATCGGATTTTTAATTTCTGAGATATACTCAAAACATTGAAGGTTGATCTGCTGAGTGGCGTGAATTTTACTGTCAACTTCATCAATTCATATCTCCTTCATATGAACTTATTTTGACTTAAATTTTATATCAAAATGACGCATTGGGAGTCTAGGTTCATATGCCACTAGTTTCACCTCAATCTGATTTCTGGTTTGGGAGATATCATCGAATTACCAGACGTCGCCCAAGCTGAATGTGAAACAGAGTAGAACAAAGTTGCTGATCAGCGCTGTAAACTCGAGTTTTGACTTGCAAACTTGAGTTTTCCTTGTCTAGAGACCCCAGAGTTTCTGAAGACATTAAAAACTCGAGTCAGTTAGTGATTAACTCAAGTTTCCAAACTCGAGTTTTGTGCCCCAAACTCAAGTTTTCTCATACCAGAGGAGTAAATCATTGTAGCGAAGTAAAAAACTCGAGTTTTTAGATATGAACTGATTTTTTTTTTCCTGAAACTGATTTTTTCGCTGGTTTTCACTCCAAATTAAGCCATTCCAACTTCCATATGATCTTGGAGACTTCTAGCATCAATATAAAAGCTTGAATAATGATTTTCTCAATTCATTCAACAAGTTCTTCCTTCTTTCTTCTCTTCTCTTCATCATTCTCCATAATTGAACTCTTTCTTTCTTATTTTCTCTTGATCATTCCCAAAATTCAATTCTTTCTTTCTTCTCTTGATCATTTTCATAATTTAATTCTTCAATATCTCATCTTCTTCTTGAACTTGACATTCTCTCTAGTTTCTTCTTTCTAAAATCTCTTATCTTCTTCTTGAGCTATTATTCAACTTGGACTAATCTACATTAAATATAGTAGTTAGTCAATGTAGGAGATAAATATATCATGCAATCTTTTTGCTCTTAAGAATGACATCTATATAAGACATCATCAAAACTAATCAAAACCAACACTTGTCGCTACGCCAATGTAGCTGATTAAGTGTGATAGGTCAAGAACTTGACCATCAGAGTTCCAACTCATGAAATTTTCTTCCTTCAGATTTTGCTTGGTTCGTGAAAGTCAAGGTGTCCCAGCCCACCTTTACAATATTTTTCACTTTTTCTACCACCAGTTCCTAGGTCATGTTTCTGGTTTCATTAGGGGGGTTATCAATGTCGGAGCTATTAACAGGTCCTTTTAACTTAAAAAAAAAACTCATTTAGTCATCCATTGGGAACAAAGCAATGGGTTTTTAAAAAAGTATGAGCACGACTAAGGTCAAAACTTAGCTAGGCAAGACGACATGAAAAATGGAGAATACAGAATATAGAAGAGAAATCATACCTCTAAATAAGAAGAACATAGCACATAAAGGAATACAAACTAGCTAATGTTCCAAAATTAAAAAGAAACTTATGGCAAGCAATGCAACTCATGTGGTTATCACTTAGAAGTTCAACGTAAGCTTTAGAGGTTGTTGTTTGATTGAAAATAACATTCGATAGCTAGAAAAGTCAACCGAAGTAGTGAGGTTCCAAGGTTGGAAGGTAATGTTTGACCTAAGATAAGTGTAATAACTTGGGAATGTTAAGAGGCACAAGATACCGGGTGTTTTAAAAGAGGCAACTTGATAAAAATTACTTACGGTTATATCTTTAAAATTGTTATGAAAGGTGGCCTTTTATTATGGTTCTTACTTTACGACTGTAATATTTCTATGAACAATAGTTCACAATTTTTACATTATAATTGTTAGGTTTTATAAGTGGTGACGATTTTTTCTTAATCACTGTTAGGTGTTTGATATAGTATTCTAAAAAGTGACGTTTTTTAAATAACCGTTATGATTTGAAATTTTTTTAAAATAGTTTTCAAGGTTGATTATTCAACCCCAATTACAAACAAAATTTAAAAATGAAAATGACAATGAAAATAGACAAACAAAAAATAAAAACCTATGGAGATGAAGGATCTGATGCATCATCAGATTCTTCCTTCTCTAGTAATTTTTTCACCTCCTCGTTCAGAGAGCAAATGAGAGATAGGTCAGTTCCTTCAACAAATGGTATGTGCATCCTTTCTCTCACATGTAAATCTCAACCATATGTTGGAGCTCATAGGTCACATGAATAAGCCATTCAATGCTTGTAAATAGAGGGAGATAATATTTTGGTTTTATCCCAGGGAGATCAAAAGATGATGAACTAGAAGATCTCTTGTGTTTATCCATAAAACTGATGAAGGACAAAGTCAAAAGTTGGCTATGAGAAGTTGAAATAGAAGTGGATAAGTGGAGTTTATTTTTCAGACGTTTAAATAGAAAGGGTTTCATGGATTATGGCATGGCCGAATGCGTCCTTTAGTATTAAATATCGTTTCTTGTTTATATTAAATAGAAGTGTAATCAGAAGGGTTGCACAAGCTATTAAGTAGAACATGTCCTTTGGAATGGAAAAGGTTATAAAGCTGAATGTGTCCTTGTAAATTACCATAGTTACTAACATAAGTAATGGCTATTTACTAATAACTGTGAAGCATGAATTGATTTTTCTTTTAAACATTATTGTGCTACTTTACTCTAACAATTAATTTTTTAATTTAAAAAAAACAACAAAAAACAGTTGTGGTTTTCAGTCATCACCACTACTGTTTTATTCCTCCTCCTACCGCTCCCCCTCACTTGGTACATCACCAAATCCAAAGGAAGGGCTTAAAGGGTCTGACTAGAAGTGATTATATACAACCTCATTGTGATGAATGATGATATTCAAATTCTTCTTCAGATTGTTGGCGTATGTAGCGAGATGCCTTATGGAGCAGTCAAGGCTAGCCAATGTCTACAATAGAACCTCTATATGAGGAGGAGAAGGATGAGGAGAAGCTTGTAGAGGAGGGTGAATGGAAAGGGATCTCTGACATCTGACCATGATAAAGAAGAGAAGGACAAGGTCGATGAAGAAAGATAATAAGAAACTAAAAGAGTAGGCCAATTTAAATAGAGTTGAAGTGTACTTCACTCTAAAGTATTTGACTTAAGAGAACTAGTACTTGGTGTTGGATTGAAAAAATTTACGAAAAGGTACCTTTTAGATTTATTCTGTTTGTGCCAAAGTTTCACCCAAGGGGGAGATGAAATGGATGATATTAAAAATTTAAAACAAATGCAATTGTAATACCCTAAAAATCTATATCATAATTTGGTAAAGTTAAACCTATAGAAAGTAGGTGAATATGAGATATCAAATATTAAGTTATAATTATTTTATTTTCTAAGGAAAAATCTCTTGGAAATTAGAGAATCTAAGGGCCAAAGTGCCAAATGACGAAAATGCCCCTAAGGGACATAAATAACTTCGGAAAATTGTGAAAAATCCTAAAAGGCAAGGAAATAATTATAAAAATTGAGAGAGTATATTATCTTTAATTTTGGTAATTTAATAAATTACAAACTTGGAGAAATTGAATAAGAATGCTCAAAAAGTATTGAATTGACTAAAATACCCTTGTAAATTATAAATAATGCAGAACACATGGAGATGAAAATGTCAGAGCTAGAATTGTGAGACAAGGGGGTATTCTAAGTAAGAAAATTATCAACAAGTGATAATAAAGTAATTAGGTAATTATTGGCTAATTACTTAAGTATAAGCAAAGGAAATTATGAAATAATTATGTAAAGCTCAAAAATTAGTGGACAAAGGCTTAAAATTAGTAAAAACATATTTAATAATTAATTAGAAATTTTGGAGAAAAATAGTTGATTTTAGGTATTTTTGGGCCTAAATACAAATTTGGACCAATAGGAAAAAAGTTATGAAAATTTGGTTAAAATAATTAAAATAATAATTAATTAATTAATTAAAAAATAAAATAAAAATAAAAATATAATATATGTATTATGGCTGCCGAAAGTTGCCCAAGAAAAATAAAAATGGAATAGAAAACAAGTTGTGCAAGTGGCTATTATAATATATTATAATTAATTAAAGTAAAAAGGGATGAATAGTAATTTAGAAATTAGGAAACGGATCCTATCTAGAGATCTAGGAATGAGAATTCCAAAGTTAAGGTAAAATATTGATCAGTGAGTTTTTACCTTCAAGTGACCTCTTCCGGAAGTTAATTCCGAGATCGTTAAGCATTTTCCTAATAAGAAGAAATAGGGAAATTCCGAGAAAGGCCGGATAACCAAGAGGGCGAAAAGGTTATGTTGTGACAGCTTGAAAAAGAATTGGGAATATTCATGGACATATTTGGAATCGATGAATTTTCTCTAGAGATTGGTGATTCGAAACGAGTTTAAATAGCCGGACTGTGCGGACACGTTTTCGAGGAACTTGGTATTGTTGGAGCCCTATATGGAATCAAAATTTAGGTTAACTTGGACATTTCTACTAAGTAAGAACATGTCTTCAAAGTTGTAAATCCGAGAATTTTGAGATTTCTCCGAAATGCAGCGAATCGGAGTGCCGATCGGGAAAGTGTCTTGGATGAGGACACATGTCATCATCAATTGGCTCACCTTTGGCTTGGAGAAGGGGCACCACGTTTTGGTGTGTTGTGTGGCCAAGAATCACTCTTCAAAATATTAAAGGAAAACTTACAACTTTGGACCCAAAAAAAATTCTCTATAAATAAGAGGCCTTGCCTCTTGAATTCTCACACCATTTCCTCCTTCCTTGGCCGAATTCTTAGAGAGAGAAAGAAGAGAGAAGGGCTCTGGAGAAATTCTGCAGAAGTCTTCAACGGGTAAGTCCTTCGGTCTTTAGTCTTTAGTTCTTTCGGTAGTTAGTAGAATTGTTAGATAGTTTTAGTAAGTAGGGAGTGAAATTCCTACTATTGTTTTAGGCCTCATTGCATTGAAAGATGCTTAAAGAGGTAAAACTTGGTAGGATTGAGTCCTGAAAAGCTAAAATAGCAAGCTTTAAGCTTTCGTAGTTCCTTCAATAGTTAGAGTAGTACTGCTAGTATAGCCTTTAATTTTTCAAGCATGATTGGGTATCATATGATAGGGCTATATTAGTCTAGAATTTTGAAAATTATCATTGGGTTGAAGTTCTGGCAAAATTTTGGGAAAAATCGGAGCCAAAGTAACGAAGTCTTGTGAAATTCCATTGATTAGGGGTATAGGGGCAAAATGGTAATTTTTACCTAAAATGCCGTTATGTTGTCAAATCACTAATAAAAGTGATATTACTCTTATAGGACATCAAAAACTCGATTTCTTTGCCGTTCTGTTGTCCGAAGTGCCACCGTTGGACGTTTCGCCGTTTTTTCGTAAAACGTGCCATTTTAAATCAAAAGTACAGAAGTACCATCAAACGAAGGTACGTTCGTATGCGTCTTTGTATCGACTCGATGCTTATAGTCCGCTTATATATGATATGGATAGTTTCATAAGCCATGGGTGGAACTCGTTCGGGCCATGCACAGTGACTAAGGTAATAAACTTAGATAATCACTATACAGCTTCAGGAGTTATGGTTTTGATAATACCATTATGTTTTCCTAGCGCTGAGGACACGAACGATCATCGTGGCACTGGTGAATAGTGCATGCAGATAACTTTGCTTGTAGGGTAGTTGTTATTTTATGATCAAGGATCATTGCTGTATTTTCTAGAAATATCTGTTGATCATATACTGTTATATAAGCATGAGGTTAACTGTTACCTGAGATCCGATGGGCATTGGATCTCGGCTCTTACTATAGCATCACATCAAGGTGCGGAGAGAGAGCAAGGACGGAGGATAAGAGTAAGCAGAGCGGACAACACACATGAAGATGAAGACCACGTGAAGACCGAGTAATGATCGGCCGAGAAGATTTAAAGTCGTAAACAGATAATGTATTAATCTTTATGAACAGGCGATTACGCCACTGTTATTGTTATATTCAGTTACTCAATGTTTTTATTCCGATGCTCTACTCTGATTGATTTTAAAAAAAAAAATTGGCTCTGAATTTGGGATGTTACAGCTATTTAGGGTATGTTTGGTTTGAGGGGAGGGGAGGGAAGGGTAAATATTTAATGGAGAGGAAAAATTTGTGGGCCCCACTACACCTAAATGTTTCCACCATTTTCTCTTCCCCTCCTTTTTTTCCCTCCCCTCCCCTCCCCTTCCCTCCCCTCAAACCATGCACACCCTAAAGTTTAATCAAAAGATAAGAGTTAGAAAAATATCACCGAAGTGTACACAAGAGTTTATACCGATTCATCCTTAACATCTTGACCTACATCCAGTATTTAGACATATTTCCAAGATTCGACAGGTTCTTGCAACCATAGTACACAAGAGTTCCTCAACAAGACACTCACTCCCCTTTACACTTTGTAAGTTGACAACCTCACTCAAGGTCACACTACCATGAGATTTTCTTTACAAGAATTGAATAAGGTTGGTAATATCTCTCACATAGTTGATAAATAAACACTAAAGAACAAAGTGAATATCAAAGGATATCAGAGAATAACTGAGCAATAAATATATAGAATGTTTGTCGTTGGCTTCGTTAATGCTCCGACTTGAATGCTTCGCTATTTATAGGTAAATTGACATTAATGATCATTGTGAGCATTCAAATTTTTCCATTAGAGAGAAATAGTAGCCATTAATGAAATTGAATGTTCCATTGCTTTCTCTTTGCTTCATCAAATGCTTCTGTCACTTTCTATCTGTTGTGCTCTGCTATGCATTTAATGAATCTGACAAATTTTTGCTTTTGTTTAGTTTAAATTTAATTTGAGCTTTAATCACCTAAGTGATCTTATGTTAAGATCACATCATTTTTGGTTCACCTACGAGTGCCTTGCCTAGACTCGCAAGTAAATGACATCACTCGAGTGCTCCAAACCATCACTCAAGTGATCTGCTCCAACTTTCAAAAAATTTGGAGTCCCTTGCAAATTCTTGCAAGTGATGTTGAATCACTCGAGTGATTTTGCATAACTTTAGAATTTTGTTGAGTGACTTGCAGAATTACTAGAAGTGAAGATACATCACTCGAGTGCATCCATTACCACTCGAGTGATCCTCTTTGATCACTTATATGTTGGAAATTATGCCCTAGGGGCAAGTCATTGTACTTTAGACATTTATGTTATTTAAAGTAGGGTTAAGGTGCAAAAATAGATATGTGCTTTTCTCCGAGGAGCGCCCAGTAGCAAATGCTTTTTTCAGGTGCAAAAGTAACTATGTGGTTACAAATTAGGTGCAAAAATAGCGTTTGACCGTTAAGTTTGACTTTTGATCGTTAAGTTTGACTTTTTTTGCTGACTGGACGATGACGTGACATTTCAAATATTTTTTCATTGCACCTGAAAAAAGCATTTGCTACTGGGCGCTCCTCGGAAAAAAGCACATGTCTATTTTTGCACCTTAACCCTTTAAAGTATTATCTTTTAGTTATCATTTCGTTTGCATGTTTACATTGATAACTGTAACCCTGGATATATCTAATAGATTATCCTAAATGTCCCTGGTCGGTCATCTATGCGGGAGCGAAGATGAGATAAGACCAGTATGACTTTGATGAGGTATGGAGATACGAATCAAAGTCATGGGCACTTGTAAGAGTAAAGGTGCTGGACCGACCCACTATGAGAAAGCTGCGTGGATTTAGTCATAAGCTTATCTCATGTATAACCGCGTCACGATGCCCTATGACCTGAGATCATCATGGATTCCTACATGATGAGTCACATATCTTTGACCGGGTGATGATAAAGGCTTGGATCGGGATCAGTGGTTCTCATGCAGAGGAATCTGAGTGGTCAAGATGGGATTTGTCCCTCACATTTGTAGAGAGATAATACTGGGCCCCTCGATGAGTGAGTCTGAGAAATGTATGGCCATACTACGATGGAAAGGAGTTTCCATTTCAATTAGACTACTCAAGAATCGAGAAAGTAATAGTCAAGAACAGAAAGTTGACATTATCGATGCCTCATCCTTGACCAAGTTATTGCGTGACAAAAGGGACGTGACATGGTTGTACGATAGGTTATATCGCATCAACGATCCCCATGTGAATTGGGTAGTCACAATGTCTTGCTAGAGGCGCTTGCAACTTGTGGGTTGGTACAGTATTGACCCGCTGCCAATCTCATGTGGGCCTACAAGGTCGCACACAAGAATAGCCCAACACGAGCAAAAGTGTCCAGATTCATTGAATCTTAAATGTGTTTAAGATTTAATGAATACTTATTTAATCTAGGATGTGTGTAATATATATATATATATATATATATATATATATATATATGAAAATAATAAAGATATTATTTATTGATAATAATATTATTATATATAGTATTTAATTTATTTGATAAATTAAATAACTATAATAAATTGAGATATTGTATCTCAGATTTAATTTTCGAATAAAGATATTACATATCAGATTTAATTTGAACTGAGATATCATATCTCATTTTAAATTAAATATAAGGATATCATATCTTGATTTAATTTATAAATATAAATTAAATCTGAAGGCCTATTAATTCAGATCAAATAGTTAGGTTATATCTGTTCGACAGATTTAATTAATATTATTTAATCCAAATTAAAAATTCGAAATTAATTAGATTAATTTTGAATATTTTAATACGACACATTAGGGTTTTAGAAATTCTATAAGAGATTCTGATCTAGTCGTATTAAACAGACGAATGAATTAGACGGCCGCGAAAACAAAACCCTAGAGAGAAAAGAGAGAGAGACGCAAGAATACTGAGGCGCTAGCACGCTGCCGTCAGTGTTGGAGGCCGTTTGTGTGGATACCGGTAGAGGTAGAGGACACGCGAAGTCAGCTCCTATCTGATCAAACAAGAAGGCGCTAGCCCACGTGATCAAGAAGCATGGATAAAAGATGCCACCTCGTTCGACACGTACGATGTATGAGGCGCACGAGGTTCGAGGCGCAAACGAGAACAGAACGCAAGCAAGCTCGCATAGGTACGGTTCTAAATCTAACCTTGATCTAAACGCGGTTGAGCGATCCGCCTAAGGGATCCGTAAATTTTTTTTTAATTCTGCTGCATGTTCGGATCCCAACATTATAGTGAAGAACATTCACTTGAGTGACTTGTTGATTCAATTTTTCTTCAAATGTAGTTCTATTACTCGAGTGTTTAAAAAATTACCCAAGTAACTTGAATAATCAAGTCCACATTTTGTAATGCTTTGTATATCAGGATTTATTATAATGAAAAACAATAATATGAGAACTAACATTCTCCCTATTTTTGATGGTGATTGTAATACCCGGATAATTATTTATTTGGAATATTATATTTTAGTAAATAATACCTATTGGAAATAGGTGAATATGTGGTCTCAAAGCTAGTATAGTATTTATCTTATTTTCTAAGGTAAAAATAGAAGAGATAAAGTGCCAAACAAGCCCTAAATGCAACTATGGGCCATAAAATGCTCGGAAAATATTGTGATAAATCTTAAGAGGCAACAAAATATTTATTAAAAATTAGAGAGTATGTTGTCTCTAATTTAGATAATTTTTGGGATTATTTCCCTTGGAAAATAATAAAGCTAAATTAAATATTATTTTGGGGGACATAAGTTGTCCAATGATTTTTAATATTTTACATAGAGCATATATGACTAACGTCAGTAAAATAGTTGTGAGATAATGATTAATCTTAATTAAGAAAATTATTAACAATTAGTAAGTGATTAGATTAATAATTAATGGCTAATTGTTTAGGAAATGAGTAAGGTGAATTATATGAGTACCTAAAAGCTTGATTAGCCAATGGAATAATTGTTAATTAAGATAATTAAATCATGAATTAAGTAATTTAATCAAGGTTTGAAAAGTCAAAACTTGTGTGATAAGGGAGCTAGCCGAAATTATAAGGGAAAAATAAACGAAAATTGAGTGAAATTAAAATGGGAAACTTAGTGAAGAAGTTGTTGAAAAAGTAGAAAGATACTTGTGAAAAAGCATATAGGATAAATGAGAACCGATAGAAAATAAATCCTAACTCAAAATCCTTGAATTAGGGTTCTAACAACTGGACATATTATGAATCAGTGGATTTTTGTCCCGAAGATGAATTACCCGAAGTGATTTCTGGGGCGGTTATCCGAAAATCTTCAGCAGGATAGGAAATACCCTTAATGGGATCAAAGATTTGGTTAACCCAGATATTTTGAAAGAGGAAGAAGAGATCTTCAAGGTATGTTGTTGGATTTTTGAGATTAACTACGATTACGCGATTAGAATACCGATCGGGGGAATTTTATCGGGTAAAACCATAAAGCAAGAGTGTGACATCACCTAGGTGACATCACTTTGTTGAATTTTGGGGCATGGAGGTCGGCCAACATGGTTGAAGGGCAAGGATTTGAGTTTCAAAAATGTTCTAAATCCAAAGGCTAGAAATAAAGATGAAAGGTGCAATTTTGCCCTTGGAAAACTCTATAAATAGGCCTTCAATGCTCTTCAAATTTTCACACCATTTCCTCAAGAGCATTTCGAATATAGAGAGAGGTTAGAGAGAAGGAGGAGTCCGGAGAAAGTGTAGCGAAGTTCTGGGTAAGTTCTTCGGTATCGAGTCTTAAGTTTTAGTTTTCGATTCGATAGTTATAGTAGGAATGCTAGTTTGATCTTTAATCTTCCAGTATATTGTAGATATCATGTTTTAGGATTAAATATGATATATATTTCGAAAATCATGTTGGAGTTAGATATATGTTGAAATTTTGGAAGATTAGAGTCAAAGTAGCGAAGCTCTGGCGAAATTCTGCCGATTAGTGGGGTTAGGGGTAAAATGGTCATTTATGACTAAAATGTCTGTCATAATGCTTGGTCATTAATAAATGCGCTATTGTCCTTATAGGATATCCCTGATTACGTTCTGACCAACTATCGTACCACATATCGTCAACGAAGGTACGTTCGCGTATTGGTAACCTTAACTCTGATGTTTATCGTATGCATGTATGTGTTATGTTTATGGTATGTGTATATGTGGTGTACGTACATTCGCGTACTGTAACACTAACGCTGATGTTTATTGTATGCATATATGTGATATGTGTATTGTATGTGATAGCTGATAGCTTTGCTGTATGTTTATGTACAGTTGGGGTATGTACGTTCGCGTACTGTAACACTAACTCTGGTGTTTATTGTATACGTATATGTGATATGTTATGTATGCCTATGTGTAATGGATGATAACTCTGATGTATGTTATGTACTGTTGGTATGTTTACGTCTGCTAAGGGCCACACATTTTATGTGCTATTGTGGTACGTCTGCTAAGGGCCATGCGTTTGCTAAGGGCCATATGTTTGCTAAGGGCCACACATTTTATGTGCTGTTGGAAATACGTTGCTAGGGGCCACACATCTACCTAGAGGCTTATGTGCTGTTGGGTTGCACTTGTTGTATATGATACTTATGTTGTATGATCATATACTGTTAGTGATATGAATGTCTGTAATGCATATGTTGTGTATGTAAACATGAGGTTAACCGTTACCTGAGGTCCGGATGCATCAGACCTCAGCTCTTAAATAGCGTCAGGGTCAGGAGGACCGAGGACCAAGGAGAGAGGAAAGCATCAAGTTTAGAAGTCCGGCTGAAAGCTATCTTTTGTTGCCACGGCATGGGTGTTGCCAGGGAGACACTTCTGTTGTTATTTACTTTAAAAACTCTCGGTTTTTGTACCGTCTCTGTAAATAGCCAGACTTACGGCATTTTGAATATATATCAGTTACTCTTATGCTCCGATGCTTTACTCTGATGTTTTAAAGAAAAACAAATATACTGCTTTTGAAAATGGGATGTTACAGTGACAAAACTTGGATTATATTTGAAATCGTTTGACACAGTGCTCATATATAGAAAATAGAAGATAATCATGTATGTCATTTGAATTCAAAATTGTACAATACAATAACAGAGAATTCAATAACACAATGATTAGAAATATATACAAAAAGGTAGAAAAAAACTATATAAACACCAGAACCAGAACTTCCACTCTTCTCCCCCTTTTTGTCATCAGGAAAAAGGGTAAAATGAAAGGGAAAAGTGATATCAGTAGGTAAAGGAGGGTTGGTTCAGAGAGGAACAACTAGTGGAACAGGGTTATTATAGGAAGGGGAGGTGAAATGTAAACAACAATGGCAGTCATAGGATCAAAGGTGGTAGATGTGAGATCAGGAGAGAAGGAATGAGTAGGAGAATATGGGCTTTGGCTCAATAATCATCACCTTGTAAGTATCATAACTAGAGTCAAAGTGATGAGAGTAGTAAGGTAAGGTGGGAGAGAGAGAGTGTAGAATGGGATCCTCGCGAGGAAGATCACCAATCAGGATAAGATTAGAGATAAGTGTGGTGGTGGTGTCAAAGACGATAGTGGTGGTGTTAGAGACTATATCAAGGATAATATTAAGGAGGAGTAGACATTGTGGTATCAAGAAAAGCAGAGGAGGTGACTGTAAAGGTTTCAGGGAAGGGAATGTTGAGATGAGTCCTTATAAGTTCCTCCAATCTCTGAATACAGACTTTTTGCTCTGCATGGAGGTCAAATAGTTGCTTAAAATTGTAATTCACACCCTTAACCAAAACTCTTACTTGGTATTCCACCTGACTAACTAAGTACTCATTGAACTTCTTGATTTATGTGACGGCAGTCTAAAGAGATTCCTGAATGTATGGTTGGATAGTGGCCCCCAAGAAGGAAAGAGATGGAGAACTAGCTCTAGAGGAGTGAACCTCATCTGCTCTAGAGGTCGAGGTCTCCAATCTCTTAGCCTTCTTCTTCTTTGACTTAGGCTATGACTACTCACTGTGATACCCAAATGAAATGTTCATCCGCCCTAGCTAAACCTTCTCGAACTTGTCAATTCTCACAACATTTTCTTTGGGAATCAAATACCATTTATTGTGAAGGAAGAGAAGGTACGAGACTAGCTGTGGAAAGGGAATAGTGGTGGTCTTGGTTGAGCAAAATTTGAATATTCTCATCTCCTGAAAGATCAAATCACCAACATTCCTCTTCTCTCGAGAGAGGATAGAGGCCATCATCAAGTAATCCTTACCGATGATATGAGAGAAGTTTTTGGCATTGTTCATACTACAAGAGTATATATAGAAAATGATTCTGAAGGTGTCACTCATAGTCCCAGGAGTAAAGTTGAGAGGTCCCACTAGCTCTCTCGACTTGAGGATCTCATGAATCTCATTCAAAGTCAACTCTCTGAATGGCCCAATGGGAGCATCCTCTATCTCGAGATATATATTTAATAGTTCAACAACTAGAGAAATTTTATGTCCCCTCACAGAAGTCTCAAGTCTCTCCTTAATGGCTTTGCCCTTTTTGTCATATATTTTTATAAGCTATTACCATATTACAGTAGAATGTTTTAACTATGGTGGGGAAGTACATAGGTCTAATCCTCAACCAGGGCTGGTTCTGTCCTAAGTAGGGATATAAGTGTAAGTTGAAATAATTTTTTATTGTAGTAAGATCAACATAGACCATAAAACAGAATGAATGATGAACAAAATCAGAGTCAAAGGTAGCCTGATTAACTACCTATAACTCCCCTATGTTAAAGTTCAACGGTGGAGTCAAGGAAGCTACTTTTTCTGCTAGTTGAAAGGGAGTAGGGCCAACTGAACTAGAGAGACTCAGAGTGGATTGACTTGCCACATCTTGAGATGAGGTACCATATCTCGATTTTTTTGAAATAGAACTCTGAGAAGTAAATCTCTTAAAAGCATAGTTGAGTCTAGCCTGGAATTGTTGGTCTTGAATATCAGCCTCGGACCTTGGAACTTCCTTCTCTTTTCCTTTACCAAGAGGCACTGACTTCGATGAAGGTGAGACTCACCGGGTTCTCAAATAACAACTCCTTAGGCCTTAGGTCTTACTTCAGGGGGACTGTAAACTTAGACCTTTAGCCAGAACTTCAAATTCTTCGAAGGTTTGGAGGATTTTGAAACTTTTGACATCTTTGAAGGAGGTGGAGGCAATGAATCTTTGTCAAAATTCAGCTTTTTGGTTCTCACCTTTGTCGAATATAAGGTTTTTCGGCCTTGAGAGATTGAGAGCAATGGAGAGTGTTAAGTTTTTGGTGAGAGGAGATGAAGGGTTTTTTAGTGAGAGGTTGAGAAATGGAGAAGGAGAAAGAGAAGGGAAATGTCGATGATATGGCAATGGAGTGTCCAAGGGTTTTAATCGGAGAAAAATGGTTCAACAGTTACTAGATTGGAAGTTGAAAAGTTTGAAAGTTGAGAGGATTTGGGAGTCCGAAAGTTTTTGGTGTGAGTGAAAGTGAGAATGAGGTTTTGATATAATCTAACTTTTCACAAGTTTGCGTTCGAGTGATTTTTTAAGTCACTCGAGTGATCTTTGAAATGTCATCTTCACTAGAGTGATTGCCAATTTTCACAAGACTTCACTCGAGTGATTCCACATATCACTAGAGTGATTCCACATATCACTCGAGTGATTTTTCACTTGAAAACATTAACTGACAGAATTTCACTCAAGTGCTGCATCATATCACTCGAGTGGTAAACTTTAAAAATACCTATCTTGAGTGGATAATGTGAGCACTCGATCCCCTTTTGAGAGGTTCGTCTTGTGTCCCTCGAGTGCTATCTCCCTTACTATAGTGATTCCTTTAAAATTTCTTCATCACTCGAATTCATTAGAGATTCACTCAAGTTTTCCCTTAAATCAGAGATGTTGTTTTTAGCTTTTCTTTTCATCACTCGAGTTCCCTTATGAATTACTTGAGTGATTTTCCATCACTTCCATATTCACTCAAGTTCCTTCGTAAGTGATCCCTTCTATGTTTATCCTTATTTTCAGCACGAGAATAGAGGATCCTACAAAACAAATTTCTAGAAACTTCAATGCTTAAGTTAGTAAACAAATCATCAAAACATAATTAAAATTAATTAAGATGGAGGAAATTGCTTACAATTCATTGAGATTTACCATTCCCAATTATCTTCTTATGTTCATGAATTGGTCTTTTGCCAATGGTTTGGTGAATATATCTGCTATCTGAAGGTGTGTAGGAATGAACACCAATTTTACATCTTTCTTTTGTATATCATCTCTGATAAAGTGATATCTCACTTCAATATACTTGGTCCTTAAGTGTTGAACATGATTTTTTGCCAAGCTTATTATGCTGGTGTTGTCATAGTAAATATGAATTTCCTTCATATGAATACCGAAGTTTTGAAGTTGTTGTTTCAGCCAAAATATTTGTACACAACAACCTAAGGCAACAACTTATTTAGCTTCAGTAGATGAGAGAGATACAATGTTCTGCTTCTTGCGGAACCATGATACAATAGAGCCACCAAGGAACTAACATTGTCTACTAGTACTCTTTCTATTAGTTTTATATCCTCCACGGTCTAAATCCAAATATGGAATCAGAAACTCATTACCTCCTTTTAGGTACCATATGCCAAGTTTAGCCTTGTCAGCAAGATTTCTGAATATTCTTTTTATTGCCTCAACATGAGATTCTTTGGGTGCGGATTGATATATTGCACACAAGCCTACACTGAACTGGATGTCTGTCAACTTGTGGTAAGATAGAGCAAAGAAATGATCATTCCTTGATATTTTGTGATGTTGTAGTCTACTCTCTCTACATCAGCATCAAGCAGTGTTGTTGAACTCATTAGAGTGTCAGCTCCATTTGCATGATCCAATCCATATTTCTTTAAGAGTTCCTTGAGATATTTGGTATAGGAGATAAATATGCCATTCTTCCTCTGCTTAATTTGCAGTCCGAGGAAGAAATTTAGCCTTCCCATCATGGACATTTCAACTTCACAGATTATCTTGATTGAGAGAATCAATAGTAGAACCAAATATAATATCATCAATATAAATTTGAACAATTAAAATATCATTTTTCTTGTGTTTGATGAATAATGTTGTGTCTACCTTTCCTCTGACAAACCCTTGGTTAATGAGAAATCTGCTCAGTCTTTTATACCAAGCTCTAAGAGCTTGTTTAAGACCATAAAGAGCTTTCTTTAGTCTATAAACATGGTTGGGTTTTGACACATCTTCAAAGCCAGGGGGTTGTTCTATATAAAACTCTTCCATAATGTAACCATTCAGAAAGGAACTTTTGACATCCATTTGATAGAGCTTTAATCATTTGATTCACGTAAAAGCTAAGAGTACTCATATGGCTTCCAATCTAGTAACTAAAGCATATGTTTCCTCATAGTCAATTCCTTCTTCTTGATTATAGCCTTTGACCAACAATCTTACCTTGTTTCTGACAATGTTGTGCATTCATTATGTTTTTTCTTGAATACCCATTTAGTGCCAATGACCGGATAGTCCTTAGGCCTATATATACCAAACTTGATTTCTTTCAAATCTATTTAATTCTTCTTGTATTGCTATCACTCAATCATTGTCTGATAGGGTTTTGTCAATGTTAAAAGGTTCTAACTCATAAATAAAGACCGAGAAACTTACTTCATTAAGATTTTTATTCTTGGTCTTTACCCCCTCATTTATGTCACCTATGACTTTGTCTAAAGGATGACTCATGTTGTATCTCCAAGCTCTAGGTTGACCTTGATTGGATGGTTCAAAATCATTTTCAGGTTTGTTTTCTAATGAGGTAGGTGTTGAAAGTGGAATATCACCTAGAGGGGGGTGAATAGGTGATCTCAAATTCTTTTTCGAAGATACACACAAGACAGAATTAGAACTAAGACTGAAAGAGTAAATGAACACTGGGCAATTTATACTGGTTCGGCCTAATACTTTGACCTATGTCCAGTCCCCATGAACGCCTTTGGATTTCACTAATCTTATCAAATACGATTACAACTCAAGGATGATCCTTTCTCTCTTGGACTCACTCCCCCTTACTGGTTGCAAACGTACACCCACTCTTAAGGTTCCATAACCTTAAGTTACACAAACTGAAACGTAATAAATGTTTAAGAAACAAAGACTCATCACTGAGTAGATATTTGATAATCACTGAAGTGCTAGAAATATCCGAAGATATTAATGAGACAGTTGAAATAATACATACAATAGACTCAAATTGAATGCGCAAGATGTTTCAGTAGTTGGCGAAATTAAATGCGATGGCCTTTTATAGTGAACGCCATTTATGTTGTTGAGAGTCTTCAACAAAGAGCCATTGTGACTCTCTGTTTTTCCGTTAGACACAGAAGCAGAGTGATGAGGCATATTTGAACGTTGCTTCATAAATGCTCTTCAGCGGTGACGACCTTGTGCAGAGAGATAATCAGAAGCAAGCTGAAATAGGTGTTCCTCGAAAGAATGATTTTTTCTGCTGCGATTGCTTATTCTGAATGTTGCTCTGTTTTTCTGACTTTCATTTAATGCACTGCCATGTTGGATTGCCTTTCGCTTGAATTCAAATATCACCTGGTTAATCACTTTAAAACTCAACCAAAGAGTGATTAGACATGATATAAGTGAGTTTAGAGATTATTAATAACCATTAGAATATAACCCATTATTTTCCAGAAGTAATTCAATCAGCATATGTTCATCGTAAATTTCTAGAAGGGTATTCTCGAGAATTGTTCTAAGTATTCTCGAGAATCAAGTTAGAAATCGAAACTTGGAAAGGCAAACCTGAAGAGGTTCTCAAGAATTGATCATCTAATTCTCGAGAATCTTATGAGCAGAAGCTTATAGCGTGAAGATTTAATAAAGATATTCTCGAGAATTGGATCATCCTACTCGAGAATAAGGCGTTGAATCAATTTCCGTAGGAGCAAGGCATTCTCGAGAATTGGTACAACATTCTCGAGAATTGATGTTATTCTCGAGAATCAATTAGGCATTCTCGAGAATCATGTAACGAGAAGCATTTGATAATCATGTTTTATTCACTTAGCATTCTCGAGAGTGAAGAGTTAATACTCGAGAATTGCTACTATTCTCGAGAGCGAAGTTTAGCATACTCGAGAATCATAGTTCCAGAAACAATTGATCATTCATTAGCCATTCTCGAGAATCCATGACTCATTCTCGAGAATCAACTTCCTATTCTCGAGAATCATGTAAGGTAATTTAGATCCTTTTTATCTTTACTTAGCATTCTCGAGTACTTCTTGGCTATGCCCGAGTATTAGAGCCATTCTCAAAAATTGATTGCTCATTCTCGAGAATGATGTTATATATGGACATGACATTGAGGAAAACTATCCCTACTCGAGAATCATTTATGGGTACTCGAGCATTAGTTCAATTCTCGAGAATTTAATCTCATTCTTGAGAACTAGAACAAAAGAGTCATTTGATTTTGCCATGATGTACTTCAAGAATCATAAGGTTATTCTCGAGAATCCTAAGGTCATTCTCGAGAATCAGAAGATGTATTCTTGAGAGAGTTTGCTTCTGGTTTACAAATTTACTTAGTTATGCTTTCTGTTTTAAAACCTTTAAATCTTTTAAACCTTTTGTTATCATCAAAACACTTGGAATCTAACATTCTCCCCCTTTTTGATGATGACAATAATTTTAGCAAAGGATTTATTTGAAAATTTAAACACTTTGAGAACTAGAAGCAAAAACAGATATTGTTAGTTCTCTATGTGTTTTGATGATGTCTAACAATTGTAATAATGGCTCTGTTTTAAAATAGCTCAAGACATATGCTTTTCCAGAAAGAAAATTATTTTTAAAGTAACATAACTCGAGTTGTCACTTAACAACTCGAGTCATGT
The DNA here is from genome assembly GCA_025563575.1 of Acacia pycnantha. Classification (NCBI taxonomy): domain Eukaryota; kingdom Viridiplantae; phylum Streptophyta; class Magnoliopsida; order Fabales; family Fabaceae; genus Acacia; species Acacia pycnantha. Next base: position 1,620,999 of record JAMWYP010000248.1, read on the forward strand.
ATTGTACTTCAGGATTTTGAAATGGTTACCCCGAGATCAGTAGAAATTGTTATCTGATATGACTCGAGTTACTGGAACATAACTCGAGTCACTATATTGCATTTCGCCTCTGTCTGAAATTTTTAGTAGAGTAACTCGAGGCATGACTCGAGTTATCCTGTCACAATTTGCTTCTATATGAAATTCTAATGCAATGACTCGAGGCAAAACTTGAGTTATCCTTTCTCATTTTTCATTTTCTAGGCAAAAATGACAAACTCACTAAAAGTTTCATCCTTTGAGGAAAGAAAAATAGTCCATGTAAATTTAGAAAAATTGTCAACAATGACAAGTGTATATAAATTACCACCAAGAGTTTTAACTCTTACTGGTCCAACTAAATCCATATGAAGAAGTTGAAGTCGTATATTTTTCATGATTTCCTTTTTGGATTCAAACGGTTATTTTATTTTTTTACCCTTTTGACAAGCATCACAAACTAAATCATTTTTAAGCAACTTTCCTAGTTGGTGATGTTGACATGAGCAAGTCTCTTATGCCATAACCAACTTTCATCGACGTTACTAAGAAAACAATTTTTAGAATTAGTATTACAATTACTCATATCAAGAGTATAGCAATTACCATCCCTTAAGCTCTTATCTTGACTTTGAGTTGTTCTTTATTGAGCTAGAGATTGTTTTTGCTCACAATGAGACATTCCTTTTAATTGAAGATGACCCAATAGTCTTAGTATGTACTTTGGCTGACACTAAAGAGGTTGTGGCATAGTCCTTCTATGTAGTAGACATCCTTTACTTGTACTTCATCTTTTTCGCCAATCTCACCTATTCCAAAAACTTTACCGGATTGGTTTCCTCCAAAGCTCACTTTGCCACTATTGTTTGTTCTCATTGTGGAAAATTTGTTCTTGTCTCTAGTCATGTGTCTTGAGCATCCACTGACAATATACCATTTGCTGGTTTTTGATGCTTTAACATACCTACAAACAATGACAATCAAGTTTTAGGTACCCATATTTTATTGGATCCTTTGTGGTTAGTGTGGATCATTTGAGGAACATATGATCCTTTACGTACCCATTTGTAGGCACTTATTAGTTTCTCCTTTCTATGAAACCAAGAACATGTACTATGCCTCTTTCTATTACAGTAATTAGATTAAATAAAGGGGTTAGACGTATGCACAAAATGCTGAAAATAGTTTAAATATGCTTTAACGTTCTTTTTCTTTTTTCCTTTCTTCTTATCTAAATCTTGATTATTACCTATATCAGATCTATCATTTGTAAACCTTTGTGCTTTTAAGATCACTTTAATCATTTCACTACCCTTGATGAATTTCTCAAGTGTCTTATTAAAATAGGGCAAGTTTTACAAATATTCGCTAGAGTTTCCTTGAATTGTTGCTCAAGTAACTTGACTAGAACTCGCTAACTCCTTAACTTTTTTACTAAACTCTGACGGCAAAGCATTAAATTCAGAAATTAGTTCATCATGTAAGGTTTCAGAGTCATTTACCTCTTCACCATTAGACTCTTCATGTGCGACTAGACATGTGTTGGCCATTTCCTCATCTTCACTTTCTTCATCTGATGAATTGTCTCCCCAAATAGCAAAGGCATATGCTTTCTTTTTGAGTTGGTTGTTCTTCTTCTTCTCTCTGTTCTTCAGATAAACAGGACATTCGGATTTAATGTGTCCTGATTTATCTTCTCTCCTTTTTGTTACTCGTATCGGTTTTATGGAACTTTTTAAACCCTTGATCCTTTTTATAGAACTTTTTAAAAATCTTCTAACTATCATTACGAGTTCATCTTCTTCAGGTTCTTCTTCCTCCTTTGGCTTTTTTTCTTCAACGGCATTGAGCACTACTCCTTTATTCTTTTTATCATTAATTTCTTCTAGCTCTCTTTTCAATTTCATCTTTCCTTCATACTCAAAAATACTTCTAAATAAAGCAGCAACTCATCTCATTGATTCATCTCTGGCTTCTTTGATAGCTGTGACCTTTACTTCCTATACCTTAGTGAGAATATTAAGAAATTTTCTCACTTAGAAATTTTGATCATAAGTTCTTACCAATGCTTCCAGTTGATTAATCAAGTATGTATATCTGAGCTCAAACTCATGTATAATCTCTCTAGATTTCATGTGAAGCAGGTCATACTCTATGACTTGGGTGTTGACTCTGTTTTCTTTAATGCCTGAGGTTCCTTCAAGAGCAATCTCCAACAGTTCTTACATTTCTTTGGCAGAAGAAAGATTGCATATTCTGAATTATTCTTTCATCAGGACATAGTCTTCGTCTTAGATCACTTGCCATAAGCCATTTTCTGTTGCCATCACCAAAGCTCTGAATTTTTCTTTCCTAAAGGAAAAGTGTTCTCCATTAAAACTAGGAGGTCTAGAAATAGAGGCACCGTCTGGTAGTATTCTTTTCATAAGATCCTTCTTAGGATGTTAGTCTTAAAATAAGAAGATAAGGCTCTGATACCAAATGTCAGTACCAACATTTCACCCAAGAGGGGGTGAATTGGGTGATATTAAAATTTAAAACAAATGCAATTAAAGCTTAATCAAAAGATAAGAGTTGGAGAATTATCAACAAAGTGTACACAGGAGTTTATACTGGTTTGACCTTAACCTCTTGACCTACGTCTAATCCTCAGAGCGCCTATGACTTTTCCACTATATTTCCTAGATTTGACATGTTCTTGGCACCAGAGTACAAGAGAGTTCCTCGATAGAACACTCACTCCCACTCAAAGTCCTACTACTTTGAAATTTTCTTTACAATAATTGAATAAGGTTGGTAATTTCTCTCACAAAGTTGATAAATAAACATTGAAAACAAAGTGAATAGTAAAGGATACCAAAGAATAACTAAGCAATAAATATATTTCCAAGATTTGACATGTTCTTGGCACCAGAGTACAAGAGAGTTCCTCAACAGGACACTCACTCTCCCTTACACTTTGTAAATTGAAAACCTCACTCAAGGTCCCACTACTTTGAGATTTTCTTTATAAGAATTGAATAAGGTTGGTAATCTCTCTCATAGATTTGATAAATCAACATAGAAAACAAAGCAAATATTACAGGATATTAGAGAATAACTGAGCAATAAATATGTAGAATGTTTGTCGTTGGCTTTGTTAATGCTCCGACTTGAATGCTTGCTATTTATATGCAGATCAACATTAATGAAGGTTGTGAGCGTTCAAATTTTTTCGTTAGAAAGAAATAGTAGCCATTAATGAAATTGAATGTTTTGTCGCTTTCCTTTCACGTCATCAATGATCAACAGAAAGAAATTAATGAAGAATGTTTTGTCGAGTCGTTCAAATTTTTTCGTTAGAAAGAAATAGTAGCCATTAATGAAATTGAATGTTTTGTCGCTTTCCTTTCACGTCATCAAATACTTCTATCACTTTCTCTCTGTTCTGCTATGTTATGCATTTAATGCATCTTACATATTTTTTCTTTTGTTGAGTTTGAATTTAATTCAAGCTTTAATTGTACAATCCCAAATTTTTATTCTAGAACTAAGTAATATTTTAGGAGAGAATAATTTATACTGCCTCCGGTCCTAATTATAGGAGCAAATTTTAGAGTTGGTTTTGGTCCTAATTATAATAGCAAGTTTTAACTTTTGTCATCTTTTCCTATAATACCCCTATTTATACTTTCTCAATAATAATTAAAGACAATAATAATTTAATAATACACCTATATATTTTATAAAGTAAATAATGTTTGCAACTCATTAATGTCATATACACCTAAATTATACTTTTTTAAATAAAATAATTTTGAGCAATTTTTGTCATATTTTTCCCATATCACCACTACTAATACTTCTTGTGTTTTTTGCTCGGAAATGATATATATATTAAACTACAAATAGATTACAATATCTGGATTCAACTAAAGCCAAATCCAAAAATAACAAAATACAACAAATACAAAAACAACACAGCCAAATCACCAAAGTTCATAAAATATTTAAGCATAGAAGTAGAATCATGGACAAAAGCAGCCTCCTCCAAATCCATGGTTGGAAGTGACAAGCAAGAAAGTGTTGGTTGTAAAACCCACCCGAACGGGCACACCTCCTTATAAGCATGAGCTGCCATTAGAGCAGCTGTACAGGTCCCCATATTGAGGAAATAAACACAAGAAAACCCAACCTGAGACGGAAGAAGGCCCACAATGTCCTGAAAAACACTTATGCTCCGTTGCTGAAACAAATCTGGTGACCTAGACCACACACCGCGTAACTCCTCTTTAGATATGCCCACAGGAACGCAGATCCGAGCTATCAGTTGATAATCAGATCTAAAAACGTTCAAACAACCATCCAACCAAGAGGATTTGAACACAGATCTAACAAATCTGCTTATTGTCTGAGCCAAAAACACCTCCACAAAACCCAGTAACACAAAAAAAGAAAAAGAAAATAGAAAAATCTCACCTCTATAGATCAGATCTGAAGAAGGAGAGGAGAGGACTCGCCACAAGGACGAGGGAAGGCCACATCTGACATAACTCTGAGGGAGAGGCCCATAGCTCAAAGATCTGGACTCCAAAACACCAGGACCGTAGATCCAAAATCTGGACACCAAACTACACCTCGGACTTGTCTGTGGCCCAAGAAATCGGAGCTCACCGGCGGCTTGTGTGTAAGACACAAACCACCGGTGAGGGAGCAGAGCGCCGAAGTGGAAGAGCAGGGAGGAGAGAAGCTGGAGAAAAAGAAAGGAGAGAGATTTCCGTGTATCTACTAATACTTCTTCCACAAAAATTAATTTACAACACGCTTATATTCTATCAAGTGAGAGATTCTACCTTATTTTTTATTTTTAAATAAAATAATTTTAATATTCCTTTAAAAATATTTTTTTTTTGTCACTATCCGTCCAAAGTGATTATTTTTCCCCCCTAAAATAACTAATAAATCATTAATTTCATTATCTTTTTTCCAACAATAAAAAAATAAACTTGCATTTGTTATGCCCCATTAAATAGATACACTCTTGATAGTAAAAAAATCATTTTTACAAAAATAAATAAATAAACTAGCATTAAACACATAAAAGGTGATTATGTAGACTTTACAAATGTGTACATAAAAGATACATAAAAGAAAGTAAGTATGTTGGTGGTATGGTAAGTACAAGATACATAAAAGAAGGCACAACTGGAAAGATTTTTGCCGTATCTCCCAAAACAACCAAGTTCGTAATTAATTTGCAGAATTAGGGAACCTGGGTCGTTTCCCAACGAATTTGCAGCGGGCTTGTTTAATAACAATAGTGAAACAGAATGATAAAATGGGGGTTTGGTTTAACGAATAGAACAAAACGAAATAACATAACCAAAATGCAATAAACGAGTCAAACAGAATCAAATAAACAGAGACAGTTAAAGATGATCAACCCAAAGAATTGATTACGAAACTTCCATCATTGAGCGAAAATACAACTAACCCACGTTTGGTTCGGATGAATCGAAATCTGCATTCATCCGGAGATTCCCTCGCCTAGACGATCGCCTAGAATCTGTCCGGACAGTGGCGTCTCACTGTGCAATCGCACAGCAACAGTGTAACCTAGTCCGAACTAAGTCCTTGGGATGAACCAAACCGAATATTAAATCTAATATTCGAACTATTTCCAGAAATCGAATCCGATAAGATGAAAACGAGAATCGAGTAGTTACCGATTAGGCACGAGTTCTCTGGATGAATCATGGAATCCTCATCGTTGGGTTAATCACAAGATTTTAGCCGATCATGGCTGGGAAAATCGAAGAACGAACGAAGAACACGAAGAACGCGCGAAGAACAATGAAGAACAGATGAGAGAAAATGAAAACTTGTATTTTGATCCACTCTAATGTTAAAAACGTGAATGAATCTGTTTGTGGCAGCTGCCATACTTAAAAATAACCTAAAACGAAATGGGCTCTCATAGTTTTAGCCCAAAACAGAAATAAAATAAAACTGGACTTAAATTACAAAATTCGGGTCCAAAATAAATCCAGAATTGTACATCCGACTTTGGCTCCAAAATTGACCGCCTTCTTGACCGAATTTGCTCTTGATGTCTTCATAACAATTGTAGCTCTCTGAACCATCTGAAATATGAGACAAAAATGAGGCAAATCCGATGTATGGTTCAAGAGTTATGGTAGAAATAGTGAAGCAACACAAAAATGGGATTTTATTATTAAAAATGGCTAAAATGCAATAAAAGGCCCAAGGCCCAAATAAACATAAGAGCCATTATTTATTAGCTAAAGGGTCCTAAATTATTATTCAAGAGACAAAAATAAGTGTATAAAATATTCAATTATCAACAACATATGAGGAGTTACAAAGAATCATATCATTTTTAAGTGGAAAAGAAAGTAATAAATTTGCATGAAATTCAAAGTTAGCATGGATATATCTGCATTTGTGGATCTTGTAGACGATGAAATGGTGGGTCATTTAATATTGCTGTCTATGTAATGAAAAGAATGCAGTTGGAAAAACAAATATATAGAAATATTTATATTATGTTAGAATTGTCCAGTCAGGTTATGGAGTTGTAAAAATTGACAATACTTGAGTTGTTAAAACCCTCTGATAGAGTTGTTAATACCCACTGATGGAGTTGTTACCACCTACTGATGGAGTTGTTAACATGACAGTACTTGAGATGTAAAATTGACAGTAGTTGAGTTGTTAAAACCCTCTGATTCTTAACACCAACTGATGGAGTTGTTGGCACCCACTGATGGAGTTGTTAGAAGTCACTGATAGAGTTGTTAACATATACTGATGGAGTTGGAAAAACCCACTAATATAAGAGTTAACATCCACTGATGCAATTGTTAAGGAAGTCATAGAAATCTTGGATATACTTATTAGGTGGTCAAATACAACTTGTCTATTGAAGGTGCTTTTTTGTTTTAACTTGATTTGTGTTGGGTTTTTTCTTTCTATATGTTTCCCTAAATTTTTTTGACTTATGACTACATTGTAATTGAAACATTTAAACAGTACGAGGGAAAATTTTCCAAACATATTATATTTTCCATTATTTTGCTTCTTCACATACTATTAACAAAGAGCATAGAGCCAAGAAGAAATTCTTATTGTCAATTAAAGTTGAGTCTAAAAAACTTATTACACAAAATGCGGTAAATTCAAATTGTGATACAAAATGCGATAATCACCAACATATACATTTATTTTGATAAACTCAATTTAGTACACAAAAATCAAGTCTGAAAAACTTCATTAGCCACTAAAATCATGTGAATACAATAATATCATTAAGTTGATTAATAATTAAGTTACAAAATACTTAAGTCTATTTCTATAATTTGTCATAACTTGGCAAATTCACTAGCCAGTGTGATACCTCACTTTTCCTTCTCCTCACTTTGTGGACTACACCCTCCGGCCAATATCTCTCCCTTGCAGATGTTGAAAGTAAGAGCACTGAAAACAACAGGAAAAAGCACATCCCCAGTGTGGTCACATCAATATAGTACCCCATATCTTTAGTTGCCTTTTTCGCAGCAAAGTCCTCTAGGAGGCGGATGATTATTGACTTTTAAGCTTTAGATCACTTGCTTCTGGGCTGTCTGGGGAAAGTATGACATTCCAAGGCAGCTACACTTTGAGAAACATTGTGGAATGCAGTTCAAAGTGATGCATGAGTATTCAAGATTATTAGTCTAAATATCAATAAAAAGCATAGTTGTGATACCAATTTCAGAAGACGTCCGTTATTAATACAGTTCTTCCACACCAGAATTGTGGTTCTAGCACATATATCTTATAGAACCAGTGCATCAGTTCATATATTGATAGGAAGGCACAAGGCCAACAAAAGTACTGATTGAAAACCTCATAAAAGAAAATTTTTAGCCTGAAATAAATGCAAAGCACCTTCAAAATTCATGAAGAATCAATGGAATGATAATAGAGTTTTAGTTAGAGGCTAAAACAACAATTAACCATCTAGAATCAACAAGCTAAAACCCCCATCTATTGTTTAAAAATGTAGGTGATGCTGCACACAAAAGACTTCACACAACATGCCCAAAAATTCATAATTTTGATTGTAATGAACTCATACTCAATTATAGGCCAATGAATATCGGATAGAATGGATATTGAGCTGGCTGGCGCAATAGCTTTGGATCCCTTTGTCAAAACTATTGCACATAAATTGCTTTCGATATACATAATTATGATTTCCAAAACCTACCATATTCACTGATATGCTATATTTACAGACAGTAAATAGGACAAAACAATGCAGAGAAAAAGAAATACCAAGTTGGCTTTCTCTAGGATATTTCCTTGTTGCATGTTCAAGCTGCAAGAACCAGCACTTTAATGGTCCCTTGACTATTTGCAGTTAGTATGGTAGGGCTATCACTCTTCCAACATACAACACTGATGAGGTAAGAGCCTGCCTCATCTTCAGCATCTTCGATATCAAGTGAACCAAATCTATGCCAAGTCACAGGCTTGGAAATTTCTTGCACTGAGACTCACCTTCAGATTTGTTCAAGGAAAATGAAGGAAAAATGAGCACATAATCAGTTTTGACAAACCTTGTGGTATACAAACACTTCATTTGTTTCACTTCCACATGCTTTGTAGTCATTGTTGAATGTGAGACCAAAAGTTTTCTCATTTGTATGTCGTTTGAAAGTACGAACCTGCGCACAAAATTTGAAATTAAAATTTTTTATCATTGTGATTCATAGTTTTTTAAGAAAATATGAAATTAAAGAATTTTATTGTAATGGAGAACCAAAAATAGAGCCCAAATCCAAATAATTGCACCTTTAAGATCAATCGTAGTACATCATTAATCCACAAAAATTATGAGACTTGTAAACACTCAGTCCTCCAAACCATAAATTGTAATAAACAACAAAAGATTGCCGCAATCCATTTCCAATATCTAAAGTTGCCTATTATTGCCATTAATGGGGATACATTTGTTACTTCACAATGATTGTGACAGATAAACAAGACACGCATGTTGGATAGCAAGCCCCCGCCCCTTTCTTTCTTCCTTTTGTTGTTGATCTCTTGGGCAATGGTTACATTTGGCAACGCAGATTGCATACCACCACAACATAGATTGTGGCTGAAGAATAGGTTGAGGGATTTTTTTTAAATAAAAAGAAAATTTGGGGAAATAGGTAATCCCTTCCCCCACCAAAAGAAATTTACTTCTTTGCCTCTATGTTAAGTTGCAAGTTATTCTCACATGCACTAAACTTTTTAGCATGCAGGCGGGCTATTAGATAAATTAGCAAAGAAAGCATAACAGTGAAAAGTTACAGGGATCTATACAAAATGTAAAATAAATTTAACAACAACTTTGCATCTGAAGCACATTTCTTGAAACAAAAACAGCATTAAAGACAGATTTCAAATCTTTCTTCTACCCATTTCATTTCATGTGCATTCCTAAAAGCCAAAAGCAAAAGCAAAATCAATGAGTAGGGATAAAAAGACGAAAAAAGGTGAAGCAGGAGAGAGGCAACCGGTGGTAAGGGCTTTTATAAGTCTTGCTCTTCTTCCCTTGAAATCCCTAAAACCTCTTCCACTGTGCGAGGATTAATTGTACTGAGTTCCACCATCCATGGCTTCGTCTCTCCGTCTCACTCTCCTTACCGTGCGAGGATTGTACTGCACTCCATAAATGTGGGGGATCGAGGAAAGGTGCAAAATTTGGGGAGCACATAAGGTGTTTTTCCTTATGTGTACCATGTCCATCCCTCTAATCTCTAAGAGCCCGTTTGGTACAGAGAACATTTAAGGAGGGAAATGAATTTATAAGAGGGGGAAAAATGGAAGGGAAGATTGAGAGGGAACTTTAAAGGTTAAAACTGTTTGGTAGACATGGGAATGAAATTGAAGTTGAAGGAAGATAAAATGTTTGGTATGAAGAATTGGATGTGGGTTAAGTGGGAAAATGAGGCAAAATTCCCATGTTGCCCCTAAAAATAAAAAACCCAGAAAAAGAATTTGGACTGATTTTTGTTTTTAGCCATCGGACAAAAATGAACCCTAACCAAATCGCGGCGTGGTTGAGATGCAAATTGAAATGAGAAATCGACGGGAAATAAAGGGCGACGAGCATAATGACGGAGGTATGTTGGAAGACGACAAACATGGGAGAAATTATTCAATGAAAACACCAAACTATGAAATCTGTTCAGGAATTGAATATTACAAGATGTATGTCGAAGAAAATCGTGCAACATTACCCAAAATTTGAATTGATTGAGAAACCAATAAAATGGTGATAATAGGCAGTGGTAAATCGGTATGCAGTCGCTGTGGGAAAGAAAAACAAAGTTGGCAAGTGAAACGAACCGAACTGATTGTGAGAGGGAAAAGTTAAAAAACGTCAGTAGTAGTGAAGCAATCTGATGCAAATAGAGTGAAAGCAATTAAAATTGTGCAATCTGGCTTTTTCAAATGCTGTATAACAATGAAGAAAAAATTGCAATAATGCGTGATATTGTCAAAATCTAAATGACATGAGAACAATATATGTGTACAAATTTCATTAGACAATTTTACAGCTGCTATTATGCAATATGAATGAGTGTTTCAGGCCAGGATAACACTTTGATAAAATGTACCAATTGAAATAAATGCAGATATGACAGAGCAATTAATATGAACTCAAACATTTGTCACAGAAGCTGGTATGTTAAAAGGTTTGATGATGATGGGAAAAAAATTGTGGGGTACAACACATAAGAATAGGCAAAGTGTGAGTAGTTAAACTTAACCAAGGCACTGCATGCAGAAGAAAAATGCTTCAACATGACATTAACTGAGGTGACATGTTTTAAAGTTGGCAGAGAAAAAATTTGCAGGTTACATCCAGGAAGTAGTGCTCATAATATATGTAGAGAACCTGACAAATGTATGATTATAGTTTATAACTTTTAGTAAGTTTGTAACCACAGACGAAGTTAATAACCAGTGAGGTGTAAAATCTGCATATCATTTTGATAGTTATAGAAAAGGTGAGGAAAATGTTGAAAGCATTAATGTGCAATTTCATCTTCTCAAATGTTGTATAATAATGAACACAAACTTGAAAGGAAGGAAAAAAGAACAATCAAACAAATGGTCCACAGTTACTGATATAACATGCACAGGGTGTCTAAGGATTCCTGATACCCCAAATGGAAAATCTTCTTCAAATGTATCCATCCTAATTGTAATCATTTTACAAAGGCTATGACCAACTAACCTGATATCGTAATCTTCAAGTTACGACTGGTTGAAGTCTGTCTTCGCTTCAAGCACCATATTTGGTTGCCGGTGCACTTTCTTCAGCTTCTTATACAACTTGGCCCTCCTCTTACCTTCTCCCACATTGTCCTCTTCTTCATGGTTTCCCTCTGATGATCCATGGTCTGATTCACTTGACTTCCATCCCTTGTCGTCACCACCAGAACTCTCACTCACAAGAACCTTTGCTTTCCCCTATTTCTTCGCCTCTGCCTTTTGCCTTTTTTGTCTACCAGAGGATTCTGAATATTTCATACACTTATTTTTATCTCTTGATTAATAATTTAGGACTCTATAGTTAATAAATAATGACTTTTATACTTATATGGGCTTTGGGCCTTTGATTATATTTCAGCCATTTTAAATAATAAAATTCCAGTTTTACATTGCTCCACTATTTTTACCTTAACTCTTGAACCAGACATCGGATTTTCCTCATTCTTGTTTTATATTTTAGATGATTCAAAGAGCTACAATTTTTATGAAGACATGAAGGGCAAATTCGAACAAGAGGGCGGTCTATTTTGGAGCTGAAGTCAGATGTATATTTCTGGATTTTTATTTGGGCTCGAATTTTGTAATTAAAGCCCATTTTTATGTTATTTCTGTTTGGGCTTGAATTGTGGGTTGGATCCCTATTTCATTTTTTCCATTTTAGGTTAACTTAGGCAGCAGCCACAAACACTTATGTCATTACGTTTTTACATATTTTCGGATTAAACACAGAAGTTTCATTTTCTCTGCAATGTTCTTCGTGTTCTTCGTGTTCTTCGTCTGTTCTTCATTTTTCCAGCGATGCTTGGCTAAACTTCTGTGATTAGCCCACAGATTGAGGATTCCACTATCCAGAGGACTCTTTCTTAATGGTAACAAATTTGTTTCTGTTTTGTAATTTCGGATTCGTTTTTCTTTCGGATTGGGTGTTAGATTTAACGCCCAGATTGAGAAATCCCAAGGATTTAGTTCGAACTAGGTTCAAGTGCTTGCTGTGCCATCACACAGTGACATGCCATTGTTCAGATAAATGTTAGGCGATCGTCTAATTGAGGGATTTTCTGGATGAACTAGAGATTTCAGTTCGTCCAGAATCAATCGCGAGTTCATTTCAAAATCTGTTTTCGTCCGAGGAAGGAAAGTGGTGGAATTCGAAATCCTGGGTTGATCTTCTGTTTATCTTTTTAATATGTGTTTCATTTTGTTTTGTTTCCATTATTTCGTTTTTAATCTATTTGAACCAAAGACCCCTCATTTTTATTGTTTTGTTTCACTATTACTGATTTAAACCCACGCGAATTCATTGGGAAAACGATCCAGGTTTCCATTATACTGCAAAATTATATTGATCCTGTTTATTTTGGGAGATCACGGAAAATATCTATCAATGAATCACTGTCTACCTCCGTCTAGCCCTTTCTCTTCTTAGACACCGTGGCGGCGACGTTCCTCTTCTCAACATGTTTCCTCTTCTTCGCCTCCTTCGCCTCATTGTCACGTTTCCACTTCACTGCTCCTTTGTACACATCATACTCTTCTTTCGTCTTGTACTTCGACCCCCCATTTTGAGCACACTGTCGGATTGTTTCCATATGCTTCCTGTAGTTCGTGACATCCTCCATTGTGATTCCCAATTCGTTCAATTGATCAGGTGTCATTTTCACCCTCGCCATTTTTTGGAAGATAATAGGGAGACAGTGGAGATTTTCTAGGGTTTTGAAGTTGTTTGAGTTGTTCGCTTAATGGAAAAACACTTGCACTGGCTGTCGATTGGGTTTGATAATTGACACTCATAGGTATTAAGTCTACTCTGCAAAAACAGAACAACTTGATGACAGTTTTCTTATGAGTGGACGTGCGTTCGAACTTCATATCATAGGTTGACACATGTTTTATTTCCCTTTTTAATTTTAAATTTTTAAAATAATGTGTTTGTGTGCCAACCGTTGGACTTCTTGGTTAAAAGAGTAAAGTTCGAATCACAACATAACGTTTGAACTTTAACATGTAAAGTGTACAAATTATGCAGAATTGAATTGTTTAGAGTAAAGTTCGAACTTAAAAACATGACCATTACACAGGTTCGAACGCATTATGTGGCAGACAGACATATCAGCAGAGGCAAACTGTAAATATTTGCAGGCAACACTAAATCCATAATAATCCTGGAAACATAAAATTAATGAGAGTAAATACCCTTTTTGGTCCCTGAAATAACACGCGCTATCCATTTTGGTCCTTGAGTAAAAAAAATGTCATTTTTAGTCCTTAAACAGTAAAAAAAAGGGTCCCTTTTACAAAAGGGTATTTACTCAATTAATGAAGTGGGGACAAGAAATAAAGGTAAGCATATATTTATATTAAAAAACACCATGCGTTTACATTGTGGTACACTTTACATTTGCCAACCCATGACAACAATAGAGGCATATCAGCTAAAGTGACATACACCCACACGAGACCTATCACATTGGCCTATATACAGATGGCAGGGACAAACAAAAGTAATCGTACATGTACAGAGGGAAGACCAAAATTTATCCCATGTTCAATCTACTAAATTTCCCAATATGAACATGGTCCAAAGTTTGGTGTCCAACACAAAAAGGCAGAGTTAAGTCCAAAATATAGTGACAGAACTTGATTAACCCTGAACATCCACCAAAATACAATGTTAACATTACATTCAAATCTATTGTTGAAGCAGGCTACGAATCCACGTTGGCTTAAACGCAGCAGGAATTGTTGCAAAGGCTTTCAATAGCTTCTCACACCCTAGGATCTTTATGTGAGCAGTGGTCCTCTCACTCCACGTCAAATCTTCTACCTCCAGCAGCTCCATGAAAAGATTATCACCCTTTGCATCAAGATCAACTTGCCTTTGTTGAGTGAACATCTGATTGGACACCTGATTGGACATCTGATTGCAAAGTTTGTCAAATACACCGACTATTGTCTTGTCCAAAGAGGTAACTGTGTCCCTCAATGCATCAACCATGATTTCAGAGTGGTTCAAACGTCTCGTCTTCCTTCGACTGGTAGATGGATCAGCCCCATTCAATGCAGTTGGTGCAGTTTCATTCATTGGTTGTGCGAATGCAGATTCAGCAGTAACATTGGGAGGTATTTCGGGAAGATCCTTGTCCTCTAGATTAACCTCATCCTCCATTCTGACAAGGGAGCTAACCTCGTCACCCACAACCCTATCCCTACCCCATACCATGCTGAGGGACTCAAAGTATCGGAAGGACTTTGTGCGAAATTGTGCCGCCCTTGAATGACTTTGTGAATTCAACATATATGTGAGAACAAGGTGGACAAGTTAGATGACATTTCAGTATAGTGGCTGATGTAGGAGTGAGGAATGCAACAACATACCTTTATATACTTATCCCAAACCTCTTTGTCAGCTGTGACACATTTTGTGTCAGGATCCCAGACAAAGCCTGAAGTGTTGGGCCCGTATACCATGTCGTAAGTCGTTTGCCACAATTTCTTCACTGTCTTAATCCTCAATGTTATATGCGGACATGCCTTGATCCCACATCCGGGAAGCTTTTCTTCCATCATCGACTGCAGTGCATTTGTAAATACCGACTTGAAGCCGTTATCTACCATGTACTTTTGGTCAACCTTCAGACTAACAAGGCAATCGACCAAAACCTTGTCTTCCTCAAGCGACCACATTTTTTGCTTCCCCTTTGTTGCTTGGTCATTCTGCTCCATCTAAAAAACTAACATGTGAAGACAGAAAGAGTATTAATTTGCATTAGGTGTAACATAAATATATAGTAATTACCACGCACACATTGCACAAATTGTAACACAAATTGTTTCATTCAAGTCACACCTGATATTTGTGTCCATACTAATAAGACAACCAAACGAAAGAGAACACAATCTAATGCTTAACATTATTGTACGACATCATCAATTATCACTAAGTGTCACAAATGCAACAAACACGTCAGTTGCAACATTCTCCCTAAAATTATTCCACAAGTCACTTGTTTCCATTGGAATCATGGGGGTGTTATCCATAGTGGGAGGTCAAGCGTCAAAAGTCTCAAGCTGCTCATCAAGATGATCTTGAACTGATTCACGATGAATCAGTTTATGGATAAGACAACATGCGAGGATGTATCTGTTTTGGATCTTCACAGGGTAATAAGATGCACTCCAGAGGATTGCCCAACGTAATTTAAGTATGCCAAAGCACCTTTCTATGACATTACGGGCAGCCGAATGTCGTATATTGAAGCACTCGTGTGAAGTTTGTAGTTGCCTTCCTTGTCTTCATTCATTAAGGTGGTATCTTTGGCCTCTATAAGGAGCCAAAAAACCTTGGCAATTTGTGTACCCCGCATCAACCAAGTAGTAGTTCCCTATGGAAACAAATTCCACCTCGTGATTCTGTTTCTTTTACAGCTGAACAGGGAAATATACTTGCCTATTTATTGCACAAACTATAACATGTATACCTTGTGGTACTCGTAGACCATGTTGTCTTCGAATCACATCTCGCAACACCCTCCCATCTACAGCTGATCCTTCCCATCTAGGCAAGACGTATATGAATTGACCATCCAGTAAGCATACACCCAACACATTGGTAGTTACCTCTCCCTTCCTATTTCTGTACCTCCCCTTTCTCTCTACAGGAACTTGTACGCGTATGTGCGTGCCATCTAATGCACCAAGGCACCCCTGCAAGCATAACCAATTATTAAAACCTCTAGTGAAACCATAATTTGTTGAAGCATTGTGAATCTAAACATGTCACACAAATACACATTGTACATACCTTGAACCACTTCCATCGATTATCATTTGAGTCCTCCGGAATAGGCTCCGGTTTCTTCAAAAGCAATTATTGCAGTCTGATGGTAGCATTCAACACAAGTTTAAAGTATCTACTAATCGTTTCGCCCGACCTTCCAAATTCAAATTGGATTACTCTATTCTTGACATGATGACCTAAGATGTGAAGGAACATTGCCACTTTCTTATCAACTAGCATATGTGTAGTTGGTTTCAATCCACCAATTGTGTCTAACATGTGACACAACTTATCAAACATTGCTCGATACATCCTAAATGGTTGAAGCAGGTGGTATCACTACTGTATATCATTGCCCTCAAATTCGCTCTCTTGGCATGAAAGTCTAATCTATATAACCTATTCGGTAAGAGCCTGGGTCTACTTGCTCCCATTGCAACTACCATAGTGACAATCAACCTCCTCACCGCTAGAAGCAAAGCAAAGCACCCGGCCAACATTGCAACCATTTGCTCGGCCTCTGTCTCCATACCTACACATTTTTTTCCACACCGATTTGATTTTCAATGTCATCTACTACTCCTCTTTACATACTATTATGTACTTATTACATTGAGAATATGTTTTTTTTTCAGACTCAAAACAAGTCACATTTCCAATTTTCTTTCCTGACTCCGGTGGTTTCCCTATCAGGTTTAAATGTTAGCTATACACCATTATAACCTAAATGTCATTAATTAACCATATCACCAGCCAACATATATAACACAAAACTATATCATCACATTCATTGTTCACATCTACACAACACAGTCTAGATGAAAAGGAAACAAATAATCACACATCTTCATCACCATTACCCAACCCACAGACATATAGGACATAAGACACACAATATTACACCATAAATGTTTCATAATAGGCATCAAAATTTAACGAATCCAAATTAAACAGAGCATTTAAATTAAACATTCATGTTGATTTAAACAGGTACACCTCCTACATAGAAGAAGAAGAAGAAGAATTTTCTTTCACTGTACACCCATGGCTTCGTCATTTTCTTTCACTGTACACCCATCGCCATTTTTTTCCACGCACAGCGCATAATGAACAAAAGAAAAGCCATTACTCTTACCTCGAATCGATCTTCGTTGTCTACTCGTTCGATTGAAGCTTGCTGCCGCCTGAAGCTTGTTTCATCTACTTCTTCTAGCTCGAAGCTCGACTCTGGTTTATGTTTCGCAGGGGCTTTTTAGTCAAAATAATCCACTCTCCCGGGACATTTTTCAGGATCATGCCACAAAGGGAGGGAGCTGAAATTCCCATGTTTGTGGGAGCTTGGACGAAGGCAGGAAGCTGAGTTCCCAAGAACTGGACGCGCCAAACGGTATTTTCGCGTGGGAACTGTATTAAGTTCCCTCCCCCTCCGCTAAGTTCTCTCAACCAAACGGGCCCTAATTAGAAATTAGAGGGAAGAGAGATATATATATATATATATATATATATATATATATATATATATATATATATAAAGTCTCATCCATCTAATTAGAGGGATGGGCATATAAAGAGCACATAAGGGAAAAACACATTATGGGCACCCCCAAATTTGTGGGTGGCTTACCCGATGGAGGAAGGAAGAGCAAAAGTGGGAGGGTGAGAAAGGCACATTGGCTACACAGAAGCATCAACCATGAGTTCAAAGTGTTTGAAATGAAGGAATAGAAACGGGTTAAATGGTCATGTCATACTTGTAATTAATACCACAATTGTCCTTAACACTTTTTTGACAATCAGATTTTTCTCAAGAACTTTTTTAAAATTTGGTTGGTCCTTTAGGACTGAGAGGGATTTTTCCAAATATTAAAAAAGAAATCGACTAGAGGCAGCTGCACATTGAAGTTCTAGTGGATTCGTGATCTACTAAACCTAAAACTATGACCTTGTTTATCTAAAATTTAATTAAGATCAATTACCCTCTATTCAACCCTTGGGTAATCCATCCATATTTTTACAACAAATAGAGGAAATAATGAAACTACAACATTTTTTTTTTGCCCGAAAAATATCAATTTTATTAAAATCAAATCAAGTATTACACACACTAATAGCCAAAGCCAAAGAAAGCTCACAAAACACCTATCATTACAACCTAACCCACAACTCACCAAAAGAAAACAAACCTATATTAAGAACAAACAATATTAAACCAGAAAAATTTATCAACTAACACTAAATGCAGAGAACATATACATCAGCCAATACCTTCCCTATCATACGTCCTCTGCACGCTATCTCACTTATTCCTGTCACCACTAGGAAGCTTCAAGTCATGGACTAAAAAATTGCATAAAGAGGATGGAGCACAAACCAGCCAATCTTGTTGGTACATCCTCTTTGCGGCACCCACTGCTAGACAATTAGCAGCCTTATTTCCTTGTCTTGCAACAAGAGAAAAAGACACACCATCCATTGATTCTAGCAACCCAAAAATTTCAGCTAACAAATCCTTACTCTACCATTCACAGCCATCTAGAGATCTTCTTTTAACCAATTTGTACAAGTATTCACAATCAGTCTCAAATATTACCTGGAAGTCAGAGAACTTACCACAGAGACGTAGTGCTTCCCTCACAGCCATACACTCCACCATGATGGGAGATCCAGCCAACACAGATTTCCCCATACCACCAACAAACTCTCCACTGACGTTACGACAGATCACACCAATCCCAGCCTCATCAACAGATCCACGAAATGTTCCATCTGAGTTAATCTTAATAAATCCCGAAGCAAGATTCTCCCTTGCCAAGTTCCGCACAACCCTATCAACATAAATTCTTTTGGTGTTAGCATCCCTTTTCACCTTAGAATTCCAAAATTCCTCAACTTGAGAGACAACTAATCGCACCAAAATGTTTGCGTCAGTTTTCTCCACATTAAACACCCAATCACAACGCTTCTTTCAAATCCACCGGCATGTAGTTGCAAATAACGACTTGCCATAGCTATCTAATACATCCCCATTGTTGGGATCCGTACACGCAGCGGAGTAAAACTTTTACGAATCCCTTAGGCGGATCGCTCAACGGCGTTTAAATCAAGATTTAGGGTTTCCGAATCGTACCTTTGCCAAACGCTTAAACTGGTGGGCTACCTTCTCGATCAGCGGCCGACTCTTTAGAATTGCCTTCCTCTCAGGTATCCACACGAACAGCCTTCAGAAACACGAACGGAAGCGTGCTCGCGCCTTTGAACTGTGTGTCTCTATTTTCTATCTAGGGTTTCTCGCGGCTTTCTAATACGCTCGACAAAATGTCCCGTAGGTTTTTCTAAACCTAGTAGGCGTATTATATTCAAAACAAATTTTGAATCTGGATTAAAAAAATATATTAGTTAAATCTATCTTATAGATCTAATTTAATCTATTTATTTAATCCGAATTAAAAGCCTTCTGATTTAATTTATCTCTATAAATTAAATCCAATAAATGATATCTATCTATTTAATTAAATCTGAGATACTATATCTCAATTTAAATTAAATAAAATACCTGATATCTTTATTCGAAAATTAAATATGAGATACAATATCTCTATTTGTTTTAGATATTTAATTTATCAAATAAATTAAATACAAACAAATATTATATATAATAATATTATAATCTTTATTAAATAATATTATTATATTAATTTCGAATTTAATTCATATTAAATCAAGATATGATATCGTTATATTTAATTTAAAATGAGATCCGATATCTCAGTTCAAATTAAATCTGATATGATATATATATATATATATATATATACACACACACACATCCTAGATTAAATAAGTATTCATTAAATCTTAAACACATTTAAGATTCAATGAATCTGGACACTTTTGCTCGTGTTGGGCCATTCTTGTGTGCGACCTGTAGGCCCACATGAGATTGGCAATGGGCATCATTTATATCACCTACAAGTCGCAAGCGGCCTCTAGCAAGACATTGCGACTACCCAATTCATATGGGGATCGTTGATAAGTACAATGACTTGCCCCTAGGGCATAATTTCCAACACCCATCTCCTAACATATCAACTTGGCTATCCTCACAACATTTTATAGACCACTTACTAAATCGAAGTCCCAATGGAATCCCAAACCAACAAAGCTTTGTCCAGGGGCATAAGAATAATAAATGTTCAATAGACTCATCTTCAACTAGACAGATAGTGTTGGAAATTATGCCCTAGGGGCAAGTCATTGTACTTTAGATGTTTATGTTAAAGCATTCTCCTTTAGTTATCATTTCATTTGCATGTTTATAGTGATAACTGATCCTTGGATATATCTTATAGATTATCCTAAATGTCCCTGGTCGGTCATCTGTGTGGGAGCGAAGATGAAATAAGACCAGTATGACTTTGATGAGTATGGAGATACGAGTCAAAATCATAGGCACTTGTAAGAGTACAAGGTACTGGACCGACCCACTATGAGAAAGCTACATGGAATAAGTCATAAGCTTTTCTCATGTATAACCGCGTCACAACGCCCGTTGACCTGAGATCGTCATGGATTCCTACATAATGAGTCGTTGATCTTTGACTTAGTCAAAAGTCACCTTTGACCGGGTGATGATAAAGGCTATGATCGGGATCAGTGGTTTTCATGCAGAGGAATGTGAATGGTCAAGATGGAATTTGTCCCTCACATTTGTAGAGAGATAATATTGAGCCCCTCGATGAGTGAGTCTGAGAAATGTAAGGCCATACTACGATGGAAAGGAGTTTCCATTTCAATTAGACTACTCAAGAATCGAGAAAGTAATGGTCAATAACAAGAAGTTGACATTCTCCATGCATCATCCTTGACCAAATTATCGCGTGACAAAAGGGACGTGACATGGTTGTACGATAGGTTGCATCGTATCATCGATCCCCATATGAATTGGGTAGTCGCAATGTCTTGCTAGAGGCCGCTTGCAACTTGTGGGCTAGTACAGTATTGGCCCGCTGCCAATCTCATGTGGGCCTGCAGGGTCACACACAAGAATAGCCCAACACGAGCAAAAGTGTCCAGATTCATTGAATCTTAGATATGTCTAAGATTTAATGAATAATGTAATCAGTCTAGGATGAATATATTATATATATATATATATATATATTAAATTCGAAATTAATATAATAATATTATTTAATGATGATTATAATATTATTATATAACATTTGTTTGTATTTAATTTATTTGATAAATTAAATATCTAAACCAAATAGAGATATTGTAGTATCTCAATTTAATTTTCGAATAAAGATATCATTTAATTTAAATTGAGATATAGTATCTCAGATTTAATTAAATGGATAGAAATTATTTCTCGGAATTTAATTTATAGAGATAAATTAAATCAGAAGGCTTTTAATTTGGATTAAATAAATAGATTAGATTAGATCTATCAGATAGATTTAATTAATATATATTTTTTATCCAGATTCAAAATTCGAATTTCAAATTAATGAGGATTAATTTTGAATATAGTACGCCTACTAGGTTTAGAAAAACTTACGGGACTTTTGTCGAGCGTATTAGAAAAGCCGCGAGAAACCCTAGAGAGAAATAGAATAGAGAGACGCACAGTTCAAAGGCGCTAGCACGCTTCCGTTCGTGTTTCTGAAGGCTGTTCGTGTGGATATCGGCGGAGGAAGACGATTTGAAGAGTCGACTTCTGCTGATCGAGAAGGTAGCCCACCAGTTTAAATAGCTCAACATAGGCATGATTCGGATTCTTAGCCTTGATTTAAACGCCGTTGAGTGATCCTCTGATGGGATTCGTAAAAGTTTTTACTCTGCTGCGTGTACGGATCCCAACAGATAGGACGTAAGGGGTTCGCAGCACATTTCCTTTTAAACAGAGCCTCCTTTGAAGCAATCACCCCTGATCCTATTCTCCATAAAAACGGTGTATTTTTGGGGGTACTACTACCTTCCAAATACATTTCCACAAGGTCTCAGGGATTATAGATGATGTACCTGGATCTATTGGCTTGCATACATCTGCCTTCGCTCTTGCCACCGAGTAACCTAATTTGACCAAGTACTTCCCATCTTTGCTTGCCTTCCAAATAGCCACATCAGCACAATCATTAATAGCAATAGGGATTTTCTATATCAGCTCTTTCTCTGCCTGATTAATTCTATACTTGATGGCACTTAACTCCCAGCACCCATTCCTTATGAGATCCGCCACCCTCAGTTTACTATCTTCATCCATCTCAGTCTCCATCTGTAACTTCGACTTGACCTGCCTTGAATCCAAGGTTCATTCCACACGCTAATGGACTTCCCATTGCCTACCTTCCAGTATACTTTCTCCAACAATAGTTCTTGCCCCTCTAGGAGACTTGACCAGCCCCAAAAGGCATGATTCCCTTTTTTCACCTTGAGAAAAGTCCCCTTAGGGAAGTAAATCCCTTTTAGGATCTTACACCACAAATCATTGGGTTGCTGAAGTAACCTCCAGGCGGTTTTGGCTAACAAAGCATTGTTAAAGCAGAGTAAGTCACAGAAGCCCATACCCCCTCCTCCTTTCGACGAGTCAGGGATTTCCAATTTTTCCAATGTATAGAACCTGAATCACCTTTCTGACCCCACCAGAATCTAGAGATTAAGCTATCGATTTCCACACAAGACTTCTTCGGGAAGAGGAAACATGTCATGGGGTAAGTAGGTATCGCATTAGCCACCGCCTTTATTAAGACCACACGACCAGCAAAAGTAAGTAACTTCTTCCTCCAACCTTGGAGCTTCAGGCCGATTCTGTCCCTCACAAAAGCCAGAGCCGTCGCTATAGACCGCCCCTAAATGATCGGTAAACCAAGGTATTTTCCCGTGTCCTCCGAGTATGGAACCCCTAGGCAAGCTAAGACTTCCTCCTTCACATGCACCAGCGTATTGGCCGAGAAAAAAATGCTAGACTTCTCTAGGGTTACCAATTGACATGAGGCAACACAGTACACTTCTATTATTTTTTTTAAGGACTTTACAGTTCACCTCCTCTGCACTAGCAAACAAAATTGCATCATCGGAAAAAAAATGTGACAAGGTGGGAGATGAATGTGCCAATTTAACCCCTCTCAACTCCCGGCGATCAACATGGCATTGCATCATGAGTGACAATACCTCAGATGCTAAGATAAACATGTAAGGGGACAAGGGATCGCCCTATCTCATACCCCTCCCTGGCTTGAATTCATCTACTCTGCGACCATCTACTTGAAGGTTGAAGGCAGCAGATGTAATGCACCTCATGATACGACTGACCCAGCCCTTGCAGAATCCTATCTTCAACATTACAGCCTCCAAGAAGTCCCATTCCACCCGGTCATAAGCTTTATTCATATCAATTTTAAACGGTAACTCCCACTTCCTACTAGCTTTCTTATGCCCCAAATAATGGAAAGCTTCATGGGTGATTACGATATTGTCTTGAATCATTCGGCCAGCGATGAAGGCACGCTGATTTGGTGAAATAATTATGTTCATCAATTCCTTCATTCGGTTGGTTAGAATCTGTTGGGATCCGTACACGCAGCGGAATAAAAATTTTACGAATCCCTTAGGCGGATCGCTCAATAGCGTTTAAATCTGGATTTAGAGTTTCCGAATCGTACCTTTGCAAAACAATTTGAACTGGTGGGCTACCTTCTCGATCAGCAGAAGCCGACTCTTTAGAATCGCCTTCCTCTACCGGTATCCACACGAACAGCCTTCAGAAACACGAACGGAAGCGTGCTAGCGCCTCTGAACTGTGCGTCTCTCTTTTTTCTATCTAGGGTTTCTCGCGACTTTCTAATACCCTCGACTAAAAGTCCCGTAGGTTTTTCTAAACCTAGCAGACGTATTAAATTCAAAACCAATTTTTGAATATGGATTAAAAAATATATTAATTAAATCTATCGATAGATCTAATCAAATTTATTTATTTAATCCGAATTAAAAACCAACGATTTAATTTATATTTATAAATTAAATCAAGATATGATATCGTTATATTTAATTTAAAATGAGATCCGATATCTCGGTTCAAATTAAATCGATATCCAATATCTTTATTCGAAAATTAAATCTGAGATACAATATCTCAATTTATTATAGTTATTTAATTTATCAAATAAATTAAATACTATATATAATAATATTATTATCAATAAATAATAATATTATTATTTTCGAATTTATTATATATTAAATCAAGATATGATATCGTTATATTTAATTTAAAATGAGATCCGATATCTCAGTTCAAATTAAATCTGATATGCAATATCTTTATTCGAAAAGTAAATTTGAGATACAATATCTCAATTTATTATAGTTATTTAATTTATCAAATAAATTAAATACTATATATAATAATATTATTGTCAATAAATAATATCATTATTATTTTCGAATTTAATATATTTATATATGCATATATATATATATACACACACACATCCTAGATTAAATAAGTATTCATTAAATCTTAAACACATTTAAGATTCAATGAATCTGGACACTCTTGCTCGTGTTAGGCCATTCTTGTGTGCGACCCTGTAGGAACATATGAGATTGGCAGCGGGCCAATATTGTATCAGCCCACAAGTCGCAAGCGGCCTCTAGCAAGACATTGCGACTACCCAATTCATATGGGGATCGTTGATAAGTACAATGACTTGCCCCTAGGGCATAATTTCCAACAGACTCCCACTTGCACTAGGTGCAATCATTAATTACCTTAATTCTCATTGCCCTAACATGACGCTCATGTTCCACTTGTGCAAGCGGCTTAGTAAGAGGATCAACGTCATTGTTTATGCGATATAACCTATCGTACAACCATGTCACGTCCCTTTTGTCACGCGATAATTTGGTCAAGGATGAGGCATGGAAAATGTCAACTTCTGTTCTTGACCATTACTTTCTCGATTCTCGAGTAGTCTAACAATTGAGATGGAAACTCATTTCCATCGTAGTATGGCCATACATTTCTTAGACTCACTCATCGAGGGCCCAATATTATCTCTCTACAAATGTGAGGGACAAATCCCATCTTGACCATTCACATTCCTCCGCATGAAAATCACTGATCCCGATCATAGCCTTTATCATCACCCGGTCAAAGGTGACTTTTGACTAGGTCAAAGACCAGCGACTCATCATGTAGGAATCCATGATGATCTCGGAGTCAAAGGGCGTTGTGACGCGGTTATACATGAGAAAAGCTTATGACTTATTCCATACAGCTTTCTCATAGTGGGTCGGTCCAGCACCTTGTACTCTTACAAGTGCCTATGACTTTGATTCGTATCTCCATACTCATCAAAGTCACCTTTGTCTTATCTCATCTTCGCTCCGCGTAGATGACCGACCGAGGACATTTAGGATAATCTATTAGATATATCCAGGGATACGATTATCAATGTAAACATGCAAACGAAAAGATAACTAAAGGAGAATACTTTATTAAATAATGAAATCGTCTAAAGTATAATGACTTGCTTTCTCTGGTACTTTGCATAATAATTTCTTTTTTTATCACCTCTATCATTGATTTCTCTGATAAGATGAAATCGCTTGAGTATATGGTTGGTCCTTTGATGTGACCTAGGCTCCTTGGTCGCGCAATAGTGCCGCTATTGTCACAGAGCAAGTCTATTGGATTTGAGATGGTAGGAGCCACCCCTAGTTCATTAATGAACTTACTAATCCAAAAGGCCTCCTCAGCTGCATCGGATGCTGCTATATACTCAGCTTTATTGCAGAATCAGCTACAGTGCTTTGCTTAGAGCTCTTCCAGCTCACCGCACCACCATTCAACAGGAATACATATCCTAATTGCGATCTTGAATCATTTTGGTCAATTTGGAAACTCGCATCGTGTAACCGGTCACACGAGCTCATCTTCCAAAACACCATATACCAAGAATAAGTCCTTAGTCCTTCTTAAGTACTTAAGGATATTCTTGACAACGATCCATTGACCCTCACGGGATCTTGTTGATATCTGCTGGTCATACTCAAGGCAAATGACACATCTGGTCGAGTACATAACATGGCATACATGATAGATCCAATGGCGGAGGCATATGGAATCTTACTCATGCGGTCTCTTTGATCTTGTGTACTAGGACACAGATTCTTACCGAGATGGATGCCATGAGACATAGGCATATTACCCCTTTTTAAATCCTGCATACTGAATTTATGCAGTATCTTGTCTATGTATGTGCTCTGACTTAGGCCTATCAGCCTCTTAGATCTATCTCTATAGATCCTAATCCCAAGGATGTAAGTGGCTTCGCCTAAATCTTTCATTGAGAAAGACTTTCCTAACCAAGACTTGACACTCTCCAAGGTAGGAATGTCATTCCCAATGAGTAGGATGTCATCAACATAAAGCAATAGAAATACAACTGTGCTCCCACTAACCTTCTTGTAAACACAAGGTTCATCTATGTTTTGAATGAATCCAAACTCTTTGACTACTTCATCAAAACGATGATTCCAGCTCCGAGATGCTTGCTTCAATCCATAAATGGATCTTTGAAGCTTGCAAACTTTACGAGTCCTCTGGACGCACAAAACCTCGGGTTGTGTCATGTACACATCCTCAAGGAGCTTTCTGTTAAGGAAGGCTGTTTTGACGTCCATCTGCCATATTTCATAGTCATAATATGATGCAATGGCAAGAAGGATTCGATTGATTTGGCCATTGCAAGCGGGGAAAAGGTTTCATCATAGTCCACACCATGAGTTTGAGTGAATCCTTTTGCAACCAGTCCCTTGAAGATATTTACTTTGCCTTCCATGTTAGTTTTCTCTTTGAAAACCCACTTGCACCAACGGTTTTTACACCTTCAGGTGGATCGACTAAGGCCCATACCTCACTGTCGTACATGGATTGCATTTCAGACTTCATGGCACTAAGCCATCTTTAAGAGTTGGGTCCCACCATGGCCTCGCGATAGGTAGTTGGCTCATTGTGCTCAATGAGCAAAACATCACGGCTTCCAGTAATCAGAAATCCATATCTCTGAGGCTGTAGCCGTGTTCTATCGGACCTTCGTGGGTCTTGTGTTACGTGAGTAGGCTCAACAACTTGTTGTGAGTCTTCTCCGGTTTCCATCTGTGGTTCTACATTGTCCTGTGACTCTCGAACTTCTTCGAGGCTCACCTTACTCCCACTAGTTCTTTTAGAGATTAACTCTTTTTCCAAAAAGATACCATTCGAATAACAAACACTTTGTGATCGGTGGGATTGTAGACATAGTATCCCTTAGTTTCCTTAGGATACCCCACAAAAAGGCATTTTGAGGATCTGGATGATAATTTATCAGAGGCTTGATGTTTGACATAAACCTCACATCCCCAAATTTTAAGAAATGACAAACGGGTTTCTTCCCGGTCCATATCTCATATGGTGTCTTTTCAACGCCTTTGACGGAACACGATTTAGTGTGAACGCAGCTGTTTCTAGGGCATGGCCCCAAAGGGAAGGTGGAAGATCTGTTTGACTCATCATAGATCGAACCATATCTAATAGAGTTCGATTCCTCCGCTCGAAACACCATTCCATTGAGGTGTTCTGGAGGAGTAAGTTGCGAGACGATCCCACAACTCCTAAGATGGTCAATGAACTCTTGGCTCAAATATTCACCACCCCGATCAGATCAAAGTGTCTTAATTGTTTTGCCAAGTTGATTTTGCACTTCATTTTGGAATATTTTGAACATTTCAAAAGATTCCGACTTATGTTTCATTAAATAGATATATCCATATCTACTAAAATCGTCTATAAATGTAATGAAGTACAAATGACCTCCTCATGAGATGTATTCATTGGTCCACACACATCGGTATGTATGAGGCCCAATAAATTGGTGGCTCTCTCACTTGTGTCGAGTAAAAGGTGCCTTTGTCATCTTTCCCAATAAACAAGACTCGCATGTATCAATTGATTCAAAATCAAATGAGTTAAGAAATCCATCTTTATGGAGTTCTGAAATGCGTTTCTCATTTATATGGCCTAGACGACAATGCCATAGATAGGTCGGATTCAAATCATTTGACTTGAACCTCTTAGTAGTTATGTCATAGATATGTCCATTCAATTTTCTACTGTCCTTGAGATCCTACATTTATTCAAATGTGAGATCCACATGTAGTATCCAATACCCATGTTGAGGAAGTAGAAAAGCGAATATCTATGGCATAGATACTTGAAGCGATAGCCCCGCTATCCTTCTTGTTCTTCTCTAGATCTTCGAAGTTGAGTTTGCAATTTCTTTTCAAATGACCAAGTTCATTGTAAAAGAAGCGAGACTCTATCCTTGAGGTTTTGCCTTCTTGGCTTTCCGTTTCATATACCCCTTCCTTTACGAATGGACAAAATAGAACTAGGCCTCTCTAAGGCTCGGCTTAGCAATTTTGAGCATCCCATGCGGTTCGAAATTGATTCCTCCATGTTGTAATCCATGACAAAGTTATCATAACTTCACGGGAGTGAGTTCAAGATCACATCGTAGCTAACTCCTAGGACATGGGAATCCAAGCCTCTCAAGCCTTGCACATTCTTGGAACATTTCCGTAGGATGAACAATCATCTCGAAGCCTCCACATGTTCTAGATCTCTATTGAGGTCTAGAAGCATAGTGGCAAGCATCGAGCATCCTGCATCCACGAGTCATCTTTATGCTTCGTATAAGCATCGATCGAGCTCTTGGATCAGCGGTGAAGGCTCGTCAAGAATGGGTTGATTGATGAGATACTCTTTTCTTTCGTGTTTAGGATCAACGCTTAAGTTCCCAAACATGTCAAGAGAGTTTGTCTCATCGAGTTGGTCCTTCTCAAGGACCGATCGCATTGATGGTGTTGAAGTGTTACTAGACTACATGATTCTACAACTAAAGGTATGCAAAGTTTAAGTAGTAACCTCCCACTGAATTAACAACCCTCATTATAATTAGTGGGCTAAGATCCATATTTGGCTTAAATTTAAGTCCGCTTTGGCAGGACGCTTAAATTAAGTTATTTAGGTAGGCAAACCCCTTGCCAATTACATCACATGTAATTCTTAGATCTTTATGGGATTCGATCATCATATGACCAGCACGTTTAATCCCATCTAATGCCTTGAGATCCAAAACCGTTTTGATGATCTCAATTAAGTCAAGACAATAATGAATATAGAGTATCACCATTACTCTCTCTTGTCTCCCCAAGATTACTCAGATGCATCCACTTTGGTGGAACATGCAAATGGGTGATCTAGGTTTTGACAAGTATTCATTTATTGACGGCATTATGACTTAAGATTTTATTTAGAGGGTATTATTTGATATTTATTTAATTAATCCTATTAATTTTATTTATATGAATGCAATCAATATTGTATTTCATATAATGTCTAATTTAATCATGCAATGATCACATCAAACATAATTAAAAACTCGTGACACAACATGGCTCATCTAACCCGAGTCCTCTCAAGCCAATGAGGGGACTTCTCTAAATAATAAAAGAAAATACATAATGAGAAACCTCGTTTAACATTCGAGGGGAGTGAGATGAGAAGAGAATGTACATCAAGATTATTTAGAGAGAGAGAGGCATGGCTCGCAGGCCATATTTAAAAATACAACATTTGTAAAATATCTAGAGCCATGTTGTTCACCATACCCAAACAACACTTTGAAAGGTAAATTAGAACATATTTTAATCATGAATTAAAATTTTCTAATTTATATTATATTATATAATACATATAATATATTAAATTCTCCAATTTATATTATATTATATAATTATATAATATAATAAATTCTTCAATTTATGATAGTTATTTAATTTATCTAATAAATTAAATACTATATATGATAATATTATCATCTATAAATTATATCATTATTGTTTCAAATTTATATTATATTATAAATATAATATAATATCATGATTTAAATTCTCTAATTTAAATTATATTATATACTATATATAATATAATATCATGATTAAATTCTCTAATTTATATTATATTATAAATATAATATAATATCCTATACGATCCGTCTGAACAATTCAGAAAATTGCCTATACGATCCGATCCCAGAACAATTCAGAAAATTGCCTATACGATCGATCTGAACAATTCGAGAAAAGCTGACGTAATATCCGACTAGTTATCCGTAGAAACCCTAACATCAAACAAAAACCTTAGCACGAACTTAACTCTAACGTGCTCATACGTTTTTACTTGCATAGCAATTCGGTTAAAACATATATCACATATATGTAATCAAACATGAAAAACCCTAATTTAAACGCACGTTGAGTTGGCTCGATGCCCCTTGTTGGGATCCGTACACGCGCGGAATAAAAATTTTACGAATCCCTTAGGCGGATCGCTCAATAGCGTTTAAATCGGATTTAGAGTTTCCGAATCGTACCTTTGCAAAACAATTTGAACGGTGGGCTACCTTCTCGATCGCGAGCCGACTCTTTAGAATCGCCTTCCTCTACCGGTATCCACACGAACGGCCTTCGAAATGAGATACAATATCTCAATTTATTATAGTTATTTAATTTATCAAATAAATTAAATACTATATATAATAATATTATTATCAATAAATAATAATATTATTATTTTCAATTTATTATATATTAAATCAAGATATGATATCGTTATATTTAATTTAAAATGAGATCCGATATCTCAGTTCAAATTAAATCTGATATCCAATATCTTTATTCGAAAATTAAATCTGAGATACAATATCTCAATTTATTATAGTTATTTAATTTATCAAATAAATTAAATACTATATATAATAATATTATTGTCAATAAATAATATCATTATTATTTTCAAATTTAATATATTTATATATGCATATATATATATATACACACACACATCCTAGATTAAATAAGTATTCATTAAATCTTAAACACATTTAAGATTCAATGAATCTGGACACTCTTGCTCGTGTTAGGCCATTCTTGTGTGCGACCCTGTAGGCCCACATGAGATTGGCAGCGGGCCAATACTGTATCAGCCCACAAGTCGCAAGCGGCCTCTAGCAAGACATTGCGACTACCCAATTCATATGGGGATCGTTGATAAGTACAATGACTTGCCCCTAGGGCATAATTTCCAACAGAATCGTCGCCATGATTTTATAAGAAACATTGCAAAGACTGATCAGTCTGAAATGGTGCACCCCCTCTGATTTATCCAGCTTAGGAATGAGAACAATGTTGGCGGAGTTGATCAAGTTCATATTTTGAATTCCCTTCCAAAAACTCCTTTACCATACTGCACACTTCCCTGTTAACTTCCATCCACACAGCTTGATAAAACAAGCATGAATAGCCATCCGGTCCAGGAGCCTTATTGGCACCAATCTGAAAAGCAGCCTCCTCAATTTCCTTATTGATGACTGGCCAAATTAAAGAATCATTATCCATATCAGAAATGACCTTTTTCACATAAGATAGAGCCTGGTCCATAGAATAAGACCCAACAGAGCAGAAAAGCTTCTGATAAAAGGTGTTGAAAGCCTTGTTAATCTCCTCTTTGTCTTCTAACTAAACACCATTATCATTCTTCAATCTCAGAATCTTATTTCTTTTCCTCTTTTGAATCACACTATTATGGAAGAACTTTGTATTTTTATCACCGCAATTGAGCCAAGATATTCTCGATCTTTACCACCAATAAGATTCCTCCTTAGCCCAAGCATCTTCAATCTGTCTTGTCAGGTCCTCAATTGCATTCAGCTTATTAGAGGTAAGGTTGCCCATCATAGATTGATTCAGCTTCTGCCTTAATAGGTCAATGATCTTCCTGAAATTAGGAAATACATTCCTGCTCCAGTCCCTCAGCTTTCTCCTACATACTGCCAGTCTATTAAACACAACTGTCTTCCTGTCATCATGAATCAGTGCACCTTCCTGCCAGCCCTCCCCCACAATGCTTTGAAAGTCTTCATGTTGAACCCAGAATGCTTCAAATTTGAAGGATCTTAGTGATTTATCTTCATAAAAACAGCTATCAACTAGGAGGCAATGGTGGTCCGAGCCAATGGGATCTATGTGAAATACTAAGGCATGCTCAAAGCTTTCATGGAAGTCCACATTACCCAACACACGGTCTAGTCTTTCCCTCACAATAGCATTAGCTCTTTTGTTGCTCCATGTGAACCTAGAACCCTTGAACTCTAAATCCATAAGGCTACAATCAGCTAGCATTTTTGGAAATTTAAAATTTTCCTCATCGACCTAGGATTACCACCATCCTTTTCAGATTGTGTCAAGAGATCATTAAAGTCGCCTACTAATAGCCAGGAATCAAATACATCAGCTGCCAAACTTTGTAAATGGAGCTTGAATCACCAAGAGGGGGGTGAATTGGGGATTCTTAAAATTCTTTTCGAATACTCTGTTT
Organism: Acacia pycnantha; assembly: GCA_025563575.1. Taxonomy (NCBI): domain Eukaryota; kingdom Viridiplantae; phylum Streptophyta; class Magnoliopsida; order Fabales; family Fabaceae; genus Acacia; species Acacia pycnantha. The sequence goes on from JAMWYP010000248.1 coordinate 1,653,596, forward strand.
TTCGGATATAAAGAAGAAGTAAACAGAGTAAGGGAAGAATAGCAAGACAAAAAGATTTATACTGGTTCGGTCCAATCCTAACCTACGTCCAGTACCCAGACTCTTCCGGGATTTCTCACTAACAAGATTGATTACACACTCTGCACTCAAGAGTAATTCTCTCTCTAGAACTTACTCCCCCTTACAAGTTGTAATCAATAACCCAATCTCCAAGTCCCCTTGACTTGAGATAACTCACAATAAGTGATTTACAATCAATGAACTCTCTTTCAGAGTAGATAAGATAAGCATTTGAAGTACAAATGTATCAAAAGATACTTTACACGAAAAACTCAAATAATAAATGACTCTTTGAATGATTTTCCTTTTCTCGTTGGATTGGTTGTTGAGAAGAATTGAATGCATCTCTATTTATAGGTAGAGATCATTAGATGACCGTTGAAATCCCGATTATAACCGTTGGAGGTGATGGGAGATGTTTAAATGAAGTTCTGGTCTTCTTCTCTCACTAATCTCTGTTTAATCCGACTTTGCGAGAAATTCGAGTTGACTCTCGACTATTGATCCGTTGGAAGAGCAGTTTCTTTGGATGTAGAAGGCAAGCATTTACTTCTTGAAAGCGTGTGGAGAATGCTTGTCCAAAAGTATGCAAGGTTTCTGCACATTTCATTTAATGTCTTGACATGCTTTTGCTTTATGCTAAGTCTCCATTTAATCTGTCTAAATCATCGAAACTCACTAACAAACTGATTAAACATAGTTAAGAATAGTTGTGAGTGATGATACAAAGTATTGAGACTAAACATAAATATATAGCAAATCGATTCAGTTCGAAATTCAAATCCTGCGATGCAAACTCGAGTTGGTTCTTCGAAACTCGAGTTTTCTCGTTCCAGTGAACTTCTATTAAAAGAATGAAACTTGAGTTTTCAAACTAAACTCGAGTTTTCTCTTTACAGAGAAAAACATCGCGATTTGGCATTTTGGACATGTTAAGAGAATAATGCCAAACTCGAGTCAATTAATGACTAACTCGAGTTTTGGACATTTAGATGAAGAATCATGTTTTAGTCCAAAAGCTTAAAACTGGAGTTTCCAAAACATAACTTGAGTTTTCAAAGGTTCAAAATAACCAGAGCTCTCTGCCTGGCCAAAACTCGAGTTTACAAAACATAACTCGAGTTTTCTCATTTGTTGAAAACTTTGGAAACTTCTTTTCAAATACGAAACTCGAGTTTCAAAGCCGAAACTCGAGTTTTCTCTTTAGTTGAGAAAACGTTGAAAAGCTTAGATCGATTCAATCATGGAAGTTTATTCAAGGTCAGAGATGAGCATTGTTCTCAGATAGTGAAAACTCGAGTTTTCTAAATGGAACTCGAGTTTCCATAAACATTGGAAACTTAGAGAACTTACTGTATAACCCAAACTCGATTTTCCAAATGGAACCTAGAGTTTTGGTTTCTTCGAAAAAACTTAGTTACTCTCTGTCTTTTCAAAACTCGAGTTTGCTTTGTTTGTGAAAAACTTGAATGCTCTCTGTATGACCAAAACTCGAGTTTTCAAATCCAAACTCGAGTTTGTCTTTCTTTATGAAAATCTGAGCATTTCTTTGACAAGCCAAAACTCGAGTTTCCAAACCGAAACTCGAGTTTGTCTTTGACAGTAAGTTTTTCATCTTACAAAGACAAACTTCAACTGTGTTTACAATTGTCCGTTATCATCAAAACCAATAGAGAACTAACATTCTCCCCCTTTTTGATGATGACAACACTTGTAAACCAGAATTTTTTATTTTCCAAAAGATTTGAGATTTGAGGAAAATTTTCAAAGGAAGGTTTGAAGTATTTGTTATCAGTTCTGTATTTGATTTTATTTTATCACAGAGATATATCAGAAGTAAATCATAATCAAACCATTGCATTTCATTGAACTGAATGTATGTACAAAACAAGTATAAATGCAGGATTACAAAAGATTCCAAATACAAACTGAATCTAAAACTCTTAAACTCTCCTTCCTTCAACTCAAGATTGCTCCTTTGGTTGAGTTTCTTTTTCTGGTTCTTCTCCCCCTTTGTCATCAACAACAGAGGATGGAGCTGAGATTGGAGGTTCAGTGGAAGGGGTTGAGAGCTTGACAGTGGTAGCAGGAGATGGAATTGGAATTGGAGAGACAATGGGGGTATGGAGGATTTCAATGGTTGGGGAAGAGATAGGAACAGAGGAGGGGACTATGGGAGTGGTGAAAGCAAAAGAAGATGAAAAAGGCAGGGAAGTTGGTTCGGATGGCATGCCGGCAGGAGTCCCAAATCCAGAGGTAGATCCCATGTCAAACCTTTTCATTAGCTCACTCACTCGATTGTCCAACCGTTCTTGAGAAACTAGGAGAGTGGCCAAAGAAGCATCGTGATCGATCAAGTGATTCTTGATTCCATCCTGAATCGTAATCATAGCAGTATTGCTTTTCATCATTGAAGTGCACAGTCGATTCACTTCATCTTGGATGCGAATGGTCATGTCTTCAAAAGCTTGATCCACAATGGCCTCGAACTCGGCATCAAAATCGGGAGGAATGGATGATAATGGAGGAGCGAGTGACCTTCCCGAGTTACGGATCGAGGAGGAGCCCGAGATTCTCCCGATCCTTCGCTTCAAAAGAGAGTCTCATCGGGTTGATCGAGACTTTCCAAATACCGTGGGGAATTCATCGAATCTTGTGTTCCCACATGCAGTTTTATGGTAAAAGAGAATTACGAAAACGAGAGAGGAAAAGGAATATATGAAGCTTTTCTAGATGAGAATCTAAAATTGACCATTTCTGGAAAAGCCAATGGCCTAGGTTGATGGGGACTTTGTTCACTAGGGTAGCAAACTTGGGATAGTCTTTGTTGGTAAAATGAGTGAAATTTCCACCCTTTTGAATCATGTTCCTGGAGTAGATATACCACGAACACGATGAATAGGGGCATAGACATAGGAGTGAAAGACAACTTGACTAGTTGATCGGCAGGATAGGTTCATTTGGTAGAAGAATTTCAAAAATCTCTTTGTTGGAGTATTGAGCTGTAGGAGGAGGAGGGGGATTGGAGATTTGAAGAATTGAGTTTATAATAGAGGCAGACAGGGTGAACTTGACTCCTCTAACTTCTGTGGAAACTCTTTCTTCGACTAATATATGATCCTGATCTTCTAAATTGTCCCATTCCATATTAAAATAAAAGACTTTGGTGACATTGGAACTATATTGGCGTAGATAGATAAAAGGATTCATAGGGTTTCAACCAAGGGGAGAGATCTACATTGCAGGATTCCCTAAGCTTATCTAAGTCAACAGAAACTATAGGGCAAAAAGCTTTGTTTGAATATGAATCTTTGAATGATTCAGCCTTTTTACGAGAGAGAAGTTGACTTTCAGTTGCAAACTCCGGAGGTGCAGAATTATGGAGATAGATTTGTGAAAGAGCATCCGGAATTATGGACGGCTCCTGAGGATCCCGAGGCGGGTTGGAAGTTGCCTTGGAAGATCCTTCTCCTCTCTGAGCACGAAGCTTTTTGCGAGGCTGAGTTGGTACACCCTCTGGCTGCTTTCCCTTTGGATCTTCGTGAACAGGTTCAGAAGCACATTTAGATCCATCTTGGGATGGTTCTTGAATTGAGACTCCCTTGGATTGAGCCGAAGATGTTTGCATTGACGGAATCCCAGGGATTCGTTTATCGACTCCATAGTGGTATTTGTTTGGGAAGTGTTTTACCCTTGGAGGTCGAGTGAGAGGGGTGTGATTCGGTAGAGGCTTCGAAAGTGGCATCCTTTTTTGGCAGTTTTTGTGCGAGCCATAGCGATTTGAGAGTGAGAGATTAGGGTTCGAAGATGAGAAATCGGAAGAGATGAAGAGACCAGAGAAAACTCTAGGGCAAACTTGAGTTTTGGGGAAGGTTTACATGAACAATGAATAGTTAAACTTAAATAGGGCGCGAATTCACTAACCTGGATTCAAAAGTGTTAAGTGAACTTTTGAAATTCCGCGACCTAAACTCGAGTTTCCACTTACTGACTCGAGTTTTGTGGATGCCTCAATAGGTGCGTTGCTCTCTGTCTGCCCGAAACTCGAGTTTCCACTTCATGACTCGAGTTTCCAATTTGCGAAAACTTGGAGCTTGCTTTAGAATCTCATTTTTCTTCTGGCCCCGACAAAACTCGAGTTTTGAAAGTAAAACTCGAGTTTGCGTCTTTTGACAGCAAACTTCGTGGATTTCAAACATCCCGCATAAAACATTACTATGTACTCCGAAGCTTAAGTTAGTCTTAGATAATCATCAAAAAAACTATAACTAACATTGTGTGAAGGTTTTTCTCAAAAACATTGGGATTTACCATTTTCATTTAAGCTTTTCTTTCAACTTGGTAATGTATCCCAATTTTCATGAATGATTTCAAAATTCATTTTGAAGTATATTCTAAGAGCATTGTATTTACCAAGAATTAATGGAAATCAATAGGTGAATATATCAAGTATGCTCAGTTAAAGAGAAGTTGAACATTCCCCTTTGAAGAGATTTCATAATGGCAAGAGTCATGAAGATAGAGTGCTGAGGAAATATTCTTAGCACAACAGAAGTGTATAGTCATAATGGCCTTGCTATTGACCAGAAGATAATCTTGCATTTTTGAATTCGGAATTCATGAATGCTTAAGGCAAGATTATGAATATAGTTACTCAAAATAGGATGAAGGACAAATTCTGAGGTATTTGAGCAACTAAAGAATATTAGGATTCTTGAAAGATGAAGCATAAACTCATTAATCCAAATGATTAGAGTTCCAGAATATCATCCTAGTAAGTTATTCCATTAATGGTTAATGCATTATCATTCAATACACTAATGAACATTCATAAAGCTTGGAATAACTTGGCCAAAGGAAATTTATGCAGTGGTCATAACAATTTTACAGATTGAATTCTTTTCTTGAAGATAGGCTTGAAACTCATATGTGAATATTAGCTAAGAAAGCCAACTAGTTCTCGAATGAAACTAGACAGTTCAAGTAACACAATGAATTCTAAAGATCAATCTGAGAGGAATGGAAAACATTCAACTTAAACAGGTTTGAAGCACATCTGTTATTCAAAATATTAGCTTCCAATTTTGAAACACTATTTGAGTGCAATCAAGGCATGAATAATATTTTTTTTTTTAAAACGTTTGTATGCATTTTTCACAAAACAGGGTGAATCAAACTATTTTCAGAATTGTGCATTTCAAAAGCATAAAATCAGAAAGTACTGCACAATTTCATTCTTTAGATCATTTAGCAATTTGAAATTTATTTTGAAATAACATAGAAATATTGATTGCTAATGAAATGTAATATTGGACAAATGTTCATTACCCAAATATGAATCTCATATAAGCACATTATAGGGTAAAGTTTGGATATCACCATAATTCATTTTGTCCTTGCAAAAGCTTGCTTGATAGATGGATTGATGTATATGTACTCCTTTTATGATATTCATCATCAAGCATTGCTTCTTCATCTTCCTCAAGAGTTGAATTTAGTTTTCTAAGTAGTTGCTCTCTTGAGAAGCTCACACACACACACCTACAAAAATAGAAGAGATTAAGTTTTTGGTACCCATTTTTTCTTGGGTCCTCTGAGGTTAGTTCGGGCCTGAGGAACATAAGTTCCTTTAGGCACCCATTGATAGTTGCCTACTGGTTTATCTCTTCTATCTTTCTTATGAAAACAAGATGAGGTTGTGTGACCTTTTCGGTTACAATAGTTGCAGGATCGGAAGAGTGTATAGTTTTTCGAAAGGAATTTAAATAAGATTTTCCACCACTCTTCTTCTTTCCTTTCTTTTTGTCAAACATGGGATTGTAGCCTAACCACGAACGATCATTTGTAAATCTTTGTGCTTTTAAAATCACGTTAAGCATCTCACTGCCTTTTGTAAACTTTTCAAGAGTTTTAGTGAGATATGAATTCTTTTCTTTAAATATGACACAATCATCACAGATGAGATTTTCAGGAAAGGAAAGATTTTCTACTTGCTGTTCAAGAGTAATATTTTTCCTTTTCAAAGCAATATATTTCTCAGCAAGTTTTTCAAATTCTGATTGAACAATGGTATATTCAGTAAATAATTCATCATATGATGGTTTAGAATCATATACCTCATTGTTATTTTCGTGTTGCTCTTCTATTCCAGCAATCAAGCAGATATTTTCTTTTTCCTCTTCTTCATCAACTTCATCTTCATCAGATGAGCTATCTCCCCATATTGCTGAGACATAGGCTTTCTTTTTGAATTTGTTCTTGTCCTTGTCCTTGTTCTTCAGCTGGGGGCATTCTGACTTGATGTGGCCGGGCTTCTCACATTCATAGCAGATAATTGGCCTTTTTGTCTCCATGCTGGAGCTGCCCTTGTTGAATCTCTTATATCCTTGGTCCTTTCTGTAAAATCTCTTGAACCTTCGGACCATCATGCCCAGCTCTCCATCTTCGTCATCTCCTTCTTCTTCGTCGTCATCGGATTGCTTAGCTTCATTTGCAGCCTTGAGAGCAATGCCTTTATTTTTGCTACTTGTCTCATCAAGTCCCTTTTTGAACTTGAGTTTGCCTTCATACTCTGAAAGACTGCCAAATAATGCTGCTACAGAGCTCATTGATTCACCACGGGCTTCTTCAATGGCTGTAACCTTAGCTTCCCACTCTTTGCTCAGAATATTTAGAATCTTTCTTACTTGAGTGGATTGTTCATATGTCTTGCCCAAGGCAAGAAGTGATTGATCGATGAGTGAATCTTAGTTGGAAGTCTATGATGGATTCACCAGGCTTCATCCGAAGAATATCATATTCGGTCATTAGAGTGTTAACTCTATTTTCTTTGACTCCGGATGTTCCTTCATGGGCAATCTCCAATGCATCCCACATATCTTTTGCAGTTGGTAGAGTGCAGATGCGGAAGTACTCTTGTTGACTTAGAGCACTCTGGAGCATTAGAATGGCCTTGCTATTGAGAGTGACATTTCTTCTGTCATTCTCATCATATGCCTCTTCTGGCTTAGGAACTCGAAGCTCATTCTCCAAGATAGTTGGATTGTAGTTGCCTACTTCGAACACCCTCCATAGACCGTATTCATTGGCCATTACGAAAACTTTGAATTTGACCTTCCAGAAGGAGTAATGTTCTCCACTGAAGCCAGGAGGACGGTTGATCGAAGCTCCATCAGGTAGAATACCGTTCATGGTGATCCTTCTCGAGATGTTAAGCTCTTAAGAGAAGACCATGCTCTGATACCAAATGTAAATGGAGCTTGAATCACCAAGAGGGGTGAATTGGGGATTCTTAAAATTCTTTTCGAATACTCGTTTTTCGGATATAAAGAAGAAGTAAACAGAGTAAGGGAAGAATAGCAAGACACAAAGATTTATACTGGTTCGCTCCAATCGACCTACGTCCGGTACCCGGACTCTTCCGGGATTTCTCACTAACAAGATTGATTACACACTCGCACTCAAAAGTAATTCTCTCTCTAGAACTTACTCCCCTTACAAGTTGTAATCAATAACCCAATCTCCAAGTCCCCTTGACTTGAGATAACTCACAATAAGTGATTTACAATCAATGAACTCTCTTTCAGAGTAGATAAGATAAGCATCAAGTACAAATGTATCAAAAGATACTTTACACAGAAAAACTCAAATAATAAATGACTCTTTGAATGATTTTCGTTTTCTGTTGGATTGGTTGTTGAGAAGAATTGAATGCAACTCTATTTAAAGGTAGAGATCATTAGATGACCGTTGAAATCCCGATTATAACCGTAGGAGGTGATGGGAGATGTTTAAATTAAGTTCTGGTCTTCTTCTCTCACTAATCTCTGTTTAATCCAGCTTTGCAGAAATTCAGAGTTGACTCTCTGACTATAGATCCGTTGGAAGAGCAGTTTGCTGGATGTAGAAGGCAAGCATTTACTTCTTGAAAGCGTGTGGAGAATGCTTGTCCAAAAGTATGCAAGGTTTCTGCACATTTCATTTAATGTCTTGACATGCTTTTGCTTTATGCTAAGTCTCCATTTAATCTGTCTAAATCATCTCAAACTCACTAACAAACCGATTAAACATAGTTAAGAATAGTTGTGAGTGATGATACAAAGTATTGAGACTAAACATAAATATATAGCAAATCGATTCGATTCGAAATTCAAATCTGCGATGCAAACTCGAGTTGGTTCTTCGAAACTCGAGTTTTCTCGTTCCAGTGAACTTCTATCAAAAGAATGAAACTCGAGTTTTCAAACTAAACTCGAGTTTTCTCTTTACAGAGAAAAACATCGCGATTTGGCATTTTGGACATGTTAAGAGAATAGTGCCAAACTCGAGTCAATTAATGACTAACTCGAGTTTTGGACATTTAGATGAAGAATCATGTTTTAGTCCAAAAGCTTAAAACTGGAGTTTCAAAACATAACTTGAGTTTTCAAAGGTTCAAAATAACCAGAGCTCTCTGCCTGGCCAAAACTCGAGTTTACAAAACATAACTCGAGTTTTCTCATTTCTTGAAAACTTTGGAAACTTCTTTTCAAATACAAAACTCGAGTTTCAAAGCCGAAACTCGAGTTTTCTCTTTAGTTGAGAAAACGTTGAAAAGCTTAGATCGATTCAATCATGGAAGTTTATTCAAGGTCAGAGATGAGCATTGTTCTCAGATAGTGAAAACTCGAGTTTTCTAAACGGAACTCGAGTTTCCATAAACATTGGAAACTTAGAGACCTTACCGTATAACCCAAACTCGAGTTTCCAAATGGAACCTAGAGTTTTGGTTTCTTCGAAAAACTTAGTTACTCTGTCTTGTCAAAACTCGAGTTTTCTAAATCAAACTCGAGTTTGCTTTGTTTGTGAAAAACTTGAATGCTCTCTGTATGACCAAAACTCGAGTTTTCAAATCCAAACTCGAGTTTGTCTTTCTTTATGAAAATATGAGCAGTTCTTTGACAAGCCAAAACTCGAGTTTCCAAACCGAAACTCGAGTTTGTCTTTGACAGTAAGTTTTTCATCTTACAAAGACAAACTTCAACTGTGTTTACAATTGTCCGTTATCATCAAAACCAATAGAGAACTAACAAACTTCGCATCAAATCCCAAACCACCCTTCTTTCCTTTTCTTCTGGAGGTCCATACACCAATGCACATATCTGGGGGTCTTAGCGACTGATGATTCTATCAACATATGAATAAGGTTTTTAGATCTGTATAACACTATCACCGAGATCCCATCCTACCACCACATAGCCAATCCACCAGATAGACCTATAGGCTCAACATACAGCCCTTGATTGTACCCACACTGTCTTCTTATTTTCATAATTCTTGGTAAACATATCTTAGTTTCCATTAGGAAGATTAATGAAGGTTGATGCTTCTTCACCAAATCCTTCATATTCCGGATTGTCAAGGCTCTCCCTAGGCCTTGACAGTTCCACGACAAGAGCTTCATGAGGGCTTAGTGGCTGTTAAAGGCCAGCCACTAGAACCATCAGCGATCAACTTCTTTTTCCTACCCCTGTTCGCTTTAAAGATGAAATTAGAACTTAACATAATGCTATTGTCAGATACCTCCATTTCTTCCTCAAATAGTACCTCCTCTACATGAACGTTTTCCTTCTCGCCCCTGAATCTCTTCCTAACACTCCTTCTAATCTTCGCTTTAGTCTTCCTTAAGTTGCTTGCAAAGGCTGAGATACCCGCTCCTGGATAAGAGGTGTCTGCTATCAATCGTCTCCTTTAAGGCTCCACACAATCCCAGATGTCAGCTACACTCCTTTTTAAGCCAAGGCAACTCAAACTATTGATTACCGCATTCATCTCTTTTCCACAATACGGAACCATGGCCAAATGATTGTCTAACTAAGCCTCAGCTAAAATACCAGCTTTGACCTCATGAGAACCTACCTCAGAACCGAATGCCTTATCAGCCTTCACCTCCCTGATATTCCCTATTTTATTCTTATTGCACAGGACTTCAACCCTCCTAGGGCCATCAATCTTAGGAGAATTTGTCTTAAGCATGACACAATTTGAGCTACCAGCCTCTGACAGATTAATTGCAACTGGTCGCTTAGGATTTGAAGTTTCCTGATCTTCGGATTCACGAGTCTTTCCTGGACCATTAACCTTGGCAACAAATACAAGTCGGGCAACTTGATGGAGAAAAGATCTTTGGTAACCTCTTTGGTAACCTTATCCCTTCCCCTCCGAGAATCAGAAGTATTTCTCTGATTCACTTCTACCTTTTTCCTCTTAATGTATTCCACTTCTGCCCCCTCACATCGTACCACAACCAAAGTTTCCTCCCAGCTACGACTAACAGGAGTAGCCAGCCAAGCGCCGAATTGTGTCTCATCATGATTAGAGCCCTCCATCGTCTTGTCCATATTACAATCATGCCTATCATGCCCAATATTTCCATAATTGTAACAGAAGCTATGTAAGCTTCTCATACCAAATCGAGATCCACACATTCCTACCATCGGGCTTAGGCAACCAAAATCCAGACACTAGCAGCTTCTTAAGATCTAGTATAACATGAACGCGCAAGAAATTGTGAAAGTACCTACCATTGTAATGCAGATCCTTGGCTATTAGCACCTCACCAACATTTCCCCCAATCGAAATGGCGTTCTTGAGACACAACACTTCCAACGGAACATTGTGGATCTGGATCCAGAACGAACTGTGACTGAAAATGAACTCCTCGCACGCCTTATACCTTGGTCTTTCCATTAGATTCAAGAGACTACCATTAATCGACCATGGATGGCCACGAAGTATTCGGCTATACTCTTCTTCATCTTCAAATTTAAACATGAAAGCCTTCCCAGTTATCTTGATAATGTCTAAACCTGTATGTAGATTCCACGCTTTCCGCAAAATTAACAGCAACATGGATCTTGTATACGACTTACTTCATAAGATCTTGCCAATTAGAACCTTCTCTGCCTCCGCGTCCTTCCATACAATCGGCGTCAAAATCCGAGCCTCCTCCATAGAGGAATTAGGGAAATGGCTGCTGCAAAGATGATACCGACAAAAATCGCTCGACTGAACAGAATCCTAAACCTCCTTCTGCCTCACCCTTATCGCTCCGGTCAACCACCGTGCCTTCGTATACCACCCTAACCACTCTCACGCTTGGCAGAGAGAACGATGCTCCCACACGAGTGCGTGGGGAGAACTCATGAAACTACAACATTGAAAAACACCATAATTCATTAATTTCAAACTGCATTGTATTATGTCCAATAATGTTCATTATCATAAGAATTTAAATTTCAATTATGTCGCGTTGAACACTTATATTTTTAAGAATATGTATAGGGTTGTTTTCAAATTAACTACACACGTGATGCAGGAGGGCAAGGTTGAAGGTTCTGTCCATTCAAACCGTAGGTGTATTCCTAATTGGAGACTTCTTAGTACCATAAAAATACAAATACATAAAATTTGGAGTAATGTCAATATTCCTTACACAACATAAAGAGCAAGATCATAATCCAATTCAAGGTCAAAATTAATTTGCACTTCGAAAGAATGAAATATTATCCGAATGAATTTCTAAAACAACACTTTTATACAAACCCTTTTATAAATCAAAGTATGCCTTGTGATAATAGAAGAGAAGAACCTGCAAAATATCATTGTTTTGTATAACTGTTTGAGGCTGATTGTAACATCCCAATTTTTATTACTTTAAGTAGTATTAGGATCCGATTTATAAAGTCATTTGAGGTTTAGAATAGACTAAATGCATTATTTAATGTCCCAAAAAATAAGATTTAGAAAATAATGAAATTTGTTTTACCACTGAAGGTAGTGTATTTTTATTAATACCAATAGTTAAATGATTATTTTAAGGTAATTGAAAATTAGCATATAATTATTTGAGTACAGAGGATCTAATAGGTCGAAGAACTCTGTCTCAAATTTGATCATTGAAAATGGGTACGTAATGAAAAGCTTGTTAGCAAATTCCTGGAGGGACTTCCCGACAGATTGGCCAATAGGCTTATTCTGTGAGGAAGTCTTCTTCCCCCGGATTGATCATTGGGAATGAGATGCTTCCTCTTCTTGGATTGAGTAGGGGTCTTGGACTGAGTGTGGATCTTGAAAATGGGGGCTTAGACTGATGAGGGGTCTTGGAAGTGGGGCTTGGACTAATTAGGGAGCTTGAATTGAGTTGGGGGCTTGGAATGAGTGGAGGGTTTGGACTTAGTGGGCAACTTCTTTTGAATAGTGGATTCCTTTTTAGTGGGGGGCTTCCAAACTTTAAGTAGAGGACAAGGCCATGCAACAAAGCCACCTTAAACCCTTATTATATATGTGTCTTTGGTGGGAAAAGGGAGCGAATAGCTAGGTCGATATTGATGTTGATTTGTACCTTCACATGCTCATAAGAGATAGACTCATTATGAAACATGTTATCCTTTGGACGGTTGAACATACAGCCTATTGCAACTGTATAGTGTCAAAGGCTATCAGTAAAACACTCAACATCTGTCAAGCTCTCAGGCAGATCATAGGGGGAAATGTACAGCTGCCTATCATACTTGCGTTGCCATTTCCCCCTTTCCGCTTCATACAATGCTCCTTCATCAACTCTTGTGTGAGAAACAATATTTGTTTCTACATTTCATCACACTATTTCTAGAACTTTTCATATTTTTCGTCCCTGTTATTTCTTTGAGGTTGACACTAACCATAATATTTTGTCTTGGTTAATCCAAAGCCGACACTTCTAAGAAGACCAACATGGTTTGACCCCAATGTCTTAGCTAATACATCCTCATCCACTGAAAGGTAGCCCACTCTATTGTAACTCATGGGACATGACTTCTATGCATTTAATAATAATGTTAATATTGATAGTTAATTCAAGACATTACTTTCATGAATCAAGGACTAATATTAATACATACCATTTTATCAATGGCCTCCTTCACATGAGGATCGTCATAAGTGCTATCTTTTTTGCCTTGCCACCGACTAAAAATCTTGACGGGGAGGTGTACTACTATCCCCACTCTTAGTAACCAACTTTTCAGTAATCTGAGCATAACTCATTCACCATCCCTTGTAGGGATACTTATTGTTCTTCACCCTCTCCCTATTCACCTAGCTTGATTCTTACAAAAACACATAACACTCAAGTTAATATTAAATAAATACATGCAGGTCTTATAAATTGTGAATAACAATTACCTGGAATGCTGGGTCGCAACGTGAGATGACAAATTCTCTTCAATCATCTAGTTTGATGGTGGACCAAATATCCATAGGAAATTTTGTCTCATAAGCCTCTTTAGGATTCTTCACATACGCCTTAATCAATGTATGATAGAATATGAGTAGTGATTGCTCAGCCTTCTTGATGACAAATTCCCTGGATATCTAGACTACAAAGCACACATTTCAAGTTAACATTTCTTACAAGTACATACCAAGTAATTAGCAAGCATATATACCTTACCCTGATATTATCCCAAATAACATATGTGTAATCTCTCTGTACCCAACACCAATTACCCGCCGTGATAGGAAAGTTGGTCCTTGTTTAAGCTGATGTATCTAACGAAGTATAACGGCTCAAGAGGTTGCCTGCCATTGATCCATATCACGTGAAATTTTCTCCCCAAAGATTTTGCTTTATTCACAAAATTCAAAGCACAATAGCCCCTCCTTACAATATCTCACACTCGTTCTAACGCCTATTTTGGGGTCTCGTTTCTGGGTTTCTTAGGGACAACGTCAATTCTAGCAGGAATACCAGTACTAGGAACATTATCATAACTAGGAGCATTATTAGTGTCACATGAAGTAGAGTTGGTCATTTTAACTGGATAACAAAGCTCATTTAGTCAACCACAGGGAACAGAGCAATGGGTTTTCGATAAAAACACGATGCATGACTAAGGTTAAAACCTACCTAGACAAGAAGAAGTGAAAAATATGGAGAATGTAAAATGTGGAATGGAGAATGGCTAATGCGAAATGTATAAGAGAAATCATACCTTAAAATAAGGAGAACAAAGCACGCGAAGGAATGCGACCTAGCGCCTGTTTAGGGGGTTCCAAAACCTAGGTTTGGAAACAAAACCTAGATTTTGTCAAAGCTTTGCCAAACACCCTTGATTTATTCAAAAGCTATTTTGCACCTAAAACCTAGATTTTCCAAAATCCATTTTTTTCACTTTTCACTCTTTCAAACTCTCTTTGCAAAGTTGTGGGCCCCTCCATAATTGGAGAAACCCCCAAAATACCATCCATTATATTCGTTAAACATGTACGAGCTCTCTCCCTGCACATTCGTTCTCCAGATCCCCTTCTCGTTCTCTATTCTTGTAAAACCTCGAATTCAATACCTGAAAACTTGGCCAAAATATTTTAAATACCTCCAACAGGGATGATCAATATCCAAATCATTAAATTACATAACCATTTCAAATAAATTCATAATACAAAGTCAAAATAAGTTTCCAAAATATTTCAGAGTTAAATACAATGTGGAAGTCTTAGGGTCATGGAAAATACAAATAACATAACATAAGCTACAAGAGCATAAAAGAGCCTTCAAAGCTCACTCCATAGGTGCCTTCCCTTGCTCCCTACTAGAATGTTCACCTGAAAAATGTTAATAGGGGATGAGATTCCACGTCTTAGTAACTACTGAAAGTTTCTACCGTACACAAGCAAATTACATATGACAAAAACCAAGGTTGATTTCAAATATATCTATGTATACCATATTTTCTCATACAAAATTCTTTTGCAAACGTATTCATTCATTATGTCATACTATGAACTATACAATTATACAATATGCAATATGCAGCCTCCCTTATATCACCGTCCACCCTTGTACTACTGACTGGAGCCATAGGCTAACATATAGTCCGACAGAAAATTATTCATTTGACTAGATGGTTCCAAGCTCACCAAAACCTAAGATACACCCGGTCAAAGGTATAGAGCTTAAGTATGGATTATGGCTCCCCTCCTTAAAAGGACAACTAAGGAGGTGTCACATGTCCCACAGCTTCAATGCAATCCCGACTAGAGGAAAACATGGAAGAAGGGGCCCTGACAAGTATCATCCACTGTGCATCGAGTGGTGGCATAAATAGATTTTATCATTCAAATTCCTCCTTACTCCAACCCATCACACATACAGCCGCCATGATAATTATATCAATAAAATAAAGTATGTTAAAACATGCTTCCATTTATATAAACTATCATCACAAGATAAACCAAACATTTCATAAAACCTCATCAGACCAATCTGTCATTTCTGAAATTCGGGACTAAACCATCATTTCTGAAATTCAGGACTAAATTGTCATTTCTGAAATTCGGGGCATAAACCATAATTTTTGCTGGGCGCAAACTGTGATTTTCATGGGCACAAAAGTGTAACTTTTCGTAGGTACAAAACTGTAATATCCGTGGGTACAAAAATGTAATATTCTTGTATACAAAATTTTAATATTCGTGGGTACAAAACTGTAATACTCAATTTTTATTATAATAATATAATACATATACATATAAATCAGTCTATATAAATATAATTTATAATCATACACAATTCACAAGTATATGGGAGAATATTCAGAGTTACCCGTTACTCACTAATTCCCAAATAATCACCAAAAAGCAACTACCAGTATTCCCAAATAATCTATTATTTTGTTGAAGGTAAGCAATCATTTCCATTATCTATTATTTCATTTTATCCTGTTATTTGTCAAATTTTTCCCTCCTCACAGTTTCAGGTTCTGTTCAAAGTGTCGGTCGAGCTTGAAAATCGCAAGTTTGAACAGTGAGAGCAACTTTTGTACAAACTTTTGTTGAAGGTAAGCAATCCTGAAAATTCATATACCCTGTAGATCTGCGACTTCCTCTTGTTTTGTTCATGTCTCTTTATGTAATTGGTAACATTTTTCTTCTGCCACATTTTTGGACGAATTTTGGTGAGATATCTGTGGTGATGTCTTGCATTTAATAAGAAATTTTGATTGAGTTTCTCATAAACTTCTTAATCCTAATCAACCTCAGAATGCTTTGTGTGGTGAGAATAATTTTAATTCCGAACACGTATAGCTCCATGCCTCCATGTGAATTTCACCTGTTCCTTTTTTTTCCACTTCACTTGCAATTATTTTGTTTTTTGCCCTTTACATAAATTTTCCGCTTAAACATGATTACAAATTTAATTTTTCGTGTCATGTAAGCATATCAATTTGCTATTCTTTTATGCAACACATATCTTCTTTTTTGTTTCATTTAAAAAATATTGTGAGTGAGGTTGGGTAGGACATCTTTGTAAGACTCCACCATTTATTTGTTGTCTTCCTTGCGGCTTTTAATCTATAAAGTTAACTTTCTTTGCCACATTTTTGGACGGATTTTGGTGAAATATCTATGGTGATGTGTGAACTAGGCCACTGATGATTTATTTGAGTTATTTTTATTCATCTATTGTGTTTACATTTAATGAGGCATTAGAATTTTCTCTCCTTTTGTACAAACTTTGTTGTTATTATTGTTTGTTAAGAAAATCTGAGGCATTTTTATAGTATGAAATGGATTGTACTGCACTCGGCAAAATCTTGAGCCTTTTATAATTTATACTAAAAAATGGATTTGACTAATATTTGTATGCTTAATTGGATATGTTATATATCTTTGTGGATAAGAGATGTTGATGGATTGACAGGAAAAAATGTATTGTGTTTTTCATGTTATGCGGACTCATTTGAATGCCTTCCAAATGCATGTAGATTACCTTCAGACTTGTATTCATATCAATTTTAACTTGCCAATACATACGCAAACATATCAGTGAAACTGAACACATTGACCATCAACCTCGTTTCATGTTGTTGATCACGAATCACCAAATTATTTGTTGTTAATGTTGATTAAGTGAAACTAAACACATTGATATGGAAATCCTTTCTAGAAATTGAACACATTGATAAAGTAAAACTAAACACACTGAATTGTTTAGAAATTTTTATTTGGTTTGTAGCTTTTTAAAGTTCTGTCTATGTTCCATAATGAATTGTAATGAGTTTGGTGGTTTGTAATAAGTTTCAGTAAAATGAGTAAGAAAGCCTTTTGGGACAAAAAAAGCACAAATGTGTCAATCGACTTTTGCATAATACAAGTAAACAAAGGAACAAGGAAAACTACAAACTTGTCCAAGGAAGGATGGAAATAAATTGTCGAAGATTTCATGATAAACACTGGGAAAACATATGACAAGAGCCAATTGAAAAACAAGTATGATTCCCTACGATGCCAGTGGTAGCGTTGGGATAGGTTTCTTAAAGAAATAAGAAATAGGTGTTGGATGGGATTATGAGAAGAAAACTATTTCAACCGATGATGATTGGTGGGAGAAGAAGATTGCAGTAAGTAATTACCTTTTTATAATATTCCATAGTTATTTCGCATGATTGTAGTTCTATATATTATATAATATATTTGGTGATAAATGTACAGGAAGTTAGTGTTGGGATTAGTACACACAGCGGAAAGAATTTATCAAATAAATTACGAATCCCAATGGAGGATCTATCAATGACGTTTAAATTTGAGTAGTCAAAAACGTACATTTCGTATGCATCTTATTCGATCACTAGGAGTCGATTGAACGAACCAACTCGCTCTACCGATATCCACACGAACAGGACCCCAACACAGGCAACATGCTAGCACCTCCTTCGTCCTTCTTCATATGCTCTAGGGTTTTCTCTCTAGCAACTTTTCTAATACATCTTGCTCATTGTCTTCTAGAGTTTTTATACCCTAATGGGCCGTATTATATATTCAAAATTAATTTTAATTAATTTTAAAATTTGAATTGGATTAAAATAATATTAATTAAATATGTCTAACAAATTTAATCTAATCTATTTATTTGATCTGAATTAAAAACCAACTGATTTAATTTATCTTCATAAATTAAATCTGAGATATGATATCTCTATTAGTTTTAGTTATTTAATTTATCAAATAAATTAAACACAAAACTAATACTACATAATAATATTATTTATATACATAATAATAATAATAATAATAATATTATTATTATTATTATTATTATTATTATTATTATTATTATTATTATTATTATATATATATATATATATTCTCCCTAGATTAAACGTTGTATTCATTAAATCTTAGGCATATCTTAGATTCAATGAGTCTGGACATTATAGCTTGTGTTGGGCTATTCTTGTGTGCGACCCTGTAGGCCCACATAAAATTGGCAGCGGGCCAACATTGTACCATCCCACAAGTCGCAAGCAACCTCTAGCAAGATATTACGACTACCCAATTCATATAAGGATCGATGATACTGTAATACCCTGAAAATCTCACTTATGATAAGTATCATATTGAGTAAATAATACCTATTAGAAATAGGTGAATATGTGATATTAAATTTGTAGGGGGAAAATCTCTTGAAAATTTGAGTGCCAAAATGACGAAAATGCCCTTATAGGACATAAATAACTTAGGAAAATTATTGATAGCGACTTCGACAAGTGCACCGGTCGTTATAAGTAATAAAGTAGTGAGAAAAAGATCGTCCCACGAAGAATAGTACTCCAATCACTAATTCGCTATTTTAGATTTAGTTGGATAAATAGAGTAATATAGGGTGAGTTGTAACCAAACAGAATTTAAAGAATTAAATAAAGAATAAGAATTAAGAATCAAGAATTTCAAGAACAACGTTTTGGAAAAGGTACTCTAATCAAGAAAAACGCAGTTTAGGGATGAGAATCCCCCTATGTTCCTTCAAGTATTCGAATTGAATGCCTAATTGATTATTATTCCCACGACTGACGATCAATTCTCTAAAATTAGACTAAGTCCCAATGTCTTGATGCTACCTTAATCCGTTATCTTTGAAAACAACCTAATGTCTTAGTATTGTTTGGAAAGATCAATTTGTTTACCAGAATTATGAGATCGCATAAACTCGTAAGCCTATGTCTAGGTCATGCAACTCTATGATGAATTAACGGTTCTAGTTAAATGCACCAACATCTCTATTGTCATACACCAACCTATGAACAATCTAAAAGGCGATCAATCTTTAAGAAAGCTTTAAGCACAGATAATTCATTCAGTCAAGAAAACAATAATCAATAAAGAATCCAAATAAATACTCTAAATTCGCCTAGGGTTCATCCTCGCCCTAACCACAAAAGAAAACTAGCCAAGCATGGCTAGGTTAACAAATTAAGAAAAGATGAAAATCAGACTTGTTCTCTCTTCTCCGACGGCGTGCTCTCTCTTTCTTCTTATTGCTCTTGCGTTCTCGGCTTCGTGTTCTCGTTCTCGGCTTCGTGTTCTCGTTCGCGGCCTCTGTTCATTTTTTCCTTTTTTGTTTCTGTCCGTTCTTTTTTTTCTTTTCTTCAATTCCCTTTTATAATATATATTACTTGCGCTGGGCCATGGCTTGCGTCTCGGATTCTGAATCTTTTTCATAAAGATATATCATATATCCCTTCTTTTTCTCTTTTGCTGCGGGTCCCACGCGTTTGTATCTTTTCCCCAATATCAATTGCGTTTTGATTTCAATCCTGTACGTGCTTCATTCCTTGTTTAATTATATTAGAATAGAATATAATAATATATTATAAATATATTATTATATCCTTTTCAATTTAATCTGTTGCCTCTTTTAGATCACATAATATCTCCTGCACAAATAAATAGGATATCAATAGATTTTCTGTTATAATATCATTTTATCTTATATTTAATTAAAAGATAGATAAGTACATAAAGATAATTAAATAAGTACAAAATATCAATAAATTCAATCCAATATATCCCAGAATCTACCCTTATCACTACAAAAAAAACGATGATTAGTAGCGGTTAAAATGACCTATTTGTAACGGTTTTTGACGTGACAAACGACATTTGTAGCGGTTAGAGAAACCGCTACAAAAACGCATGTGGCAAGACGATTTGTAACGGTTAAAAACCGATACTACATATACAAAAACCGCTACAAACTCGTTGCGGTTCAAAAACACCGTCACTAAATGAGCGGGTTTAACGTGTGTTTCGAGACATTAGTCACGGTTGTTAACCGTTACAAATAAAATTGTAGCGGTTTTAGTAACGTTTTAATAACCGCTACAGAACAAATAAACTTGTAGCGGTTGTAGTAACGGTTTCATAACCGCTACAGAATAATGTGTTGATAATTTTGCATTTTTATTATTTTGAATATTTGTCGCGGTTACAAACCGCTACAAATATTCCGCCATTTTTCACCAAAAAAATTGCCGCCATCTGAATATTTGTAGCGGTTTTGAAACCGCTACAAATATTCCCGCCATCATGTGATTTTGAATATTTGTAGCGGTTTGAAACCGCTACAACAACCGCTACAAAAAACCCGCCATTTTATTTTTCAATTTTGTATCGGTTATTGTAACCGCTACAAATTCATTACGATTTTTAAAAAAAAAATTCATTTATCAGCGTAATGGTAATTATTATTAATATATTTTTTATTAAAAATAAAAGGTAGTAAATTATGAAATTTAAATATATAAGGTGCATGTATAGAAACAAAATAATAAGATTATGTAAGTAGAATAAGTACTAAGAAATGAGGTGATTAAAACAATACTCAATATTTAAAAATTATATGTACAAATCAATTGAATAATGTATATGAAAGAATAAGGAAAGTTGAAAGATATATCCTGTTCAACCGCAAAATAACAAACTTTAATTAGTACAAGAACTATAAATTAGTATGAGAAACATTAGAATTGATCCGGTTACATAGTACTTACCCCTTTCAAACTCACGATGTTCTGAAACGTAAAAATATTTGAGATGACTGAGAGAAAACGTGGGTAGAAAACGTGGGTTGAGGCATATTAAATGAGGTTGGGTGGGGCTATTTATGGTGGGGTCTGCGCATCATTTTGTAGCGGTTGGTGTCTCACTTTTTTGTAGCGGTTATTGTATTTAGTAGCGGTTTCGAAGGTGTTTGTAGCTGTAGCGGTTTAATTTGTCGCGGTTTTTATGTTTTTGTAGCGGTTAAATTGTAGCGGGTACTGTAGCGGTTTAATTTGTCGCGGTTTTTAAGTGTTTGT
This sequence comes from Acacia pycnantha, assembly GCA_025563575.1. Lineage (NCBI taxonomy): Eukaryota > Viridiplantae > Streptophyta > Magnoliopsida > Fabales > Fabaceae > Acacia > Acacia pycnantha. The sequence continues at coordinate 1,674,811 of JAMWYP010000248.1, forward strand.
AGCGGTTATATAACCGCTACAAATTAATTTCTGAGTTTTTTTTTTTTGAAAAACATAATATTAAAAAGATTTCATATTACAGCATAGGCATTAAGTGTTTCTCTCAATCTTCTTCACCATCCCTACAAGGAAAGTTTGCATAAAATGTTACGCGTGAGGTCAATATGTTTGAACACAATTAAAACTTTAATTAAATCTTACTATTTTATAAAGCACAAATTTAAAAACGTCTCGAACTATAGGTAAATTGTCATCGCCGTCTGGGAAGAAGTCTTCAAGGCGGCGGGCTGGAGCGGCTCACAATCGTATGCGACGTTATCACCATCGCCCATGTCGTAAAGGTCCCGAGGCTTTAAGTGAACCACCATATTCCAATCCTTGTGCCTCTCATCGGCCACATAACAAACCTGATGGGCCTCTGACGTGCCATATACACCGAGTTTTGGGTCGGCAATCCACGATCTCGTGCGACGGTGCAAAACTTAAAACCATTGACATTGTATGCCGTATATCTTAGGGCGTGGTCAAGAGGGCCTAGCGCGAGCTCACGAATTCTGGCTGAGTGCGGGTTGTGGTCGTTCATTATTCTCCTCCTAAACAAACTCTGGAATTCTCTGTGGACCTTTCTATCAATTTCGGAGGATGTCGTGTACGGATCCTCGAGTTCACGCTTCACATGACTCCCGAATTCCTGCAATTAAACATGCAATGACATGTGAGTATGTATAAAATGTAAGGAAATATATAGTATGCAATGAAATCCTTACTGAAGGTACGGTTCAACTTTGGTGCGATTAATCAAGACATGTTGGTGTGCTTGAAACTTCTCAAGTGCCGTGAGTTTGAATTTCTCACTCCCGCCAACTGCTCTACCAACACGAGGGATTAACAACTCTGTTGCCTCCGCTCCGGCTCGAGGCTCGGAGCTCGGGACAATCGTCTACACGAGGCGGTCGGTTGAATGACGTCTCAATGTCATTGAAGTACTGAACAAAAATACAAGACCTCATCCCCGATATAACCTTCTCGCTATTGAACCTTCGAGCCACGCCTTATTCCTCACGTAAGATTTAAGTTTCCCAAGAAACACGTAGAGTAGACAAGGAAAAATTTCGATATGATGCATCAATGGTTAAACATGCGAATATACCGTAATGCTAAAGTAATTATTTTTAAACAAGTACCTCTCAATAGGATACATCCATCGGTCTTGAACCAGGCGACAAGCTTTGTCTCTTGAACAAGGTGTCTTGTCAGGTGAACCATGACCGTGAAGAATGACGGAGGAAAGAGCATCTCCAAATGACAAAGCGTAAGAATGATTTTCTGCTGCACTGGTCGAGCTCCTCCACTATCAAAACCTTGGAACACAGCTTGCGGAAGAAAGTACAAAGCTCGACCAAAACGAGAGACACATCGAGAGGCGGCGTATTTTCATGGCCGGCGAAGTAAGCATTGCATAAGCACATGTGAGTCATGACTCTTGACCCTGTAACCTTTCGAGTGCAAGTCAATACATCGTGATATGTTGCTTGAATACCCGTCAGGATCTTTTATTTTCTTCAAGGTAGCGAGAAAGATTTCCTTATTCGGCTTTGTCAAGGTAAACCTTGCCGGTTGAAATCTGTCATGCTCATCCGGCCACGCGTCTCCACGAACGCCCATCTCCCGTAGATCTTTCCTGGCCTGCGCAGATGATCTTTGGACTTGCTCAGTTCATTGAGAATCGTGTACAACACATTGTCGCACACATTCTTTTCAATGTACATGACATCCAGATCGTGTCGGAGCAAATTATCTTTCCAATACGGAAGAGTGAAGAAGACACTAGCTCCACCAACTCCTTGATCAGCGGTTGGAGATACACATCAATGTCATTTCCCGGTGCCTTTTTCCATGGAATGATCATGGACATAATGAAGGAGCTTTGTTTCATGCACATCCACGGGGCAAGTTGTAGGGTATCAACATAATCGGCCATATACGTAGCTTGTGCTAAGATTCCCAAACGGATTAAAACCGTCGGTCGCCAAAGCAAGACGGACATTCCTAGGGTCCGCCGCGAAACTGGAAAGCTCGTGTCGAACGCTTTCCACGCTTCAAGATCACGTGGATGTCCGAGTTTGCCATCTTGATTCTTATCATCTTGATGCCACCTCATATGCTCACTGTCTTAGACGACATAAACAATCTTTGCAAACGAGGTTTTAAAGGAAAGTACCTTAGAATCTTTGCGGGTTTCTTCTTCGCTTCTTCCCTTTCCGAACCTGTCCGAACCTCGATGTGTGACACTTCTTACAAGTCTCCCTCCGATCGTCCTCTCCCCAATAAAGCATACAGTCGTTTGGGCGGACATCTATTTTTGGTAGTTCAAGCCTAATCGTTGATTATCTTCTTCGCCTCGTAGAAGGCTTCATTAACCAGATCATCTTGATGTACTTGATTTCCTACTTGTGAGGTTCGAGGAAGATGAAGCCCATATCCCATACCACGTTGCTCACCATGAACCTCCCAGAATGTATATGCTTCTGGGAAAGGCTTTACAAGAAGATGTTCCAAAGCACAATCCCGTGTTTGCCACTTCTTAAACTTGCATCGTAAACAAGGACACACGATCTTGCCATTAATGCTAGCGTGAGAGAAGGCGAAATCTAAGAAAGTGTTCAATCCCGCTAAATACACAGGAGAACTACGCGGCATCTTGATCCATGACTTATCCATATGTAACAAACAAATTTAGGATAGAACATAAATGTGGACGACTCACTTTAATTACATCCGAAGCAAAAATTGGGATCTTTAAATGCATCGATTGGTTTGTAGCGGTTAAATAACCGCTACAACAACCGTTGCAAACATCACCTTTGTCACGGTTCCAAAAATGAACCGCGACAATAACCGCTACACAATTTGTAGCGGTTTAAGGAATAAACCGTCACAAATCTTGGCGCCAAAATTCAATTTTGTTCAACGAACACAAAATTTGTAGCGGTTTGAGGAATAAACCGTGACAAAGCTACAAACACAAATTTTGTAGCGGTTTGAGGAAGAAACCGTGACAAATATTGGCGCCAAAATTCATCTTTGTTACGGTTACATTCTACTGAACCGCGACAAGCTTTGGGAAAAAAACATAAAAATCACATAATTATAAGTTAATATAAAACTGATTAGTCATGGAATAATTTGCTTTTGCGCACAAAATTAGTAAAAAAAGCACAAAGCTTTGATGCCAAAATTTGCTTTTGCTTAATTAATCATATGTGTCTCAACAAATCATTTGATTAATTGAGTTAATATATTACCGATTAGTCAATCATGAGTTAAATGGTATATCCAAACATTAGAAGTGCTTAATCCATAATTAAAGCACTTTTTAAAAAGCAATGGAAAAAAAGTCCATCAACAAGAAAAGAAACGTGATCAACAAGAAAACAATATAATTAAATATAGTTATCTCAATCAACTCTGTTTGGACATGAAAAGAGAAAAAAGGTCTACATTTTAGGAGCATGATCATCAAGTCCTCTCTGATGGGGGTTTGTCTCAGGGGGGTTTGTCTCAGGGGGGTCCGTCTCAGGAGTTATGACGGTCCCACCAACGGTCGATGGTCTCACGCTGCGCCTATTCCTCGGCCTCCTCGTCGGCCCTCCGTGCGGCCTCACTTGCGGCAACTCCGCTCGAACCTTCTCAAGAATGATCGCTCGAAATCTCCCGCCGGTGGCCTCCTCGAGCCGGGGGGTCCGGAGCGGAGGAGGAGCCTGTCTCGGCACACCATGCTAGGCCCGGCGCCAAGGCCAAAACCCCTAACGCGGCGGGATGCTCGACCGGGCCCTGTGAGCAGCTTTCAATGGGGTCAGGATCTGCTGCACCCGTGACTCGGAGTTCGCGACGCCGTAGCTCGCCTGGTATTCTCAATCCGGCCTCACCAACAGAGTTCATGAACCATTAATAAAATAACGGACGATCAATTTAAATATACAACATTCATTATATAAATAATGTTTTTTTAACTTACTATTATCTCCTCTCGCCGCCTCGCAGGTCTGGCCCCATCTCGCGTGTCTATGGGTGCGTGTCCACAACTTCCCATAGTCCGTGTGTGTGTTCTCCTCCCGAGCCTTCTCAGCCGAAAGAATTAAAACAATATAAACTTTGTTATTTCAAAAACAAAACAATGATCATGTTAAATAATAACATACCATCTCCTCGTATGTCACCGCAAACGTCTTGGTCCCCGCAGTGTGATGGACTCTCCGTGCGCGGCTTGTGTTCCTTTGCGACAAAGCTGCAAGGAGGAGGAAACAAAATTTAAATTTAAACCCTAAACTCAATATAAATTATCAATTAAGTGAAACAATTAATTAATTTAATAAAATGTACCGCCCGTCAACATTCCCTCCTATATTGGACGAAAGCCGCCCACTGATCTGGATCCACGCCGTCTGGGACTCTCTCGATCAACTGCTGCAGAGGAATAGTGCCGTCTCCATTCATAATATTGTAGAGACGGTTCCTCCGGCTCTTCCACCCTTCTCCCACTTTCATCATAACGTACCTCTTGTGTTGTTCGCGCAGTTTAAACTTTTTCTATATCATAATTTCATTATTAATTATTAATGAATTAACAAACAAATAAGGAAAGAAATAAACTAAAACTTATAACTATTAACATGTACAATTTAATTAAACAATATTGACTACCCGTAGAACCTCTCAGAACGCCTTGTTCTTTGTGTCCTTAGTCACTTTCTTCCAATCCTTGAAATAAATTGGGAACCACCCCAATGGCCACCAAACTCGAGACAGAATCTGTTCATCGTGTGACCGCCAAGCAATCGCTTCGTCTCATGCTCTCGGTCGCTCCACGGACTACGACCCGACACCCGCCATCTCCCACCCGTCCCAGTGAGAGCGGAAACATCCAGCGTCCTCCCGCTGATGTTCCCGTGACTATCTCGCAAGTTTACAAAAATTGAATTAAACGTATCGAAATTAAATTAATTTCTCACAAAATAACTAATTACATATACCTTTGACATCCACAATAAACCGGTGGAACGCGAAGACGCCTGGGTCGGGGTTCCGTGCTCCCGCCGGTTTCCCCGTCGATGAACTGCTCTACATCTGCTAGGGGAATATTAAGTTGGATGTCCTCATTCTCGTCGTCTAAATCGTCGAACGACAAACTTGCTGCTCGATCTCCCCCTACGGTCCCCGTGTTTGGAATTTCTTCATCGGCGAAGAGCGAGTCAAACTCGCCCGGCCCCAGAGAGGGCGGAGGTATATCGGGTCACACGCCTCTCGTCTGGTCCCTCTCTACTACTACCGCCCTCTAAACCCCTTCTCGGTGGGCCAGCTTACTTTTCCCTTTCCCTTACCTCGTCCGTAATCCATAATGTAGTAGAGGTGTAAGTTTAACAAGAAGAACGGTGAAAACTCAAACCGTTGGGTAAAGGTAGAAACGGTGAAAACTCAAACCGTTACAAGTGACTTTGAAAATGGCGTGTGCGGCTTATAAAGTCGTACGATTTTGTAGCGGTTATACAAAGGAACCGTTACAAAGTTTACATAATTGTAACGCTTAACCGCTACAATTTATCCACATCTTGTCGCGGTTATTCTTATTAACCGCTACAAAATGAGTTTTTTTGAAAAAAAAAATTCAAACTGATTAGTTTGATTCATAAACTTTAAGAATCAAACTAATTGGTTTGTTAAAAATATTTAAAAAACAAACCTTCAATTCATTTATTTTTTTCCTTCAATTTTTCTAAAAGTGTCCACACTAATAAATTATACATAATGACGTAACCGAAAATAATCCAACATGTCCGTGGGGATTCGGATTCAGTATAGCCACCGATCTCCCACGAAAAACTTGCTGAGTCATTTTCATCAGAGATATTTTCGTGAGACAACGGTGGCTATAATGGAACCCAATCTCCGATCGCTTGTTGGACTGTTCTCGAAGAGTAGAAGTCTAAACGGCAAAGAAATGAGTAAACCTTCGCTTGTCACTGAACGAATTTCCTCGCAAGGAAGAGAGGCAAATATCTGCAGCTCTTATCACCCGAGATAGGAGATCAGAGCTACTGATATGTGCATGTCTTCGACGACCAAGCGAGATAGTTCATTCAAGCAAGCGAGAGATTTAGTAATTTCTTTAATTTTTATAATCGATGTACGGTCCCTAAACTTTATTTATAATGTCAAAATTTGTAGCGGTTAATCGTGGAACCGCTACAAAAATGTAGCTTGTGCCGCGGTTGACGCCGCTCTTCCCGGTGTCCGCGACAAAATTGTGTCTTTTCGTTTATTTGTAGCGGTTATAGTGAATAAACCGCTACAAAATCACGGCAACAAAGTTGGCGCGAACCTTGCGCCAAATTTGTAGCGGTTAGACTCAAAGAACCGCTACAAATTTACTTGCCACAAACATTCCCGCCATTGCGGTATTTAATTATAAAATATATACTTATCAAACTCCCCCACACTTAAACATTTGCTTGTCCTCAAGCAAAAGAAAGAGAATTAATTATCTGAAAGGAACATTGCATATGGAATTCCTAAACAGAGAGCAATAAACCACCACACTTAGATCATATCATCAAATCTTATTTAAGTTAATGTCTTATAAGAATAGGTCACTAAGTCAATAGCCTTAAACAATTATAATAATCTCTTAACATCCCATAATCATAGGATCAGTGAATAATAAGAGCAACAATAAGATTAGTAGAAGAATATTACGCTACTTAATTTTTCCAGAAAAATTCAAATGCCCCCACTAAACCAAGCTTTTCATTTAATTTAATAAGGATTCTCAGGTAGGAAATGACTCATTCTTTTTTCTTTTCTCGTTTTTTTTTTTGTCTTGAGTCGTTGTAGGTCCCCTTTTGACGCGACCCTGCACATGGGTGTTGCAGCACCGGTTACTCAGTTACTCCAACAAGCACCTCAAGAGGCTTTTAGCCCAACTCATAATTCTCTTGGACTTTATCGTTTGACGCGACCCTGCACATGGGTGATGCAGCACTGATTACTAAGTCAAGTCTAGAGATGTCAGCGGAGTTGTTTTTGTTGTTTTTAGTCATTTCCCTGAACAAAAGGTTTACTTAGCTAGCAAGGTCATCATCTAATTTTCTAAAGAAATCATGTAGCAAAATATTCAAAAACTAATAATTTGTTGATCCTACTACAAACTATTCCCTATTCTCATAGTCCATCTCAAGATTGCTACAAAAATTCAAGGCTTAGAGACTTAGTTGAAACATCCTTCTTTTTATTTTAATTTTTGACTTGATAATATTTTCTAAGAGGGGGAAAACTCAAAGTTAAGGTCAATCTCAAAAAAAAAAAAAATTTCAATGTTTTCAATTGCATTAGGACAAGCATAACCAAGGAAATCATATCCCTCCCCCACACTTAAATCAAGCATTGTCCTCAATGTTGCCAAAAATATAAAGAGGGAAAGAAACTAGTACTCCCCTGGTTTAGGTCTCTAACTCCGATGTGGAGTTCTTCATCCGGTACCATCCATGATGTTTCAAATTTTTAGAGAGGAGCGAGTGCACACGCGAGACTTGGCAACAACAAGAGGAGTGATCATCTTTAAACCTAGAAAAATGAAAGAAAAAAAAAAAAATAATAATAATAATAATAACTGCAAGAAAAACTTATTGGGTTGCCTCCCAATCAGCGCTTGTTTACCGTCCCGAGCCTGACGGATGTCACCTTAATTCTCAACTTCCAATGCCACAGAGGTTCTTCCTTTGTCAATGTCTCCACCGTGGTAAGGCTTTAATCTCTGCCCATTCACCTTAAAAGCTTCATCTGAACCTATTGGTGCAATGACAATTGCACCAAAAGGTGTGACTTCTTTAACTACAAAATGTCCTGACCATCTAGACTTCAATTTCCCTGGAAAAAGTTTAAACGAGAATTATAAAGTAGTACCTACTGTCCCGGATGAAACTCTTTAGGAATAATCCTCCTGTCATGCCATCTCTTGATTCTTTCCTTGTAGAGGCTAGCACTCTCATGCAAAAATTTTGAATTCATCAAGCTCATTCAACTGAAGTAATCTCTTTTCATCAGCAGATTTAGCATCAAAATTCAGCAGGCCTTATGCTCAAGCTCCACTGGAAGGTGGCAAGACTTACCATATAGCAGCTGAAACGGTGACATGCCAATAGGAGTTTTGAATGTCGTTCGATACGCCCACAAAGCATCATCAAGCTTCATAGACCAATCCTTCCTTGACTTCCCAACGGTCTTCTCCAAAATTTGCTTCAATTCCCTGTTAGACATCTCCACTTGCCCACTAGTTTGTGGGTGATATGGAGTAGTGACACGATGAGTGACACCATATTTGCTAAGCACTGATTGAAACTACCGGTTACAAAAGTGAGTTCCTCTGTCACTGATAATGGCCCTAGGTACCCCAAACCTGTTGAATATATTCTTTTTGAGAAAAGATACCACCTCCTTAGCTTCATTAGTGGGAAGAGCAATTGCCTCTACCCACTTGGAAACGTAGTCCACAGCTACAAGAATGTACTTGTTGTTAAAAGAACTTGGGAATGGCCCCATAAAATCAATCCCCCACACATCAAATATCTCAATAACAAGAATGTTGTTAACGGGCATCTCATGTCTCCTAGAGATATTCCCAGTTCTTTGACAACGATTACAACGCTCCACGAACTTCCTAGCATCCTTGTACAATGTAGGCCAATAAAAACCACTTTGTAATACCTTAGCAGCAGTGCGTTCTCCAGCAAAATGTCCACCATAATCTGAACCGTGACAATGCGGAGGACCTTATGAGTTTCCTCCTCGGAATACGGTACGAGAGCACTCCATCTGCACACTGAAAAACAAGAAAGGCTCATCCCAGATATACCGTCGAACATCATGCATGAACTTCTTCCTCTGCTGCCATGTTAGTCCCTCTGGTATCATCCCAATTGCCTTATAATTAGCAATATCATCGAACCAAGGTACATTGTTGATTGCCAAGACATACTCATCTAAAATTCATCCCGAATCTCCATCTCTGAATCATCCTGCAACTCCTTAACCTGTATCCTAGATAAGTGATCGGCTACCACACTCTCCACCCCTTTCTTGTCCCTGATGTTAATATCAAACTCTTGGAGTAGCAGCATCCAACGGAGAAGCCTTGGCTTAGCGTCTTGCTTAGTCAAGAGGTATTTTAGAGCAGCATGATCCGTAAAAATAATCACCTTGGAACCAATCAAATACTGTCTAAACTTATCTAATGCATAAATAATTGCAAGCATCTCCTTCTCAGTTGTTGCATAGTTCAGTTGTGCCTCATTCAGAACTTTACTCGCATAGTAAATAACATGCAACAACTTATTCTTCCTTTGCCCCAACACAGCCCCTATAGCATAGTCACTGGCATCACACATCAGCTCAAACGGTAACTCCCAATCAGGCGCCGTCAGAATAGGTGCAGTGGTCAATCTCTCCTTCAACAAATTAAATGCCACTAGACAATTATTGTTAAAGTTAAAGTCTTCATTTTTGACCAACAACTGACTAAGTGGTTTGGCTATCTTGGAAAAATCCTTGATAAACCTCCGATAAAAACCTGCATGACCAAGAAAACTGCGAACGCTACGCACATTGGTGGGAGGAGGTAAGTCTTTGATGATTATAATATTGGCTCTATCCACTTCTATCCCCTTATCAAATATTCTATGACCCAAGACTATCCCATCTTTCACCATAAAGTGGCACTTTTCCCAATTAAGCACCAAGTTACTCTCTTGACATCTTTGGAGCACACAAGACAAATTAGCCAAGCAAGTATCATATGAAGTGCCAAAAATAGAGAAATCATCCATAAATACCTCCATAAATCTCTCAGTCATGTCAGAGAAGATAGACATCATGCACCTCTGAAAAGTAGCTGGGGCATTGCAAAGACCGAAGGGCATCCGTCTATAAGCAAAAATCCCAAAGGGGCAAGTGAAAGCTGTCTTCTCTTGATCCTCTGGAGCCACTGCTATTTGATTGTAACCGGAATAGCCATCTAAGAAACAGTAATAAGAGTGACCTGCAAGCCTCTCAAGCATCTGATCCATGAATGGCAAAGGAAAGTGGTCCTTGCGAGTGGCATCATTCAACCTCCTATAATCCACACACATTCTCCAGCCGTAACAGTTCTAGTGGGTATCCATTCATTATTCTCATTCTGCACTACGGTGATTCCACCCTTCTTCGGTACTACCTGTACTGGACTAACCCACTTTGAGTCAGAGATAGGATAAATCATACCTGCATCTAACAGTTTCACCACCTCCTTTCTCACCACTTCCTTCATAGTCGGGTTAAGTCTCCTCTGGGGCTGCCTTACTAGTTTCACTTGGTCCTCCATAAGAATTTTATGAGTGCAAAATGAAGGACTAATCCCCTTTAAATCAGCAACTTCTCTTCGTCGGTAGGTGACAACTCAGCACTAATAATAATGGGATAAGTGTCATCCTTCCCTAGAAAGGCATAATTTAGATTAGAAGGGAGCTCCTTTAGTTCCACCTTAGGAGTAACAGGTGGCGCATCATAATCTTTCTTCTTCAACTCCTCAACCTGTAAATCATAATTCTCCTCCGCAGAAACCTCTTCTTTCACTTGTAACAATTGAGCAAGATCATCCTCCATAGACTCATCTGAATCTTCTTGAAAAAAAAAATTCTTGAATGGCCTCATCAACTACATCAATTCTGAAGCAGTCACTATTATCAGCTGGGTATTTCATGGATTGAAACACATTATAAGTGACTTTCTCATCATTCATTTGGAACTCCATTTTTCCTGCAGCTACATCAATTACCGCTCTAGCAAAGTAGCCAAGAAGGGTATTCCCAAAAGTAGAGGAAGTTCAGCATCTTCCTCCATGTTAAGAACCACAAAATCCACCGGGAAGATGAATTTGTCCACTTTCACAAGCACATCCTCAATGACACCTTCTGGCTTCTTAATGGACCTATCCGCCAACTGTAACGACATCATAGTAGGCTTAATCTCTTTAATGCCGAGAGCTTTCGAAACAGATAAGGGCATTAAATTTATACTAGCTCCCAGATCACAAAGTGCTCTGCCCATATTGACGTTCCCTATTGCACAAGGAATGCTAAAGCTGTCCGGATCTTTAAGCTTTGGTGGCAACTTTGTTTGAATAATGGCACTACACTGTTGAGTCAGTGCCACTGTTTTGACCTCTTGCAACTTATGCTTCTTGGAAAGCAAATCTTTCATGAACTTTGCATAATTAGGCATATTTTCAAGAGCTTCTGCAAAAGGAATGTTAATCTGCAGTTTCTTAAAAATATCCAAGAACCTGGCATATTGTTGCTTCTGAATCTGTTGCTTCAACCTTTGGGGGTACGGAGGTTTTGCATAAGAAGGAGTGGGAGACTTCTTTGTAGTTATCTCCTTTGGAACCTGCTGCACATTGTCATTCTCAGCCTTTTCCTCCTCTTTTTCTAAAGCCTTTTCATGTTCTTCCACCCCTTTTTCAGATTTTTCGTTCTCCGGAACAGATTTCTCAACTGGCTGAATCACTATACCACTCCTTGTAGATATGGACTTACAATGCTCTTTTGGATTGACCTCAGTATCACTAGGGAAGGACCCTTGGCTCCTCTCTGCTATGTGTTTTGATAACTGACCAATCTGATTCTCCAAGTTCTAGATTGAAGCCTCCTGATTTTTGAGAGCAGACTTTGTTTCATTCCGGAAAGCTTCTGAACCCTGTATGTATTCAGTGCTAGTAGGGGTCAACTGTGTCAAAGCCTTTTCCAGATCAAAAATGGTGATGGTGGTGGTGGTGGTTTGGTGGAACTGCTGAGGTTCTGCTTGGCGTTTATAGGAAAAGTTTGGGTGAGATTTCCAGCTAGGATTGTACGTGTTGCTATATGGATTAAACTGATTCCTAGGAGGATTACTCATGTAATTAACCTCAGCTGTTTCTCCAGTACTACCAGCATCACAATCTCCATTAGCGTGTTCCCTTTTGCAAAAATCACAAAGCAAAGGAGGCTGAGAAGCGATGGATGAGACCTGAGAAGAGGCAAGCTGTTTAGTGAGGGTAGCTAACTGCTGTTGGATCATCTTGTTTTGTTGGAAAAGGTTCTCATTGTGGGCCAAAATTGTATTGTAAGAATCTAGATGAAGAACTCCCCTCTTTGGTTGTGGAGTAACAGTTTCATTCTCAAGCGACCCCATAGCCTCAAACAACTCCAATGCTTCTTCTAGAGTTTTGCTTTTTAGCTTACCACCTGCTACAGCGTTAATCATCATCCTAGAAGAAGGAAGCATCCCATTGAAGAATATTCTCGCCTGCTCATAGTCTTGCAGCTCATGTTGTGGACACTTCCTAAGCAACTCCTTAAACCTTTCCCAAGCTTCACAGAATGATTCCCCATTGCCTTGAGTAAAGCAACTAATATCTGACATCAGCTTTGTATACTTAGAAGAAGGGAAAAAATTTCAAGGAACTTTGTGGTAATAATGTCCCAATTGGAGAGACTTCCAGTAGGACAAGAACGAAGCCAATCTATTGATTTCCCAGTCAGAGAGAAAGGAAACAGTCTCACACGAAGAGCATCTTCAGGAACCCCATTCATCTTGATGGTATCACAAATCTGCAAAAAAATCTCAATATGCTGATTAGGATCCTCTATATCACTCCCACTAAAAAAACTTTGTTGAACCAAGCTTATGAGGGATGGCTTGATTTCAAAATTATTTGCATTCACAGCAGGATTGACAATGCTAGTTGCAGTCCTGGCAGGATTAAGTGTCATGTAGTCGCCCATGGTCCTTTTTGGGGGAGGAGGAGGATCTGCACCATTTTCTGCCATTATAACTGCTTCAGTCCCAGTACTAGAACTAACAACCTTTCCTTTTCTCTGTTTAGCAAGTTTCCGGTTTCTCCTTGCTGTCTTTTTGATTTCAGGATCAAACTGCAGCGAATTTCCGTCAGTGGTACCTCGCATAAACAGAGTAAAATATCAAAAGAAAAAGAAAAATTCAATCTAGAGTTTCAATAATTACTCTTAGTGTTGAAATAAAACTATTCCCCGGCAACGGCGCCAAAAACTTGATAGCGACTTTGGCAAGTGCACCGGTCGTTATAAGTAATAAAGTAGTGAGAAAAAGATCGTCCCACGAGGAATAGTACTCCAATCACTAATTCGCTATTTTAGATTTAGTTGGATAAATAGAGTAATATGGGGTGAGTTGTAACCAAACAGAATTTAAAGAATTAAATAAAGAATAAGAATTAAGAATCAAGAATTTCAAGAACAACGTTTTGGAAAAGGTACTCTAATCAAGAAAAACGCAGTTAGGGATGAGAATCCCCCTATGTTCCTTCAAGTATTCGAATTGAATGCCTAATTGATTATTATTCCCACGACTGACGATCAATTCTCTAAAATTAGACTAAGTCCCAATGTCTTGATGCTACCTTAATCCGTTATCTTTGAAAACAACCTAATGTCTTAGTATTGTTTGGAAAGATCAATTTGTTTACCAGAATTATGAGATCGCATAAACTCGTAAGCCTATGTCTAGGTCATGCAACTCTATGATGAATTAACGGTTCTAGTTAAATGCACCAACATCTCTATTGTCATACACCAACCTATGAACAATCTAAAAGGCGATCAATCTTTAAGAAAGCTTTAAGCACAGATAATTCATTCACCAAGAAAACAATAATCAATAAAGAATCCAAATAAATACTCTAAATTCGCCTAGGGTTCATCCTCGCCCTAACCACAAAAGAAAACTAGCCAAGCATGGCTAGGTTAACAAATTAAGAAAAGATGAAAATCAGACTTGTTCTCTCTTCTCCGACGGCGTGCTCACTCTTTCTTTTTATTGCTCTTGCGTTCTCGACTTCGTGTTCTCGTTCTCGGCGGCCTCTGTTCGTTTTTTCCTTTTTTGTTTCTGTCCGTTCTTTTTTTTTTTCTTTTCTTCAATTCCATTTTATAATATATATTACTTGCGCTGGGCCATGGCTTGCGTCTCGGATTCTGAATCTTTTTCATAAAGATATATCATATATCCCTTCTTTTTCTCTTTGTTTGCGGGTCCCACGCGTTTGTATCTTTCCCCAATATCAATTGCGTTTTGATTTCAATCCTGTACGTGCTTCATTCCTTGTTTAATTATATTAGAATAGAATATAATAATATATTATAAATATATTATTATATCCTTTTCAATTTAATCTGTTGCCTCTTTTAGATCACATAATATCTCCTGCACAAATAAATAGGATATCAATAGATTTTCTGTTATAATATCATTTTATCTTATATTTAATTAAAAGATAGATAAGTACATAAAGATAATTAAATAAGTACAAAATATCAATAAATTCAATCTAATATATCACAGAATCTACCCTTATTTAATTATAAAATATATACTTATCAATTATGAAAAATCCTGAGAGGTAGTAAAATAATTATTAAAATTGAGAGAATATATTGTCTCTAATTTTGGTAATTTAATAAATTATAAGCTTGGAAGAATTGTAAAACAACAACTATAAAGTATTTGGAGATCATAACTAACTCCATAATTATTGATATTTTACATGGGAGATAAAATAGCAATGTTAGTTCAGATTTTGAGAGGAAGTAATTAGTTCTAGATAAGAAAATTATCAACAAATAATAAGTGATGGATTAAATAATTATTGGTTAATTATTTAAGCTTGAACAATGGAATAATTGTGATAAATTATGTAGAACTCTATAATTAGTGATTTATGGCTAGAAAATTAGCATAAATATATTTGCTAATTAATTGAAAAATATTGAGAAAAATATTTGAGATTAAGTAATTTTAGGCCTAAATCAAAGAGTGAACCAATAGGAATTTTGTAGAAAAATTATGTAAAAATAATTGAAATAATAGTTAAATAATTAATTAAAAAATAAAATAAAAAAAATATATATAAATTGTGTGTGTGCCGACATCCTTGAGGGAAAAAGAAAAAGAAAATAGAATTAATAAATGTGGAGTGTAGATAATAAACTCTTATTTAAAAATTAATTAAAGTAAAAAGTAAAAAAGTAAATAAACACCGATAGAGATTGAATCCTATCTAGAAAACTATGAACAATTTTTCTAGAGTCAGAGTAAAATATTACTGAGTGGATTTTTATCTCGGACTGGGCTGTTTCAGAAGTCATTTCCCAAATCGGTAGAATACTTAAGTAATAAGACGAAATAGGGTAATATGTGAAAAAGGCGTATAGTCACAAATTTGGAATTTGAAGAAAATAAATTGTAACTCAACATCCGGGAATGAGTTGAGAATTTCCGGACATATTTGGAATCAAGAATTTTTGTCCAGAGGTTGACGATTCCTAAGTTTCTTCCGTAACCGCAGACGTTTTTCCGTAAAACTTCAATGCAGACCGAGAATACTTGGACGGGATCAAAAATTTGTTTAGACTAGGCATTTTTAGTGAGTGAGGAAGGGTCTTCAAAGTTATGATTCCGAATTTCTGAGATTTTACGCAATTACGTGATTCAGACACCGATCGGGGAATTTTACCGGGCCGGGAGCATAAAGTGAGCAGATGACATCATCATTGATGATGCAATTTTGTGCCACCTAGGGGCTGAATGTCGACCAAGGTGATCCAAGGGGCAAGGATTTGCCATTTCAAAAGTTTCTAATCCGACGGTCGATATCCGTCTGGTAAAGAGTGAATAGTAACCTCCAAACTCCTATAAATACCCCCTTCACTTCATTCATTCTTCACACCATCTCTCACACCCCAAGGCCGAATTGGAGCAGCAAGAAGGAAGGGAAGAAGTCCGGGGAATTTCGCAGCGAAGCTCTGAGTAAGTTTTTCGGTCCTTAGTCTTAAGTTTCGGTAGTTAGAGTAGAAATGTTAGAATAGGCTTTAATCTTCCGAGTATGATTAGATATCATATGATAGGGGTATTTTAGTCATTATTTCGAAAATCATGGTGGAGTCGAAGTTTTGGCAAAATTTTGGAAGATTAAAGTTAAAGTAGCGAAGCTCTGGCGAAATTCCGCCGACTAGTAAGCATAGGGACAAAATGGTAATTTGTACCTAAAATGCTTGTTATGATGTGAATCATTAATCAATATGATTTGTATTTTGAAAACTATGTTGGAGTAGGAGTTATTTTGAAATTTTGGAAGATTAGGGTCAAAGTAACGAAGTGCTGGCGAAATTCCGCCGACAGGGGTCAGGCAAAATAGTCATTTTGACTAAAAATGTCCGTCGTAATGATAGATCCTTAACAAGTACGTTGTTATATTGATAGGATCTCCCTGAATACGTTTTTACCTACTGTCGAACCGCTGTCTGACGTGCTGGTTTCTGTTTTCCGTCAGAACGGCTCGTAAACGTGCTAGAATAACATCAACAAAGGTATGTTCGCGTACTGTAACACTAACTCTGATGTTTATGGTATGCATGTATGTATGGGTGTTGTAGAGTTGCTATACTGTTTGAATGCATATAGAGGATAGAGAATATGTCTATATGCTGGGAGCAATATGTCTGTATGCTGGGAGCAATATGTCTGCATGCTGAGAGCAATACATATGCATTGGTTGTGATAGATCGGTTGTTTGTGCTATTGATATTGTGAGTACCTGTTGTCCGTGTATGTGTATGTAAACATGAGGTTAACCGTTACCTGGGGTTCGATGCATGGACTCCAGCCCTTAACCTAGCTTCGTGGCTCAAGGACCGAGGACCGAGGAGAGAGCGAAGCAGCACGCCTAGAGACCCAGCAGGAGATTTCTTTTGTTTTTCCGTCTGAAGCTTTCCTTTTGATGTTGTTATCTACTTTTGAACCACACGGTTTCTGTACCACTGTTGTATCTAGCCAGACTTATGGCATATTGAATATGTATATCAGTTACTCTTTTGCTCCGTTGCTCTACTCTGATGATTTTGAAATGATGTTTGATGAAAAAAAATTATACTGCTTTTGGAAAATGGGATGTTACAGATACTATGCAACTTATCATACAACCATGTCACGCGATAATTTGGTCAAGGATAAAGCATGGATAGTGTCATCCTCATGTTCTTGACCGTTACTTTCTCGATTCTTGAATAGTCTAACGATTGAAGTGGAAACTCCTTTCCATCGTAGTATGATCATACTTTTTCTCAGACTTACTCATCGTGCGGCCTAGAAATATCTCTCTACAAATGTGAGGGACAAATCTCATCTTGACCATTCACATTCCTCTGCATGCAAACCAATAATCCCGATCGAAGCCTTTATCATCACCTGGTCAAAGGTGACTTTTGACTAGGTCAAAGATTAGCGACTCTCATGTAGGAATCCATGATGATCTCAGGTCAAAGGGCATTGTGACGTGGTTATACATGAGACAAGCTTATGACTTAATCCATGTAGTTTTCTCATAGTGGGTCGGTCCAGCACCTTGTATTCTTATAAGTGCCTACGACTTTGATTCGTATCTCTATACCTCATCAAAGTCATACTGGTCTTATTTCATCTTTACTCCCGCATAGATGACCGATCAAGGACATTTAGGACAATCTCTATGACACATCCAAGGAGACAGTCATCATAATAAACATGCAAATGATATGATAACAAAATGGAGAAATACTTTAAATAACAATAACGTTTAAAGTACAATGATAGGCCCCTAAGGCATAATTTCCAACAGTTAGTGGATATGAGAAATTCAGAGATGAGGGTCTCCAATTCCAAGAAGAATTGACCCAGTTGTTTTCATCTGTTGCAGCTACAAGACCAAATCAATGGGCCCCATCATCCAAGAAACTCCCAACTGATGTTGCGCCTAGATATGGTCCAGAAGAAGGTTCTGGAGATAGTGATGAAGTGTTAGGGGCAACATTTGGCATGAGTACGAACATTAATACATTGAATTTAACTAGTCATTCTGAAGGTAGTGGAGCCATCACTAACAAAGAGAAAGGGAAGGCAAGCAGTAGTCAAGACAAAACAAGTCATGGTTATATATTTATCATTCTTTTTCAAGCCAATTCGTCGTAAACTGATAATATAATATAACAATGCCCAACATATACTATGATTAAATAGTTTATTTTGTTTTCTTAACCTTTAAAAACAAATTAATTGGACTGAAGGGTACTAAATACTCCTTCCAGCAACTTTCTCTCTCATGAGACTTATCATTAATATAAGAAACTTTCTTTTTGTGTCTCACAATTTAAATTACATTTTTCTTTTATACCTCTATTAAATACATAACTTAATACTCCCTCCGATCCTAAATATAAGACAAAGTTGACTTTTTTTGAAAGATTAAATAAGCTAATTAAATTACTTTAGAGTATTTATATTTACATTTTTTCTCTAAACTAATTAGTTTGACCAATAAACCAATATATAATATAAGAAGGGTTTAATGTTTATATTTTTGCTACAAAAATATTTTTTCTATCACACTCACATAAAAGTGAGTGGGTCTCATTATAAAGAGAAGAGTGAGAAAATATTTGTGGAACCCACTCACTTTTATATGAGTGTGGCAAAAAAAACATTTGTACAGCAAAAACATAAACATTAAACCCATATGAAAATATACAATATATGATATGATTAGGTAATTTATTTAAGTTCTTTAATCTCTCCAAAAAGATTTGTAACATCCCATTTTTCAAAAGTAGTATAAAATTTTTTCATCAGAGTAGAGCATCGGAGCTATTGAGTAACTGATATATGTATTCAAAATGGCCACTGGCTAATTACAGAAGCGGTACAGTAACCGAGAGTTTTCAAAAGTAAAGAACAACAACAGAAAGTCTTCAGCCGGGTCTTCTATGCGGATTGCTTGCCTCTATCCTCGGTTCTCGGTCCTTCCGACCTTGAAGCTATGTTAAGGGCTGAGGTCCATTGCAATCGGACCCCAGGTAACGGTTAACCTCATGTTTACATATACAGTACATGGACTACAGTCAATCACAACATAACAGCATAATAGCACGTAACCCAATGCAAATGTACCGCTCCCCGCAAATGCAGATGTACAACTCCCAGTGAATCAAGACATACCACTCCCAGTGAATACAGATATACCACTCCCAGTGCATGCATATGTTCAATCATCCTCTAACAGCATAACAACTCTACTCATACAATACACCTAACAAATATACCCGCATACCATAAATATCAGAGTTAGTGTTACAGTACGCGAACGTACCTTCGTTGACGTTATACGGTATTTCTAGCGGAATACGGTACGACAGTTGGTCAGAACGTAATCAGGGATATCCTATCAAGATAACAACTTATTTGTTAAGGATCTATCATTACGACGGACATTTTAGTCATAAATGACCATTTTACCCCTGACCCCCTAATCGGCGGAATTTCACCAGCACTTCGTTACTTTGACCCTAATCTTCCAGAATTTTGCCATAACTCTTCCTCCAACATTATTTTCGAAATTAATACCTTAATTACCCCTAAAACATGATATCTAATCATGCTTGGAAGATTAAAGATCAAAACAACATCTACTCTAGAACTTCAAGAACTACCGAACTAAAACTATGAATCGAAGAACTTACCCGTTGAAGAACTTCACTACAACTTCTCCAGAGCTTCTCTCTCTTCTCTCTCTAATTTCGGAATCCTTAAGAGGATTTGGTGTGAAAAACTCAATGAGAGCAATGGCCTATTTATAGAGAAAATTCGGTGCACTATTCATGCTTTACCAGACGGATTTTGGACCGTAGGATCGCACTTTGTTGAAGTGGCTTCATCTTGACCATCCAACCCGCCTCCTTACATCATCATTCAAAGCCATGATGTCATGCCAATGATGTCACCCATGTACTTTGATGATGTCACTTACTTCCTCAAGAAGTTTTATACCGATAAAGTCCCTGTTCGGTGTCCTAATCGCGTAATATTGTAAAATCTCAAAATTCCTAAACATAGCCCCAAGATCTCTTCTTCCTCTTTCAAAATACTTGGGTTAACTAAATTTTTATCCCATTCAGGCCTCTCCTATTTCACCGAAGATTTTCTGATATCACCTTCTGCTCTCAATCCGAGATAAAAATTCACTTGTCTATAAAATACTCTGACATTAGAAACCTTGTTTATGGTTTTCTAGATAGGATTTAATTTCTATCGGTGGTCATTTATCTTATTTGCTTTTTCACAAAATATCACAATTTTATATTAATATTAAATTCCAAAGTATCTAGATATTAAAGTTACAAAATCTTATCCATTCTTTGCTCAAGAAATTCGGTCAACCACTGGACCCTTTTTGATTAATTTTTCTGTTTTTATTTATTTAATTAATATTATATATTTTAATTATATTAGATAATTCACCAAATTTTCCTATTGGTCCATTTCTTATCACATGGATTTAGACTTTAAAAATTACTAGAATAATTCTAAACCATTGATTTTGCTTTTCAAGATTATATATTAACCCTTAGTAATTATTTAATTTATCCCATTTGATTAACAAGTCTAATTAGTGCTCTTAATTATGAGATTAGTAATCTTTTTAGGATTAGGGATTTTCATACACTTAATCTCATTTATTTTTCTCAATATTTTCCCAATAATTAGAAAATATATTTTATGCTAATTTTATCAATTAATATCTAATTAATGGGTTCCACATAATTTACTTTGAATATTTCCTTGTTTAAGCTTAAATAATTAACCAATAATTATTTAATTAATCACTTACTAATTGTGGATAATTTTCTTATTTAGAACTAATCATTATCTCACAAAATTTTTACTGACATTGGTACTTTACGCTCCATGTAAAATATTAAAAATCATGGGGTCAATTATGGCCCCACAATACTTTTTGATTTTTCTCTTTTAATTTTTCCAAGGTAATAATTTAATAAATTACCTAAATTAGGGACAATATTATTCCCTATTTCAAATAAATATTTATTTTCCTCTTTATAATATTTTCAGAATTTTATAACCCATAAATATTTTAGGGACCTATTTGCAAACTTTCAAACGTTTTGCACCTGTGCACATTATCTAATTTCAAGAGAAATTACCCTAATAACAAGTTAAATTCAATACAAGGTGTTTGAGACCTCATATTCACCTATTTTTACTAGGCATTACTTACTGAGATTTTTAGGATTTTACAAGAGTCAATTTTATCTTATATTTAACATCGGAGGTAGTATTAATTATCACTAGCACTAATTATCTTTCATTCATTCATTTATTACTCATTCTCTCTTACATTTTTTACTAATTCTGTTTCATATTTTTACTCATTCTCTCTCACATATATATTTTTATAAATATTTATAAATAAGGGCATATTTAGAAAGGACATGACATTTTTTTATACATTTACTATTTTTAATTAATTTTAACCAGCAATTTAGTTTACGCAATTAAAAAAAAAAGTTGCTTATACAAAAAAAAAAAAAAAGGATGAGTAACTGAAAAGATATCAGAGATACTGGGAACCGGCCGCTCACTTATCTCTGATCTCGCCCCCCTCTACTCAAATTCCTTTGCTCTACCGGTCACTCCCGGTTTCACAAGGGGCAGCACTCGCTCGACCCTGATCCGCCTCCGAGCTCCGATTCCAACGGACGACGAATTCCCAAAACCCCAAACCCTAGAGAGAGAAAAGCCTCCAGAAGGTAGTAGGGTTGGATCACAGAGAGAGAATCCGACAAGCCTGTCTCTTCGGGACGAGGTGGCAGAATTTGATGGCTTCGTCAAATTCAAGAAAATCGGATCTATTGCGACGATCTTCTTCTTCTGCTGCTACTACTTCTACCAGACTCCAATCCACTTCAGCAGTCGCTGATAAGAATGTTAACAGAGCAAATTTAGGCTCGATGAACCTCGACAGCATTCTTCGCGATGCTTACGAGTCCAGGCCTACCACAGAGTCTACCCTCCTAGATGCCCGAATAACCTTATTGGAAACTCCGGGCAATACCGCTGCCGCAGCGATTTCTGCTGACGGCAATGCCGGCGGTGGGTCACTGAATCCTTCGAAAACTATGGATGATGTTTGGAAGGATATGATTTCTGGTGAAAGGAGGGAGTGCAAGGAGGAGGCACTTGATGAAATGATGACTCTAGAGGATTTTCTGGCCAAGGCTGAGGCTGTAGACGACGACGACGACGATGATGTGAAGATACCTGTGGCCCCCACCGAACGGGTGAGTGGGGGTCCCTTTTCGTTTGATTCTTTCAATCCAACCACGTTCCAGTCATTGGATAAAATTGAAGGGTCGGTGATCGGGTTCGGTAATGGAATGGAGGTGGATGGAGGAGGAGAGAGGAATAAGAGAGGGCGTCCTGTTTTGGAGCCGTTGGATAAGGCTGCGCTGCAGAGGCAAAGGAGGATGATTAAAAACAGAGAATCCGCAGCAAGGTCTAGGGAACGAAAGCAGGTTTGCCCGAGATTTGTGTTTTTAATTTTGTTAGTTGACTTTTGATTTATGACTTGAAGTAACTGTTGGTTGACTTTTGATTTATGACTTGAAGTAACTATTGGTTGTTATGCTTTTGAATATGGGACTTCAGGCATACCAAGTTGAATTAGAATCGATAGCGGTGAGACTAGAGGAGGAAAATGAGCAACTGATGATGGAAAAGGTGCTGCACTGTGGCTCATTTCATAATCGGTGATAATGATAACACGCTATGTTTGCAATTATTGGTGAAGCATTTAATTCCGTATTGTATTATATAGCAGTCGGTTCTGCTTCAGTGTTCATGTGAAACCATTCATGTGCTTGTTGTAATGAATCTTCATATGCTTTGTAGTTGTTTATGTGAATCAAAAGTTTCAGGGAAACCAATTTGTGTTCTCACCGACATGTAGAAAAGATAGTAATTCTTATATACCCTTTTTCTGTCATAATTATATGTTGATGGATTAATTTACCCCGAACTCTTTGCCTTCAGCCCATTCTCTCCTATATCCCCATTTAAATGCACCAGTAGGATCTACGAATTAGGGTAGTTTTGTTCTCAAGACATGGTTTCCCCTTTTGGTCCAAGTTCGTGCACACATGGGATTGCAGTTTCAAGCTTTAGTTTTGTCAGTGAATTGATGACCAGTCCTCCTCTAACTGATTTCAACATAAGTATAATATGCCATGTGTATGAAAAAATAACTGAGCAAGATTTTGCTGGCTGATGGATTCCTAAGCTTGGTGCTAGTTTTCTTTCTGCTGGAGGTCTTGCACTGTGTATGGAAAAATTATCAGACATTTGAGATCAGTGTTGTTTGTTTATTAGGAATTTTGTTGTCTTGGTCTGTCTAATTGTTGATTAAGATAAACAGAAAAGGCCATTTTAATTTTACATGCTGATTTCTGACAATAATAAATTAACATGCTCAATGCTGTTTAGAAACACCAATGAAGATACACACCCTATACTGAGTTTGTTAATAACTTTTCCTTCTCAAATATCAGTGTTATTTTATGGCTAAATGGTCCTTCAGACCTTTGATCTTTCCAACCAAAGAGTGAAATATGCATCTTTCTTATTTTTTCACAGCTGACAAAAGATTTTTTGTGCAGGCTGAGAGGACCAAGAAAAGATACAAGCAGGTAATGATTTGCTCTTCTGTTTTCTGATATATTTTTCCCTCATTGAGTTAATATCCTATGGTATTTTCTACTGCCTGAATATAGTGTCAATGTCGGGTGTTTTCCAAAGTCTTTGATACTTCAACATGGTTAGTAACATTTGCACATATATCATGTTTTAGTTGAAGGTATTGGCGTAGTGTATCATCAAAGGTGCTTAAAATATGTGAGGTCAACTTAGGAAACTTTTGCCATGCCATCTCCCCTGGCATCATCAGTTTAATTTTATTTGCCCCTTAGTCTTTAGCAGACTATAAAAAAGTTACATAATATTTCAACCAAATTGTCTTGTATTACAAAATATGAAGCTTAACCAGTTCATGCTATTACTGTTCAAGGTTTTGAGTCATTCACCACTGTACTACCACTAAAACCTTATGTGCTTGTTATTGAAAGTCACCTTTAATTGTCTCGCAACTGACATGTTTGACTATTCTGCAGCTCATGGAAAGAGTTATTCCCATTGTTGAAAAGCAGAAGCGACCACGTGTGCTCCGCAGGGTTCGCTCCTGGCAGTGGTAGGTTGAATCTGCTTGAGGTGCAGAACGGGAACCGAAGCTGATGATGTTGCACATGGGAGATTGAACTAAATATAAATGGGCAAATGAATTATTTATTAAACTTAGTCAAATCTATTAGTTGTCCCAGGCAGTTGGGGCTAATGATTTGGTTTAATATAAGAAGGAATTGAAACCTGACTCATGAGGGAAATTCCTTGATACCTAAGAAAGAGTTTTCCCCTATTTGTAGAAGTCAAAAAGGTAGAAATATGGAGCTGCACATTTAGATCAATGGGGGATTTTAGGAGAGTATATATAACTTAGGCAGATTAGTTATATGTCCAGAACATGTATACATAAAATGTTTATATTATACGTTATTGCAGGTTAGTCTTAGATCCATGTTCTTCAAACCAATAAGTGAATGAGATCCGCTGGCTTCATTATTATTAGTAGAGAATCTCACTCTTTACAAGTCAAGAACCGTATGACCCATTCTGAGTTCTGTGTTATTTTGCTTGGAGCCTCTAAAGCATGGACATGCTAATTCTGGAGAAATATGCATGTGGGACGAGTGTCGGACTCCGACATGGTCCGACACGCGTGTCAGACATGGTTAACACGCTCCGACATGTTGATGGATCTGACGTGCGTCTTTGACCATGTCAAGGTCAAGGGGCAATCTTGGAATAAAAAAATGAAGACAAAAAAACAAAAAGCAAAAAGCACGTAAAAAACAGGGCAGAGAAGAAATAGTGAGATAGATTCAGATTGTGTTTGTTTCAACGTTTCGCACCAAGGTCCTTTTTACTCCTTCTAAATTTGAGTTTCGCCTTTCGCCATCATTCCCTTCAATGAAGTCTGATCTCGTTCCCTTTGTTGTCGTTCCCTTCGTCAAAGTCTGGTCTCCTTCCCTTCATTGTTGTTCCCTTTTCTCTCCTTCTCAAATTAGAACTTGAGCTTTGTTTGCCTTCAATCTTAACCTTTTAGCATCTCCTCCGTCGTAGGTATGAACCTCTATGCATGCGTGCTTGGCTCCTCTGTCGTAGGTACGAACTACGAACCTTTGTCTCTGTGCTTGGCTGTTGCATTTTCTCTATGCGTCTAACTATGTTTGATTAAACGAATAGGAGCTCGATTGCATTTTAAGTGTTAGATTAGTTAGTATTTAGTAATATATGCTTAGTTTGTAATTAGTTGAGTAAAAAAATTATTAGGACTAGGAGGTAGAGAGCTTGATAATTTTTTTGATTAATTTTGCTTTTGTCAGACTTATTTATAGTATGGATCATTCAAGTTCTGCGAATGCTAGTAGTCCTACTTCCAGTGGTACTGCTAGTGCCACTATTGGTGAATTACTAAGTAAACCATGATGAAAATATGTTACCAAATTAGATGCTAGAGTGGAAGTATGAGGGAATTTGTCTTGGACATGCAAATTAAAAGATTATAAAAGTTCATATACTAGAGTGAGGGCTCATTTGTTGAAATTATCAGCCAAAGGAATTGCAAATGTTTATTAGTGCAAAAAAGAGACCTGTTAGAGATGGAAAAATTGGAACAAGAAGCCGCTGTAAGAATGCAATCTAATAAACCCAGAAACGTACATTTACCCCTGCTCTTCTAACTTTTCTGCTGACTCAAAAACAAGAAGAAGAAGAACTAAGAGTCCTCTTGAGATGACATTCAATGTTAGAGAGCGAAAAGAATTAAATTATATGATTGCTAGAATGTTTTATTAAGTAGGATTGCCATTCAATTGGGCGAAGAACCCATACTTCCAAGCTTTATATACGTTTGCAGCAAATCATAATATTGTAGGTTTTTTGCCACCATGCTATAACACGTTGAGAACCACTCTGTTGCAACAAGGAAAAAAAAAATGTTGATAGGTTGTGTGAATCTATTCGAGAGGATTGGACTCATAAGGGGGTGAGTATTTTTAGTGATGGGTGGAGTGATTCATAAAGGAGGCCACTCATTAATTTCATGGTAGTATCTGATGGTAGAGTAATGATTCTAAAAGCAGTTGATTGCTTGGGGGAGATTAAGGATAAAAATTTTATTTTCAAGTTGTTAAAGGAAGTCATTCAAGAAGTAGGAGAGGCGAATGTGGTTCAAGTAATCATAAATAATGCTGCAAATTGTAAGGGAGCAGTGCGATTTATTGAGCAGGAATTTCCATCTATTACCTAGACACCATGTGTTATTCACACATTGAATTTGGTTGTGAAAAATATTTGTACGGCAAAGAATGTGGAGAATAATCAAATTGCATATGAGGAATGCAATTGGATTTTTGATATTATAGGAGATGTTGCTCAAATAAAGCATTTCATTATAAATTATTCTGAGATTGTCCATCCATAATGAATTTGTGAGTTTTAAGTTGCTTTCTATTGTTGATACTCTTTTTGCTTCAATGATTGTGATGCTGAAGAGGTTCAAGTTAATAAAAGGTGATCTCCTAAATATGGTGATAAGTGAAAAATGAAGTATTTATAAAGGTGATAATCTTGGGAGGGTCAGATTTGTGAAGGAAAAAAATATTGGATGATGATTTTTGGGATTCAATTGATTACATACTTGCTTTCACTGCATCTATTTATAATATGATTAAAGTGTGTGACACTAATAGACCTTGTCTTCACTTGATATATGATATGTGGGATGAGATGATTGAGAAAGTGAAGAAAGCTATATACCATAAAGAAGGGAAGAGGATGGAAGAGAGGTCTTCTTTTTATGCTGAGGTGTATCAGATTCTTGTGGATCGTTGGACGAAAAATTCAACTCCACTACATTGTTTGGCGTATTCTTTGAATCCTAAGTAAGTTTTTAAAAATAATTGATTTTAAAAGTAATACTTCTCTTGATATAATTTGATAATTTTTATATATTATATTTTAGATACTATAGTTACCAATGACTCCAAGAAGATTCTAGTCGAGTTTCTCCACACATTGATATAGAGATTACTCGAGCAATAAAAATGCTCAAGGAGATTCTTTCTTGCCTCGAAGAACCGAAGCAAAATTACAGGGGAGTATGCAGATTTTATTATTAATAGTGGAACTTTTGATGATATAGATGCTATCGATTTAAATCCACTATGGATTTGAAATCTTGATGGCTACTTTATGGTACTTCTGCATCTTTGCTTCAAAAGATAGCATTGAGACTTGTGCAACAACCCTCCTCTTCATCATGTATAGAATGCAATTGGAATACTTATTCTTTTATGCATTCCATGAAAAGGAATAGGATCACTCCAAAACATGTTAAAGACTTGGTTTATGTGCATAGCAACAATCAATTCTTATCAAGAAAGAATCTAAGTTATGCACAAGGAGAACATCAAATGTGGAACATTGCTGGAGATACATATGATTCACTTGATGATGTTAGAGATCTTGAAGTTTTTAGTCTTTCACTTGATGAGCCAGAGCTGGAGGCCATGATTTTACGGGCTAGAGATGAGAATATTTGAACATGTAAGTAGTCTTTTTTTTTTTTTTTTGCTCAGTACATGTAAGTAGTCTACACTCTACATTCTATGGATGTTTTGTATTAAATATGAATTATACTATACATATTAAAAAAATATTTAATATCAAAATGTGTCCTAACGTATTGAAATTTAGATATTTTTAGGATTAACGTGTCGGAGTGTCGAGTCGTGTCATATTTCATGTCTCATGTTGGTGATAGTGCAACATAGCTTGGAGCTCACTCTAGTTAGTGCTTGAAATAGATTTTGGTTGGGTGCACATTATGTGCACATAATTAGGTGCCCTATTATGTGCTCATATCTCTATTAGAGGTATGAGCATTTTTTTTTATTTTTTATTTTTATATATTGTATTTATTTAGATTTAGATTATTGGACATGCACCCACGACCACTCGACATGCACCCACGATCCCGGGACATGCGCACACGATCCCTGACACGCACATGACACGTCACGGCTGTGGCAAATGACAAGGGACTAACTAACCGTATACTCTATATATACAGAGGAAGGAGACGGGCGCCTGTACATTCATTCTAAGCCTTGACTTATCTACATACAAATACACGGCACACACAAAGACCCCTTAGGCGAAACGCCCGCTTGTGTACCGTGATCATACCCTCTCCCGAACGCTTGTCCCATAAGCATACGGGAAGGGCACATGATCCTATATCAAATCACCTGACCTTCAATAGGCCTGACATCCGAGTTCTACACCGCACGGTGGCGCCGACCGCTGGGATCAATAAATTTCTATTCCCGTGACTACGAGGATAAGCACTCGTGCTTCAGCCAAAGACAATCGGAGGCGGATCAAGCGGGGACAACCGTCAACCACCGCGTCAACCACCCCGTAATGAGCAATGACAACTAAGACGATGGAGACCATCGAAGGAGAAGATCGGCTTTCTCACCTGTAAGAACCATTGATTCCCAACAATGAACGACATCAAAGGACAACTCGTCCGACACGGAGTCCTCGGCTCCACGAAACCAAGACCGTGGACCACGTACTCCACTCGAGGAGGCCGGACATCCCACATGCCGAGCCGTGACTTTCGATCTCTTCAAGCCGGATGCTTGCGATAATGAGACGGGTGGACAACATAGACAAGCGCCATACCCTTCACTATCGCCGAGCGGAAGAGCGGGAGAAAAGACGGACCCACACCCTTTCCAGCCGAGGACTCGGGAAGATAAAACTTGGAGAGAGGACGACGATGACGAGAGCTCGGCCATCGCACCGACAAAAGTGTAAGGCGAAACCGTCGGCAGCAGGAGGGCCAATAGGAGGAACCGTAACCGGATGAAGAAGGTCGACCTCGTGCGAGGAACCATCGAGGTGACAGACGATTCCCCCAAGTGGTTTCCAAATGACTGAGATATGTCACCCAAATGCACAATAGCTTTTCTCGAAGGAGATCCGTAACGCCCGATTCCCGAGAAGCCGAATTTGGGCGAGTTGACAAAGTATGATGGCACACAAGACCCGACGACTCATTTAGAAGACTTTGACGTTCACATGTCTGCTAGAGGTCTCAAGGAACCAATCGTGCCCCTGATCTTCGCCGCGACGTTAAAGGCCCGCGTTGAAATGGCTTCACACTCTTCCCTTTGGGTCGATCCACAACTTTGAAGACTCGGCCGAGGCCTTTGAGTTGCACTTCGCGACTAGCAAACGGCAACCAAAATCCCAAGATTCTCTCTCCAAAATCGACAATGCACGGAGAGCTGCTCCAAAGTTACCTCGGACCGCTTCAATCATGCTCACCGCAGTGCGCGGACTTAACGAAGACGTACACGTTCACTTATTGGTGGACGGCCTCGATAAAGAGTCCCGCCCGGCGTAATCTTTTTAAAGGAGCGGGCAAAGAATCTCAACGACTTCATATCCCGTTCAAAGAAGTACTTGGACGTCGAGCGATGCGAATGGCAAACAATCCCAATTCGAGCGGGACCAAGATAGAACCTCCTCCTGTGGGTCGAGACTTCTCTCGACAACAGAATAGGGATTCCCTGAGAAGGGGGAATGAAAACAAGAGCCGAGGTGGCAAATTTGATCACGAGCAAGTACGAGAAATATTCGGCCCGACGGTGCCTCGATCTCAAGTTTGGAAGGAGGTATCAACGACCGAGATGAAGAAGGTCGATCGGCCTCGTCTCGTCCTACCAAAGATCCGGATAGACCGCCTAAATATTGCTCGTTCCATGATGGTCGAGGTCATACAACCGATGAATGTTACGAGCTCCGGATGCAATCGAACGATTTGTTCGGAAGGCAAACTTCAACAAGATGTCATAGAGCATCAAGGAAAAGGTGGGAAACGAAAGACCAAGAACCGCAGTAGGACCCCCTCGAAAGTTCAAAAGCAGGAAGATAAACGAAAGGCTCCCGAAGCCGATGACGAATTTCCGTAAGCGGAATTCGACCGTAACGTAATCACGAGCAATGGGCTATGGCGAGATACTATAAGCCGTGAAGGAAATACCTTCGAGAAGTCCCGTCCGTCGTGGACCGACCAAAATTCAAGGAACATCACACTGAGGTAGCACGACCGCCTTTGTTTTTCACAAGAGACGACCTCAAGGACGTTGTCCCCGGCCATCAAGATGGGCTAGTGATAACCTGGAGCATGCCGCCAACCGCCGAGTCAAGCGGATATTTGTGGATGCCAGAGCTCGGCCGACATACTAAGCCGGGAAGCGTTCAAAAGAATGAGCCTCGGACCGGGACGACTTAAAGCCTTGCAAGACAACCCTCATCGGGTTTAATGGAGAACAATCTCGTCCGAAGGGGTTTATCGACCTCAGTTCACCCTTGGAGTCAAAGACGCCTTTAAGTCCGAAAGAGTGCGGTTCATAGTGGCCGAGTTCGTTTCACCTTATAACATAATATTGGGAAGGCCAACCATTCACAAGTAATTCTCCCGACGAAGAAGTTAATACGTGTGGAATTAGACATCCGAGACGATGAGGTTCGCCTGAACCGGCAGAGACCTGGAAGATCCGGTGATCGGAGACCCTCTCCGCACCACTAAGATTGGCAAACACCTATCTTCCGAACTTAGAAGTAGTTTGGAGGATTTCTGAAGAAAAACAGGATGTCTTCACAGGATTCATCTCGTGTACTGGAATAGACCCAAAATTTTGTTGTCACAAGCTAGAAGTCTATCCGGCTCAATCCGGTGTCGCAGAAAGAGGAACCACGGACCGTAGAGAAGGAAAGCGCTGAAATTCACATCCAAGAATTGCTTGAAGCCGGATTTATTCGGGAAATACAAGATACAACCCGGTTATCAAATGTGGTGATGGTAAAAAGCCAAACGGAAGTGGAGAGTGTGTACAGATTACAAGAACTTGAACAAGGTATGCCCAAGGACTCCTACCCAATGCCAAACATCGACCAACTGGTCGACAACGCCTCAGGATTCCAGCTCCTATCCTTTATGGACGCATACTCCGGATATAATCAGATAGCGATGTACCCGAGAGGATCAAGAAAAATGGCCTTCATTACGAAAGAGCTAACTATTGCTACAATGTCATGCCTTTCGGATTGAAGAATGCGGGAGCTACATATCAAAGGATGATGAATAAGGTCTTTGCGGACCCGATCGGCCGCAATGTGGAAGTGTATATAGATGACATGATCGTCAAAACCTGGACCAAAGAACGTCATATACAAGACTGGAGCAGACATTTGCCAAACTCGGAACCTACCGAATCGGATCGAACCCGCCAAATGTGCCTTTGGCGTCCCATTTGGGAAGTTCCCGGGTTTCATGCCGACTAACAGGGGCATTGAGGCCAACCCCGACAAATGTAGGGGCGGTGATGGAGATGAAGGCTCCGAGTAATAAAAAAGAAGTCCAACAGCTTAACCTAAGATTGGCCGCCCTAACTAGGTTTTTGCCAAAATCGGCGGAGAAGGCTTTACCCATGTTCGAGCTCTTAAAGAAGGAGGCATCGGTGGAATGGAATTCAAAGTGCGATGACGCATTTGAAGACATAAAGCAATGCTGGCCAATCCTCCGAGTCCTCTCAAAACCTCGGCTGGCGAGAGTCTTTTCCTTTACTTGTCGATCGGCGAGGAAGCCGTCGCCGCGCCTTAGTAAGAGAGGCGGAACACGGACAAATTCCCGTGTATTTTGTCGCGAGAACCCCGCAATGCCGAGATCCGATACCGAAAGCTAGAAAAGTGGCATTCGCTACGCTTATGCGGCCCGTCGGTTAAGACCTTATTTCCGGGGTCACCATATCGTTGTTAGAACAAGCCGACCAATTCGACAAGTCTTACATAAGGCGGACCTAGCGGGGAGGATGACTAATTGGGCGATAGAACTCTCCGAGTTCGACATCACCTACGAAGCTCGCCATGCAATCAAGTCACAGGCGTTGGCCGACTTCATCAGAGAGCTCACCCCGGCTTCTAAGTCCGATGAGACAATGGCGGGCGAATGGAAGGTGTATGTCGACGGATCGTCGAACACGAAAGGAAGTGGGCCGGAGTCATTATTGAGAGTCCGAGAGGGGTTACAATTGAGCATTCGTTGCATCTCAACTTCCCAACTTCGAACAATCAAGCGAATACGAGGCCTTGATAGCCGGGCTTCTTCAAGCCAAGGAAAATGAGGCCACAAGAGTTAAGGTTTTCACCGACTCCCGCTTGTGGCGGCTCGGATCGAGGGTACGTATCGGGCTAAAGGCCGCTAATGGCCAAGTATCTCCTAAAGGCTAAGGACTTGATGTCAGGTTTCGATGAAGCAACTGTTACTCACATTCCCGAGGAGAAACGCAAGAGCCGACATTTTATCAAAATTGGCAAGCACTAAGCGAGTTGGTTGTCATCGCACGGTTGTCCAGCAAAATCTCGAAGATCGGTATGCATGATGGCTATTTTGGTCGAATCATTTGGAAAAAGCCGATAGAAGACTACCTTGAACGTGGACTCATCCCGGACGATGCAATGGAAGCAAAAATGTTGATTCGTGACGCGGCCAAGTACACAATGGTGGAGGATCAACTTTAGAAAAGGATTACATTCTCCCATGCTAAGGTGTTTGAACCCAAATGAAGCGGGGTATGTCTGGCCGAGATTCATGGAGGGGCCAATGGTCGCATATGGGGGCTAAGGCGCTCGCCGAAAAACCCTTGAGCGAGGCTACTGCGGCCGACGTTGGAGGCGGATTCAAAGACCCTTGTAAGACAATGTGATAGTTGTCGAAACATGCCGAGTTATTTGGGCGCCCCAGTAGAGCCGCATTCCATCACGGCCCCCGGCCATTTTACAAATGGGGCATGGACATTCAGGGCCATTCAAGACGGCACCGGAGCAACTGCGATGGCTAATCGTGGCGATGAGACTACTTCACCAAGTGGATTGAGGCCGAACCTCTCACAACGATCTCCTCGGCTCGTGTGCGGCGATTTGTTGAAGTTAATATAATTACGCGCTTCGGAGCACCAGTAGAGATAGTAATGGACAACGGAACTCAGTTCACTGGAGTCGGATTTCGTGATTTGATTTATGAATACGGAATACGGCATCACTTTGCTTCCGTAGAACACCCGATCCAACGGGCAAGCCGAGGCCGCCAATAAGGTCATCCTTGATGGTTTGAAGAAACGTATGTTGGAGGCGGACACCTCTTGGGCTGATCAACTACCTTTTGTCCTTTGGGGAAATCGAACAAGCGCTCGAGACATCCACCCAAGAAACTCCTTATAGGCGCCTACGGTTGTGACTCTATGATTCTGTGGAAATAGGGATGATGTCTTGGCGCAGGAAGAGCATTTTATCACAAGGCGAAATAGCCAATAGTGAGGCGTTAGCAGTTGAGTTGGATCGGCGATGAGGCCGGGTCACCTCCCATTGTCGGGATATTGCAATGAAGCGGTGATCGCGGCTCGTTATAACAAGAAGGTTAGACCAAGAAGATTCCAGCCGGTTGCTTGGTACTTAGAAGGGCCGACATCGGGAACAAGAACTCCAAAGACAGCAAGCTTGCGGCTAATTGGGACGGACCTTATCGCGTTCGGGAAACTCTTGAGAGAGGAGCTTACATTACGGAAAATTTGGATGGAACCCCTATCAGCGAACATGGAATGCGGACAAATTAAAGGCATATTTCGATTAGGCTTATCATTGTTTTTCTTAAAGCATTGTTTTCCATTATGTTCTTTGTTCAACGTTGGCTGCGGCTTTTCCTTCGCAACAATTGATGTGTCAAATATGAATGAAACTCTCGTTCGAGGGTATCTATTGAATTCCAAACATTGTCTTTTTCAAGATTCAATTGTTATTAGCTTTTCATTGAAGAAAACACGTCCGGATAGCTATCGCGGCCCGGACACGCTAATTTACTCCGGGGTATCAATAGAAAATGTCATGCCGACCACGATCGAGTCAAAATGCTCGGACCTATCGGGACAAAACCGAACCGGGCGGTGGCAATTTTCATTTACCTTTGGATGACAGGTTACTATACCAGGAATTTTATAAAACAGTGCAAACACTAGCACTTTAAAACATTATGGTCTTATGACCAAAAAGCGCGTTCGCGGTTCGCTTACCTTCATAAGACCTTGGCCGGTCGACCGCGATAGCGGTAAAGTTATATTTTAATACGATGCATTATGGTTGCTAAATTACCATCTATTGTTAATCGTAGCCAAAAATGGCCATATTGGCCAATCTGTTCAGTAAAGTCATTGCCGGTAACACAACCGGGCAGTTATACAAGTTAAAAAGAAAAAAAAAGAGAAATCAATCCATGTGCTTGGGGCGGTCGAGACTTCCTCGCCTGCTCAGCCTCCAGCACGGCCACATCGCCATCTATCCGGGTCTCGGGCCGGCGGGAGGTTCCACAGGGGACAATCGCCGTCGAGTCACATAAGACCGGAAATGATGCCTGTAGTGTTGAGCTCGATCCCGGGTTCAAAGCCGGATCTGGGCAAGAGAATTCTCAAACGCCTCCTGCACCGAACCCGGTAGCAACTCCTGCAGCGGGTTATCTCCGCGGACAGATGTGTTGAGGACGCCTCCCCTCGGCTTTGATCCTGTCCACTTCGGCTCTGAACCCGTCCCTCTCATTTGTCATGGCTTTTAAGCGCTCTTCGCTTCTAGCTTGAGCCGCCTTAAAGCCTTCAATTATTACATTGGAGTCGCCAAGAGCCCCTGGTCTCTTTTAGTCGAAACTCCACTTTCTCAGCTGGACCTCACGAGCACGGAACTCGTTCGAAGCGATTTGCCATTGTTTGAGCTTCATCGCGGTCTGTTCGGCACGCTTCGGCTCCGTGGCAGCCTCCGCATATTTGTGGTGCGGGGTGAGAAAAGATTGGGTCAAACCAGCACCTTTCAGAAAGCATTTCCCAATGCTGGACTTCTCGTACGTCTACTTCCCGCAAGGCTACGGCTCTTGATAACGAGGTGGAGCGGGAGTGCGGCGGCGAGTTCTTCGGTAATACCCTTACTCCACAAATGTGAGCGGGGAATGACGGTGGAAGGACGAGGGGGAACCGGGGTATCAGGCAAGGAGAGGGGCTCGACGTCGGT
Organism: Acacia pycnantha; assembly: GCA_025563575.1. Taxonomy (NCBI): domain Eukaryota; kingdom Viridiplantae; phylum Streptophyta; class Magnoliopsida; order Fabales; family Fabaceae; genus Acacia; species Acacia pycnantha. Next base: position 1,710,091 of record JAMWYP010000248.1, read on the forward strand.
CGACTTAGGAAGCGGCGATTTCGGGACAGGGGAGGCTCGTATAGGAGACAGGGCGACTTCGGTTCGGGGCTTGGACGACTCCCGACCTTAAGCTTCTTTGGCTCGGCACCTTCGAAGACTCTCAGACCTTCGACTTGCCCGCCTCCTTGGCCGACCTCTTTCTCCCCTTGGCGGTGGGCTCGGGGATCCCGAGAAAGATATTGCGGCTCTTTCATCTTAAGACACATCTGAAACACATACACCATGTTAGCTACTAGGAAAGCAAAGACGATCAATCTTGTACTAAGACGCGGAACAACGCCGATGTTAAATAACGAAATGCCATACTCGGCCACGACGCCATCTCATCTTGACGCCGAGCCTCGGCCGATATTGGGCTACTAAGGAGCCGGCCCCAACAGTACCGTTCGCTCGAACGTGGTCTATTATGGCATCGATGGCTTTCCTTTCAGGCTTGACGATTGGACCGCTCCACCTTATAGGCGCTAGGGGACACATTGTGGTGATCTTGACACCAATACAAGTTAAACTCCCGGTCGACTTTTGCGAGTCAGGCCCTTTGAGGAACCAAGGAGTTGTACCGGTTTAGCAACGACTTTGAAAAAGTTGCCCTTGAAGCGTTTGAAAGAATGCGAGGCCAGGGTAAACAAGCGCCGATTGGCTATTCCCAGAATGGATGTCCAGCCCTTGAGCTCCGGCGGTTCTTTCCCGAGAGCGAGAGGTGTGGGGGCTGAAGAAGTAGAAGAACATAGAAGTGGTGCAAGGCGGAGTCAAGGCTCGAGCAAAACCACTCAAAGGCAATCGAGGTAACCCCATCCATTGGGGTGTAATTGCGAGGAGCTATACTAAGAAATTGAAGGGTGGCCATTTGAAATTCGGAAAAGGAAATCGAATCCCAAGCACAGTAATATAGTCGGCATAGAAAAAGAAAAAGGAGTTGTGGCTCCCCTCCCTCACTGAGCACACGAGGCTCTTCCTCTTCGGGAGACAAAGAGAGTAGGTGTTAGTATCTCGAACCGGAAGACCTTCCAAGTCTTCCATGGTCGGCTTCGGCCAGATAGGATAACACTTCTCGGGTAACCCAAGGGAATTGGTCAATTAAGTCTGTGGGGGCTAGCGCGGTTGGCATTTCAGTTCGACTCGGCCGCGTGGGAAGAAGAAGACGACGCCATTATACCTAACACAAATAAAAATATAAGCAAGATCGAGAATCTTCCTAGCATACGATGTCAATAATTGAAGGCGGGACTCTACGGTTGTGGTAAGATTAAAATCCAAGTCAACGGGACTCGGCGATATAGCTTGAGGAGCCGGGACCAAATTATGTCGGCGGAGCCCAAAATTAAGTCGGTGTGGAGGAATCCCACAAGAAATAAGTCGGGAGCACTCATACAAGCGATCGTAGCAAGGCCCGATGTAGGAATCAACCTCGGCCCTAGGACCCGAGCGCCACTTTGTTAGGCGGCTGTTCGGAAGGCCGGAAAAGTGGACACGTCGAAACTCGGGTTAAACTCCCTTGGATTAGGAAGAAGCGGGAAGGAAACATTTGGACTTCCCTAACAAGCGATGCATCGTCTCGGATTTTCGTCGGCCCACCACGAGAAGTTTTCCCTTGCCTCCACGGTGATCGGTTAAAGCAACGGTTTGCGGCGTTGGACGAGAAGATTCATCGCCCCAAGCCACCAACGGCTTTTTCCCTTGACAGTGTGGCGTAGTTCCGCCAGTTCTTCGGGGGTCATATCCTTTATGTCCTTCGACATTGGGAGCCACTCTATTAAAGGTATTAACGAAAAGGAAACGGCTCGCTCGAAAAACAGGGGGAGTTTTAACAAGGGAATCTACCCGAATTTCAACTAAATACGGACGCAATCTTACGGAAACGGCGGATCGGAAGCGAGAACAAAAGAAAGAGGCAAGGAAACAAGAATACCTACCTAAAATATGGAGATGATCAATGGAAGTTGTGGAACGAAGATGGTTCACGAAACTGGTTATCCTCGGAAAGCGAGAATCGTCGGGAGAGAAGTTCTTCAAAACAACTTCGGTAAAATGACAATGAAGGAGACTTGGCGGGTATAAACCTTTCGAAACCCAATCGACGGGGGCAAAAGCGCCTTTTCCATCCGTTAGAAAGGATGACGTGACCTTTTCATTTAATGCGCGTCTGCTCGTTAGGCTAATCGGCCTGCGAGAAAGGACCCGCATTTGGAGTCTTCGGCCGGTGCAAGAAGCGAGCCGGAGGGTCGAAGAACAACAAAATTTAAACAAACATAACCGGACCACATATGCGGGGGCAATTCAACTTGAGAAGACTTGTAGTTCCGAGGTTGCTTGAAACTACGATATACACCTTATCAAAGTAAGACGGGGCGACTCAGATACAACTAGAGGATCCAGCAACATGTCCACCCCGGTTGACCAGAGACCTGGCCAACCCGGCTGGGGGGCAAGGACATCATGTTACTTCGCGATCAACAAAGACTCGGACTTCAACAAAGACTCGAACTTTCGTTCTTGATCAAGCGAACATCTAAACTCGGTACACGAGAGACTGAGCAAGCCGAGCTTGGGGGCAACTGTTACGGACCTAGTCTAGGCCCATTATCTCAGCAGCTAGTACGGGGCAACCCACCATCCGTGGGACCCAGCCATGACCTTGGACATGCACCCGACCACTGGACATGCACCCACGATCTTGGACATGCGCACACGATCCCGGACACGCACATGACACGTACGGTGTGGCAGCCAAGGGACTAACTAACCGGGTATACTCTATATATACGAGAGGAAGGAGACGGGCGCAGGTACATTCATTCTAAGCCTTGACTTATCTACATACGAGTCACACGGCACACACAGCACCCCTTAGGCGAAACGCCTTGTGTGTACCGTGATCATACCCTCTCTGAACGCTTGTCCCATAAGCATACGGGAAGGGCACACGATCCTATATCAAATCACCGGACCTTCAATAGGCCGGACATCTGAGTTCTACACCAGAACAGATTATATGATGCTTTTTGGAATTTTTTTACACCCAGTATCTCAAATTAATTAGCTTTCAGTTTTGCAGTTACATGTAACACCAGTATCATGGAAATTAATTAATTTTGAGATACTGGGTGCAAAAAAAATTTCAGAAAGCAGCATATAATTTAATTCTACATAAATACAATATATTAAAAAATTTAAAAAAATTATGCTCATACCAGAGCACATAATTGGGCACCTAATTATGTGCACATAATGTGCACCCGTCCATCTCCATTTATCACCCAATGTTTTTTTTATTTTTAAAAATCAGTCCCCAAAAACATGTGAAGGAAATCAAGGCATACTTGAGGTTTAACAAAACGACCTAATAACTCCCGAATCCGAATCACACATAGAACTTGAAATATGATGCACAACAAAACACATATTTGAAGATAGAAAAGAATAGAGAAGGCAAAGAGAAGTTTTCTCAGAGAGAAGTTTTCTATATCCAGGAAGTTACTGAATCAATGGATAAATTGACTAACTCAAATCTCTTCTTATCTCATGTAATCCTCTGGCAGTTACTAGGATAAAATTAATTATCTATTTTCTTTATTTAAATAATAAACAAAACTGCCTCATCAACTTACCCCATTGAATGTGGTCTCTAATCTACCAAGGGTAGACGTATAACCCAACACCATGGTTATTTCATAAACTACCAAACACTCTTACATGCATGTTTGGTTGATGGTCTCAATTGATTTTAGTAAATTTGCCCCAGAAGTTTTAGCTGAAGAATAATGTTGCTCTGGAAGTTTTTCTTGTCTCAATGTTGCATCGGAAGTTTTAAAATGCGGCAATATTACCCATTTCCGTTAAAAAGTTAACAGTTAATGTTAGTTTTTTTAACGGAATATGACAACACTGCTATGTTTTGAAACTTCCGGGGTAACATTGAGACAAGAAAAATTTTCAAAACAACATTGCTCTTGAGCCTATACTTCCAGAACGTATTTGTTACTTAACCCGGATCAAAATGCGGGTGTTTGCATGCTATAACCAAAATTTTGACTATCAGTCATCATTTTCATTGAAGTGCTGTAATCATGGTACTGGTACTTGGCCTAGAACTCATTCTCAAACTCAAGAATTTTATCGATTTTTATTTCATTAATAAAGATCTCTTTAGATTATGATAATTACTTAACTGATTGGTGAGCCTTTTGGACAGCAATAATAATAAATTCAAAACAATGGAGAAAATTAAAAAGGTGTTCCAGTCTCCAGAGAGATGAGCTGGTAAGAGCATTTGCTTTTTCGTATTCTGCAGATTTGTGGCATTTGTTCCAATGAATATGGCTTTAAAAGAATCGCAGAAAGGGATATAAGCTTGAAGGATTTTATTCCCTTTTGTATCAAAGTATGAGTACCACCATCACATTCTACAAAGAAGAATCTTTATTTTAATTTAGCTTTTTTTGAAAAAAAATAATTATAATAATAAAGAAACCATGTGGCTTTGGCCCTTCTCATCAACCAAGGAGAAAGCCAGAAAGGTCTTTGAATTGAAAAATACAAACTAATATTAAATGAATAAATCAATGCACTAATCATTTAACAATAATAAACCCCATCATGATATGAGATATCTCACTTCTGCCTAGAAGGTTTTCCTCATCCTTCTGCACAACTTTGATTTTATCCAAAACTGACGTGATGTTAAATTTTGATGCATTTGCTTCAAACTTGGAGAACTCCCATTGAGTTGCACGGGAGAATCATTTAATATATGTGTGTGTGGGGACACATATAATACTCCATCCGGTTCTAATTATAAGATTGAGTTGACTTTTTTAGAGAGATTAAGGAAGCTAATTAAATTATTAGAATATTTGTATTTTTACTTTTTTTCCTCTAAATTAATTAGTTGGACTAATAAACTAATATATAATTTAAGGATACACAACATATAATATTTGGATTAAGAGGTATATATCTAGCATTTAACGTATATTTTAATGTGTGTTTAGTATCTTAAAGTATTTTATGGTAATTCTTTTATTTGCATCTAACGTTCTAAAATATTTTGTAGCGCAATTTTGCCCTTAAAATATTAATTTTTCAAGAGAAATTGTGCCCATAAAGTTTTTTTTTAAGGATCAATTTTAACATCGTCATTAACTCTCAAAAAGTCCTTTAAGTAAAGGTGTATCTAACACTATAAAGTATTTTTTTTAATAACTTTAGGGTGTTGGAGGCATATGAAAAAAAAAAAAATACTTTAGTATGTTTGAGGAATCATAAAATACTTTAGGCTACTCGACGCACTTAAAAAAAATGCTCTAGGATGCTAGATAAACCACAAAATATTTTATGATACACATAAGAAAATAATCCAGAGAGTTAGACTCTTTTTGCCCAGCTTGCTATACTCACCTCAACCTTGTAACATTATTATAAGAATATATAATACTCCTTTTGCTTAGTATTACAAGATATGTTTTGAAATGTTTTATATTACAACTTATAAGGCATTTTACAAAATGATAAAAGTTATTAATGTATTTGGATTGGCAATACTCTTAATAAATAAAAATAATTACTTAACCCCATTGATTTGGTATTTTTGTTCATTCTTTACTAAAAGATTTATTCAAGAGTATTTTATGAAGGGTATATTTGTAATAATAAAAAATGTTTTAGGGGCATCAGTTGATTGTATTGTACTGGTCTATTCGAATTTTTAAAACTCTTTATGATAATAAATGGAGGGAGTATAGTACATTAATGTTACGTTTGTTTCCTTTTATAGGAGTTAAACTTGCGACTTTTCTGGGGAAAAAGACAACTTGAGTCTCTAACCACGCAATTAAACCTTAGCCAGCAATAAGTATTACTACCTTCGGTACACTACAAACTATGCCATATATTTAGAACCGGAGGATCAACATATTAATACTTTGTAATATATTTATTTATATTGATGAACTGCTCAAATGGTTGCAGATATTTTCTTAAAAGGAATGAGACTTTTTGTTAGATCTTCATATTGGAAACAAATAGATAAGGAGAAAAAGGATTCCCTTGTCAAATACCCAGTTCTGGTGTAAACCTCGAACCTCTTGGGCCATTCCACAAAACTTGCATCTCTACCGGGGACAAACAACACCCAACAATCTCCACAAATATTGACGGCACCCTCGGCTCCACTAAACAATTATTAACAAAATCCCAATACACTCTGTTATATGTCTTTTCAAGGTTGATTTTCAGTACCATAAACAATTTCTTCTTCTCAAATATGATTTTAGGTTACTCGAGTATGGTACTCAGAGTAGACAAGTTAATACTTGAGTAATGGTTCACCAATATTTACAATCTTCGTCTTTGTAAATTCAAATTCTTTAGTTATCATTCCATAACATCTGATTATTACTTATTATTGTTCTCAATGCTTCTAAACATGTTTGTTAGTGAGTTTTAGATGATTAACTAAAAAATTACATGCAAATCCTCAAAAATCAAGAATTGTGTCAGAACAATAAATGGGTAGTAGATAAAACAAAGCACACATACGGAATGAAATTTAGAGCAGGTCAAATGATAATACTCTCAGACACTCATTCCGACGAAAGCGAAAGTGACTCATCCTTAGTTAATTACAAAGACCAAAGGCATGTCGTATGAAGATTTTCAACAGCAATACGAAAGCGACATATCCTTAAATCTTCTAACGACTCTAGTTTGTGTCTAACAGAAAACTTATGAGTCTAACGAAAAGTTTGAAGTCTCATAACGGATAGTTTGGAACTTCACCAACGGGCATTAATGAAGTTCAACTATAGATACAAAGAGCATTCAATTTGAAGCTACCAACCAACGAACGATAAAATTTATTGTTCATTTATTACAATCAATTCTCTGAGATATCTTTTGATATTCAATATAATTCTTCAATGTTCATATATCTATTCTGTGAGAGAGTTATTATCATTCAATTGATTGTTGTGAAATCTCAAGCTAGCGGGACCTTGAGTGTGGTTGTCCGATTACAGTTGTAAGGGGAGTGAGTCCTTGTGAGGATTACTCTGTAAGCTTGTGTAATCGTTGAAAAGTAGTAAAAATCTCAAAGTCACTCTGAGGATTGAATGTAGGTCAAGACATTGAGACCAAACCAGTATAAATCTCTGTGTACACTTCGGTGATATCTTTCTAACCCTTACTCATTGATTTGATTATCTATTAAGATTGTTTTAATTTTAATAATTCACCAATTCACCCCCTCTTGGGTGATACATTGTAACTAACACTTTTTAGTGGTTCTCATCAAATGAATCACTTCTTGGACAAGAATAATATTGCCAGAGGTCAACATTCTTGGGACAAAACTACACTAATTTGGGGCAATAATTTCTGGTATCAAGAGCTTTAATCTATTAGCTAGCACTTCCATAACCACTTTGTATATAACATTACAAAGATTGATATGCCTGAACTCCCTGAAACTATGTGGAACATCCACCATACAAAAAGAACCGTTAAGTATTGATATATTAATGGGTTAAGTACCAATTTTGCCATTGAAGTACACGCCCAGGAGCAATTTTGCCCTCTAAGTTTTCGGTGGAGCAATGTTGCCTCTGAAGTATCAAAACGTAGCAATGTTGCCCCTCTGTTAAAAACCCTAACGTTGGCCGTTAGTTGACCGTTGGGCTTTTTAACGGAGGGGCAATATTGCTACGTTTTGATACTTCAGGGGCAAAATTGCTCCTCTAAAACGTAGCAATGTTGCCCCTGAAGTATCAAAATGTAGCAATATTGCTTCTCCGTTAAAAACCCTAACGGTCAACTAATGGTCAACGTTAGGGTTCCGTTAGGGTTTTTAATGGAGGGGCAACATTGCTTCATTTTGAGACTTCAGGGGCAACATTGCTCCGCCGAAAACTTAAGGGGCAAAATTGCTCCTGAGTGCGTACTTCAGAGGCAAAATTGGTACTTAACCCTATATTAATTAATATTATAGACAATACATTACAGTTCTTCCGTTAAGTATTATTTAATATAAAAATGTGAGATTCTGAAGAAAAAAAATTTATTTGACAATATATTACGGTCCTTTATAGAGAACCATTAAGTATCATGTTATATTAAAAATAATATTTGACAATACAATTCTTCACAAGTAACCGTTAAGTAATTTAACAATATATTAATATATTCTTTATTGATATATTAATTAATATTATGAACAATACCTTACGGTTCTTTGCAAAGAATTGTTAAGTATTATTCAATAAAAAAAAGTGAGATTCTGGAAAAAAAATTTGATAATATATTATGATATAAAGAACCGTTAAGTATCATGTTATATATATATTAAAAAAATTATTTGACAATATAGTTCTTCACAAGTAACAGCTAAGTAATTTAACAATATATTAATATATTATTTATTGATATATTAATTAATATTATGGATAATATATTACGGCTCTTCCTCAAGTATGCCTTTTTTTTCAATGAACATTTTTAGTTTCATTTTATTTTTTTTAATATAACGATGGCTCACTAGTTGAGGCTCAAGGTCATCAGATTTTATGGGCAGAAGAATCATATATAAAAAACAATATCCAATTGCTGATGATGGTAGTTGGTTTGAAGATGGAAACAAAGGAAAACACCTGAGAAAAGTGAGCACAAATAAATGATGAGGTAGAATGCCGAATTTTTTATGATTGTTTTATTGCATTGAAAATAATTATGATCACTTTAGATTATATATATATATATATATATTTTTTTTCACATTTATATTATTCTTTTGCAGTTACCGGAAATCTACAGTACTAATATGTGATCGACAATCAATGAAGGCAATGAAGAATATTGAAGAATTGTTTTAATAGATTTTCTTTTAGAATTCAAAATATTATAAGATAATGTTCTAGAGTGTTTAAGTGATTAATTTTTTTTTTTTAATTGTCACTAGTGCAAAAATTTCTTTTTAGACCAAGTAAAAATCACTTTTTAGACCGGTTCTGGATTAGGTCTTGATACAGTCAGTCTAAAAAGTTTATTACTTTTCTCAACCGGTCTTAAGAATAATTTTTTAGACTTGACTTAGTTTATACTAGGTAGGATGTTCGACTTTTTAGACCAGTTTTGTAAAACATTTGGTCTTAAAAAGTCTGGCTTTTTAGGCTAGTTGTGTAAAATATCCGGTCTTAAAAGTCATACTTTTAAAACCGGTTGTGTAAAACATCCGGTCTAAAAGGTCTGAATTTTAAGACCGGTTGTGTACAAAATTTAGTCTTAAAAGTTTGGCTTTTAAGACCAAATGTTTCAAAAGCATGTCTTAAAAGTAGTATTTAGACCTTATATTTTTAAAATCAGCCTTAAAAGTCTTGTCTTAATTCTCTTTAGACATGAAATTTATAACATTCGATCTAAATATTTTTTTTTCACGTATCCACTATATTTTTCCTCTTACCCACCATTTATCCAATATATCCAGCTACTAAAAGAATATAAATTGTTAGAATTGAATATAAAAATTGATTAATCATTGAAAATGAATATAATTGCAACAATATTCCAATTGAAGTGGGAACAAAATTGACTTAATAACTATTATTCATCATTGTTCTAATAATGCCAACAATATTCAAATGCTAATACATACATCTTGATGAAATACACTAGACCTAAACTCGCTATTGTTCCGCTCAGCTCATAAATGAATTCATGACAACATTTGCGGATAAAGTCAATATCTTCTTCCAGAAAGGGATCAGTAAGATCAAACATCTGTAACATCAAAGCTAGAAAAATCATTAACTTGCGTGCGAAGTTAAAAAAAAAAAAGTAAAAGTATATAGTCGTATAAAATTGTTGAAGTACATGTTTACCTCTTGAGTGAATTCATTCATACCTAATGTGATAATGTTAAATATGTGTCTTAACACATAAAGGCCACATAAATTAGATCCCGGTGATTGCCTACGAGTCTAAAAAAAAGCATGACATAATTAAAATTAAATAGATAGCTTATTGATCAAGTTCATAAAGTAAACAAATATGTACTAACCTTTGGTGTTCCATTTAGGGTCTTTGACTTTATGCATATACTTACAATCACCTATGTTTTGGAATGTCCTCATTACCCTATCATCAAAATCAAAAATTATTGATTTATCATTATTGTATTGATTTTTCAATTAATGCAAGCAACATAAATCCGCTTAATTGCAACTATGACAGGTTCCTACTACATAATTTAACTTTCACTATTTTCATGGTTTTGTTTAAAATCTACAAAAGAAAATCACAACTTATGTTACTAACTTAGAGCATTGACAAAAAAGTCTTTTTTTTATGTTACTAACTTAAAAAAGCTTTTAAATTTTTTGTGACTTTTACTTTTTTAAAAAATCTAAATTAATTTTTTTGGTATGACCATCATCTCGGTATGACCATCAACCTAAATCTTCCTTCTTCAATTGGCCATGGGGAATTTTTGTATAGCTAAATTATGCCTGTTATCCTCAAATTGCTCATAAACCAACTATTAGTATTGAATCACAAACATTTTCATCTTATTATCTATAACTTATATGGGTCACTCCTAAACTTATGCTCAATCTCCTATGTGAATATACAATATCTTTAATAAGTGTTAACTTGTATGTATCCACAAGATTTCAATTTGCAATCAGGTTCAAAAAGCCAAGTGCAGAGTTCATATTCAATTTAATGCACAAACAGTGGAATATAGCAGAAAAATAGTGTGCAAATTTCAATAAAAGAAGTTCAATTACAGCAGGAAAAAATAAGTGAACACTCAGATTTATTTATGTCATCATCAGCAGCAACAATTCAATCCAATTTTCAATTATTACACAAATAAGCTATTACAGTTAATAATACACACAAGATGGAAAACTCTTACGAGTTCATGGTCTTTTTCAAATCATTCTTTGGTTTGTGGTAAATGGAACATAAGACGTTGATGATATAACTCTTATTGCATAAGAAAATCAATTCCCACTTTTCTTTTCCCCAAAAGCTTTACAGTTCGGGAATCATCAAAATTGATGTGGTCTTCCCCATTTTCAAAGGAGATAAACATCTTTTTATTAGCATAAATATGTATGGTAGCACCTGAATCTACTACCCACTTTCTCATTTTTATGAGGGCTTCTTTCTCCCATAATTTTGTTGTCCCGTGACTTTTGGTGGAAATTCAGTCTACCATGTTTAAAGTAACATTGGAGCTGGTAGGATTTTGTTTTCAACGAAATTTTGGACACCAAACATATTGTTTTCGCAAAAACATTGTAATCTTCCCTTTCTCTCATTTGTTTTCCCCGTAACAGACAGGCCATTCGAGTTGCTTTTAGTAAACGTGACAGTGCTTATATTTTAAATCCAACGAGTTCCTCAATAAAAGATAAAAATCCTTTTATTTTCTTTTCTAGCATAATTAATTCCAAGGTAGTTTTCGAGAAGCAAAATAAGACAACCTTTTACGTGTAACAAACAAGGTCAAGCTCAGCTCTCCATCCTCCCCCAAGGCCTTGACAATTTTACAATTTAACTGGATCCAAACCCTCCCTCTCTCTCTCTCTCTCTCTCACAAACACAGTCTTCAAAACCTTTTTTAAAAAAAATTATTTGCAGCTTTCTCTTTCCCCCTCCCCCACACACAGTCTCCAAAAACCTTTTCTTATTTGTATTTCTTCAGCATTTCATTATTACCCCCATTATTCACTCATATGCAGCATAAAAAGCTTCCATAACATAAGCGTCCTCCTTGGTACAGCCTCTGTCTCAGCTTCATCATTATCTTCATCATCAACACCACCATGTCCTCCTCCTTTCCCATTTCTCTCTCTCTTCTTCCTATTCTTCTTCTTCCTTTGTTCTTCCAGTCTTGTTTCTGTGCTACAATTTTAGTTGATGGAGCCTCAGAGTGGAAGAACCCCACTGTTCACATTGGAGATTCCATAAGTAAGTAGTATAGCACTAGCAACTAACGTTTCTCAGCAATAGATCTACTTTTCTGGAATGTTCCTGAGCTTTCTTTTACTCACAAATAGCAACTATTAATGTGTGTTGTTACTCTGTTTTTGGTTTTGAAGTTTTCAAGCACAGGCAACACTACAATCTTTACATTTTCAAGAACCAGAAAGCCTTCGATATCTGCAATTTCACTCAAGCCACTCTTCTCACCAAATCCCATGCAACCTCCTACACGGTAAACTAATTTTCCCTCTCACTCTCATCTGGGTATTTCAGAAAAAACTTCAAAATCTACTTTTTCATGGCAATTTTCATCTGGGTATTTCACAAATGGCTGCAAAATCTGGTTTTTCTTAGCAATCTTTATCTGGGTATTTCCCAAATGGCTTCAAAATCTGATTTTTCTTGGCATTTTCTATCATCGTATTTTACAAACGACTTCAAAATGTTATTTTTCTCAGTAATATCCATCTAGGTATTTTCGAAATGACTTCAAAAATTTTATCTTTCTCTGCAGTTCTTTCTCAAAGTTATTGTTTTTCTCTTTCAATTTCTGACCAATTCTGTAATAATGCTCTTAGTGGCACCCATCGCGTCCTGGTTCCTTCTACTTCACCTTCAACGACGGGTCGTTTAAAGCATGTCAAGCTTCTCTAAAGCTAGACATAAAGGTATCCCCAGCAGTGGCGCCGGAGCTCTCTCCGAGGGGATCTCCCACTCAGGCTCCGGCCTCTGGCGGCGGGCCAGTGTCGTCATCCCCTGCATTCCCGTGGCCTTTCCGTCCTCGCCAAGCAGATTCACCTGGTCCGGCACCGGCCGGTAGCTCGACTGCGGCATTTCCGTTAGTACCGACAAAAGGAGGAGGAAACGGCATGCCGTTTATCAACAGTAATCCTGCGGTCCCTCTTCCTACTGGTGAAGTGGACTCTGCCACCATACGCCCTCTTCCCACCTCAGGCCAAGACAGACAGGTGCCATTCCTCTTTGTCTCACTCTCGTTTCTTTAATTACAATATTCAATGTTTTTGTATTATGCTTATTTTGTATTCTTCCCTAATTATGAATAGATTTTTTTTTAGCAGAAAAAAAAAATTTATGAATAGATTTTTCATATTTAGTCATGTACCCCTATATGTGGAAACTTTTTCGCACTTCTCTTTGGGGAAAAATTTACACTCAAGACATTGCCTCTTTTTTTTAAAACAGTAAAAACATAATTTAAAGAATATTCGGTTGCATGTTTTTAGAAAAAATAATTTAAAAATAAATTATCCACAAGTTACAAATAATATAATTTATTTTTTATAAATAAAAAGTGGTAGATATTTAAGAGTCAGGACATGTCAAGATACTTAAAGTGTATATAGAACTTGTATATTAGCTACTAATAAAATTTTCATATCAATAGTAAAATTGTAAAATTCAATTGCATGTCTATATGATGTGTTAAATATTTAAAACTGGTTTTTTAAAAAAAAAAAAATTGTGACATTAGGGAAAAATCCAAGTTGAAAATGATAGTGGGTCGATTTGTGAATGATGATTGTTAGGGAAAGACAAACATGTGAACTGTAGTCATGACCCATGATAGCCGTGTGTGGTACCAGTAGTGGGGTTTTTGTTTATTAATTAAATTAAATATTTAAATATTAAATAAATTAAATATCACATATAAAGATAGAGAAATTTTGATGGGCTTGTGATTGATGCAGGTGAAGGTGATGATTGGGTTATGTGGATTTGAAATTGGTATGAGCTTCATCACTTTATTGCTGATGCTGTAACAAAAGTGAGAGTGGGATAGAGAGAGAAAGGAAGAGATGATGTAAAGTAGTAGAGAGAGAGAGAGAGAGAGGCTAATGATTGATATTATATATATAGCAATGTAGTTTATGTGTAATGTATTATTGTCTTTAGATTCTCTTCCAATTTTCACTTTTGAATGCTTTCCCACTTTTGGATTTTGCTTTTTTGCCAATTCATTCTCATTCTGCTTGCATTTGCCTTCCCTTTTTCTTTTATCTCCTTTGTCTGAACACATTCGTTTGTATTTTTAATTCTTAATTAGCTCAATAGTTTTCTTAACACACAAATACTTTAATTCATAAAAATATGGGAGAATTACCATGAGGCCCTAATAAAGAGATTTAACTATAAAAAAGTATGAATGACAAGTAAGTCGTATAAACATGTTATTTTTTTTTATAAGATAAAATGGTGGCAAGTGTGTAACCACTCCGGGTTCTGCAGTGGCAATGATGACCTTCCCAACAGTGGTAGCTCCATACAAAGCGGATTACAAGTGGTTTTACCGCAGCTAGAACCTTAGACCTCTTAAGGAAATCCAGCGCCACATTCCGCTGGACCAACCACATGTTGGTTAAACATGTTGTTATTGCCTACACTAATACTTGACATAACGTGTTTCTCCATTGTTATTAGACTTTAGAATCATTAAATCATTTCATTGGGATCTTATGGTATTTTCCCAAAACTTTATTTGAATACATATCTAATGTAAAATCTTTTTTGATTTCAATTTTTTTTAAAAAAGAGGTTAAGAAGTGGTAAACCAGCTTTTATAGATGTTGGATAGATATATAAAGTTTGTGATGAATGGCAAGAAAGGTGAATTGGTAATATAATTAGTGAAGGGCCAACTTTTTTATGTAATGTTGGGGGGCCCAAAGCATTAAATAGGCAGCGGAAGAGAGGACAGAACGTGAGTTGTGTGGAGGGTTAAATGGAGGCATAAAGGGTGGCTCACGGACTTAAAGCGCCTCTCTTTTTAAATTCACCGCTCTTTTCTCTCGTGATTTGCGTCCTAAATTCCAAACTAGAGTATATAGCTCCGTCAAAAAGCATTCGTCTCGTGTTTAATCATAATGATCCAAATCCTGTTATGTTATTGAAATGGTTATTAAGAGTAATTTAGAATATTGAGTTACTTGTGATCCTATTCCTTTGGGCTCTGATGTGCTCTCTAATAATAATGCTTCTAGCTGTAAATGGTCTCCACCCCCTCTCGCCGGTCTTAAAATTAACTGTAATGGGGCCTTCTCTTCTTACAAGGAAGGTGTTGTTATTGGAGTGATATGTTGAGATAACTTTAGCAATTTCAAATGGGGTTATGTGGATAAGATGAAATCTGTTTCAACATTTATGATTGGAGCCTTGGCTTTGAAAATGACAAAGCTTTTAGCTCTAGATTTAGGACATGATAAAGTGATTTTTAAAACTAACTGTATTTCTTTACTCAATTGTGTGGATGCCAAGTCTCCAGACATATTTGATTAGAGAAGTAGAAGTATTGTGTAAGGTATCATTGGCCTCCTGTATTCTAAGGTTGAGTTTTTTATGTCCTTTATCCCAAGACGGGGTAACCGTGTAACTGATTTATTTGTAGTTGATGCCTATAAAGGGGTGTTTCCTATCGGGTGAGTTTTACAATGAACACCTTCTTTACTATCTCTTGTAACCGTAGATACGCAAGAGAATGATGATTTCAGCTGAGGATTCTTCTTCACCCCATTCTTTTCTAGGATGGTGACTATTTGCTTTTTTGAAATCTTATTATGGACCTTGCTTTTGTTCATTTGTTTGTAGTATGTCTTTTCTTTCCAGATGTAGTTCTTATTGTACCTTTGTTCTTGTATTTGGTATGGTCTTTTGCTGAAGTATTATACAAGTTTCGTTCGGAAAAAAAAAGCATTAGTATGGTCAAGACATATAATAAGGCTAAATGCGTGCGTTTGAGATAGCAGTGAGAAAATCAACTTATTTGTAATCTGACTTATGAAAAAATAAGATTGGGTAAGAGTCAGATTGTGTAATATGATTTATTTTTGGATTGGCGGTAGTATAAGTAACTTTTGTGAAATTGAAACTTGTTGAAAATGACGATAGCATAAATGACTTTTTAGATTATTATATGAGAATAATTAAAATCAAAATTACAAAAAAGTGAAAAATGCTAACTTAGAAAATTTAGCAATGCTAAAATACATAATTTGATCAAATAATATTACATAAGTAACTGGATCATAGGTCCCATACAATTTGGTTTCTAATTGTGTAACAGATCTAATTCATTTGGATTGAAGATAACGCAACATAATTAGCCCAAGAAGGCTTTTCATCTACACTAATATCATTTGTTTGAGAATTTCTCTTAATAAAATTATATATGGTCATTGTGAAACATGAGTTACCAATATTTCTTGCATCCATAAATGACATGTATGTGTGTCCTATGGTTGCTATTGAGGCCCGTGGCATGTAGAGTACGTAGTACCTATTGAACTGTGTGTCCTTAGGTGATTACTGAGGCCCAATGTATATGAAATTAAATAGGTGGAGCCTATGTGACTGTGTGTTCATAGGTGTCTACTGAGGCCTTTTGGGGTAGGTAGTTAGGGTCGGTCGCCCTAACTACTGAGGCCCTTAGCGCGCTGGTTCCAGGGGCTTGTCTTAACCAGGCGGTCCTGCGGAGGTAGTACATGCCAGTATCATTGTGCCAGAGGAAGATTTATGTTCTTAATTGTGATTTGCATTGCATACATATTGTATAAAAGTTTAATAGTTACTCTGGGGTTCAACTTTGAACTCCATATCATTTTGGAGATATAGGGGTAAGACAATAGCAGTTGGAGGTTTGAAGAAGGTAGGGCGTGTTGCGGAGAGTTGAAGAAATGGGGGATGCCCTATCGGTTTTTGTATTCTTATATTTTGGATGACCTTTGAAGAAAGCTACATGAACAAATAGATATACATATATCAATAATGTGAACAGCATTCGAAAACTCTTGATAACAAAAGATTAACTTTCTCTACACACGCTTAAGATTAGTGCTTTGGTTAGTTGTATTTAACCCTTTGGGGACTTACCTACTGTCTGTATTTTACATGTTTATCAGTACGTTGAACTTGTCCAAACTAGATCCCGTGCTCTGTCGCATTCACTCTGTTGAATATTAAATGGATTAAGTAATAAAGGAAAGGTAATTCAATAAAAGGAGTCCCTCTAACCCACCACCCGGAAGGGCGAGGCCGGTAGGATATCACCAATTGACTATAAGAATATAACCAATTGTAATTTGGGATGGATCTTTGAATTTCTAAAAATATATTAAACACACACACACACACACACACACACATATGTATATGTATATGCAATGGTGGAGCCAGGAATTTTAGTGAGGGGGCGAGAATAAAAAATAATATATAAAAAATAAAAGTATTTACAATACAAACCTAATATACAAAAAAAAAAAAAAAGAAATCTATTACATAAATTAATAAAACAAGAAATATCTTTCTTAGGACAAATAATAACTTCAAATGGAATATAATTACAAGACACTGAACTTGTAAAACCCATTACATATTCAAATGGAATTACATGTTTTCATGCTGACGAATGAACTTGTAAATCTCATTACTGAACTTGTTATTCCCATTACAGTTTTTGTTCAAAGTGTTCAGATTTTGTTCAGTTTTATGAATCCCATTATATATATATGGCTCATTTGAATAACATGTAAATTAAGTATTAATAAATTTGATAGATGCGTCTATGAGATTGTTACATGTGTGATTAGTTTGCAACATATATATATGTATATCTATATCTATATATATGTATACATATACATATACATATGTATATCTACATATATGTATATATATACATATATCTATATATATGTATACATATATGTAGATATACATATGTATATGTATACATATACATATACACACACACACACACGCGTGTGTGTGTGTGTGTATACATATACATATATAGTATTGTGAATCCCATTATATATATATGGCTCATTCGAACAACATGTAAATTATATTAGTATTAATAAATTTGATAGATGCGTCTATGAGAATGTTACATGTGTGATTGGTTTGCAACTTAAAGTTTGCAAGGTTGTTTAAATAAATTATTATGTTAGTGCAATTTCCAAACTGTATGATCCTAAAAATTCCCATTGAAAATGCTGGTACGTTTATATCTCAATCTTTCAGTGATTGTTATATATTTATTAGAAGAATAGTTTGAAAACTTGCTTAATAAAATGAACTAACAAAGTTATTTATCAAAGCCTCCACATATAGCTAGATGAAAATTTATAAGAACAAAATTCCTATTTTAGTTTTGGGATTATTGATTTTATATATTGCATTACATAAATGCATCAAGCCATCAAAGTATTACAAATTCTAACATAATTGGGTGTTAGTTAGGAGCCAGCCATTTTCCATCTTAAAATTTTGAATATGTAAATATATTCTTATTATTCCACCACAGCATTGCACATAGGTGGATATTTAAAGAAAGTTGGGATAAATGTTGGGTCAGAACTCCCTTCCTCTTGTTTGTCTTTAAATAAAACAAAATGATGTTTATAAAGGAAACAAATGGATTTAGGAGGCTAATACAACATGATAAATTGATTGACATTCGACAAAGTTTTTTCAACATGAGAGAGAAAATGAGTAGCTGGAAAAGAGAACATTGGATACATAAAATGTAGATCTTCAAATATAACAGTATAAACCAGAAGTTCATCAAATATTACATTCTTAATATATTACAATATTTGTCAGATGCATTCTCTAACTTAAATGAGAATTCTTATATCTCATGTTCTAGTTGAAAAATGCTCCAATCAGTATAAATGAAAAATGAGATATGCCTAAAATAGAAAGTGATCGTTTCCAAAGAAAAAGAAAAGGGAGCAACATGCAAGAATTGAGAAATAACTATGTAAGGCTCCAGAAGAGGTTGAGATACCTGAAAGCAATAAAGAGATCTCAATTAGTTATGTCATAAAAGAAAAAGGAACCAAAAATTAAAAAGTGTATGTGTTTATTATTATTATTTTTTTTTTTGCAATATAACTTTTGCAAACTTAAGATTGAATAATAATCTGATTGTGTGATGTGATTTATGTTTGCATTGACAGTAACATAAGTGACTTTTCTAAAACTGAAATTTGCTTGAATGATTATTTTGAAAAATAAGTTTATATGGAAAATGACTGAAATGGACGTGTATGTGTGTGTGTGTTGTGATAATTATAAGAGACAATTTTAAATTTTTAAAAAGTGAAAAAAGTTAACTTGAAAAATCTGGAATACTAAAATACATAATTAAATATAGTTAATAAATAAAAATTCATATAAATTAGAAATCATAAAAAGATAAGAGTAAATACCCTTTTAGTTTCCCATTTTGGTCCATCAAACTAAAAATATCACATAACTAATAAAAGGGACATTTTTCTTGTTTAAGGACTAAAAATGACATTTTTTTACTCGGGGACCAAAATGGGTAGCGCCATGAGTTGATAAAGTTTCTTATCAAATAATATCACATAACTAATCGGCCATGAGTTGAAAAAGAGTTTCATGAATAGATACCATCAAGCAATAAACACAACTCTCCATCTCCATCAGAGACCAAATCAACCACTAGAGTATAATTTGAAATTTTATCAAGTAATTCTCACCAATTAAATTTCTCATGGACCTAAATCAGAGTACTGTCATAAAAATTTATCATTCTGGTCCTTATTATAATTTATTTTAACTAATTCTCTTACATCTTTCTCTATTTTGTTCCATGAGAATTAAGTAAGGAGAAAAATGGAAAATAATGATTATTAACTTTTAAGTGAATTTATATTTATGACAAAAAATTTCATCTATAAGGATTTATAATAAGGACCTGAATAGTATTTCATTTAAAAAAAGTGGGACCCAACAACTTTATTTCATAAGCTATTTTTCTCTCTCTATGGTGGATAAACCAAAAGTAAGAAATTTTGGCTTATAGCTTAAGTTGTTTTTTTTTTCAAAAGCCCAATTGAAAAAAAAAGCCATCCCAAACATTTGGAAAAAAGCTAAAAGCATCCAATTTGACTTTTGCCCCCTTAATCATGCTTTTAGAGGCTCTAAAAGCCATCCCAAATGTAAATGGAGCAAATCACCAAGAGAGGGGTTAATTGAGGATTTTAAAAACTTTTTCGAATACTTTGTTTTATAGAGCTATAACAGAGCAGAACAGAGGAGAGTAAGAAGTATCTTGACACAAGGAAATTTATACTGGTTTGGTTTAAATCCTTGACCTACGTCCAATCCCCAGACACTCTGGGATTTCCACTAACTCACAAGATCAGTTACACACTCTACACTCGAAATTTATCCTCTCACTAGGATACATTCCCCCTTACAAGTTGTAATATGATATTCCCAATCTCTAAGTCCCATTGACTTGAGATTCTTACAATAAAAGATTTCAATAAATGAAACTCTCTCTAAGAGTGGATAATAATAATCACTGAGGTACAAATGTATCAAAAGATAGTTTACAGTAGAAAACTTAAGAGTAGGTGGAAACTTGAATGATTTTCGTTTTCTACAGATTGGTTGTTGTAGAGACTTGAATGCAATTCCTTATATATGAAGAGAGCATTAAATGATTGTTGGATTGATCAATATAGCCGTTGGACACATTGCTGAGTTGATTAGGAACACTTTGTCTCTTCTCTCTCTACTCTTAGTTAATCCAGTTGTACAAAAGATTAGGGTTGACTTCCTTTGAATTTAATTTGTTGGAAGAGCAGCTTCTAGATAGGGAAAGGAAACATTAATCCCTTAGCAACGTGCAAAGAATGATTGTCCAAAAGGATACAAGTTTTATGGACATTGCATTTAATGTGTTGACGTCACTTTTTGCTTTAAGCTAAATTTCCATTTAATACCCTTTAAATAATCTGAAACTCACTAACAAACTGATTAAACATGGTTAGGAATAGTAATGAGTGATGATAAGAAGTATCTAGATCAAACATACAGATTTCACAAATTCGAGTAGTTTGATTTTCAAACTCTACGATGCAAACTCGAGTTTGTTCATCTAGTGAAAAATGTCGCGATTTGATCTTTGAAACAAGTTTTGAGTGAGAGCAAAACTCGAGTCATTAAGTGACTAACTCGAATTTTGGACATTTATGATGAAAAATAAGTTTAAGTTCAAAAGCTCAAAACTGGAGTTTCCAAATACAAACTGAAGTTTTCAAAAGGTTCAAATAGAGCAAAGCTCTCTGCTTGGCACAAACTCGAGTTTTCACAAATCTTAGGAAAAATGGAAAACTCTCTGTATTGTCTAAACTAGAGTTTTCAAATCTTTAGAAACATTGAGTTCTTCTCTGTAAGTTCTAAACTCGAGTTTCTAAACCAAACTCGATTTTTCTTTAAAAGATGAAAATCTTTGAAAACTCTTTATTAAGTATAAACTCGAGTTTACTATGCTAAACTCGAGTTTTCCAGAAACATGGAAAAACTTTGAAATCTCCTGGCCAAGTGCAAACTGGAGTTTGGCATATCAAACTCGAGTTTGCTTAAGTTGGAAAAACATTAAAATTTTCGGCCAAGCACAAACTTGGGTTTATAAAACTCAACTCGAGTTTAGTTAAGTCCATATATCCTTGGAAACTATTTGAGTAAATACAAACTCGAGTTTACATATACAAACTTGAGTTTGTCTTTCCTTGAAAAACTTTGATTGCTCTCTGTATGGATAAAACTTGAGTTTACCACTAATTAACTCGAGTTTGTTTAAGTTCACAATGAAAGACTTGGGTATCACCTAAGAGGGGGGTGAATTGGGTGTTTGATTAAAAACTTAGAACTTTAATAAACTTTTCGCAACTTATTGAAAGTGGTTTGAATGACAATAATAATTTATAAAGAGATGAACAATCATTCAAAACATATAAAATGTAAGAGCTCTCACTAGAACTTACTCCCCTTACAAGCTGTAATCAATACAATGGGTTTCCCACTCAAGATCACCCAATCTTGAGTAACTCTCAAATAGAAAGATATGATGTTTACAAATAAATCTCCTCTCGTAGAAGTGAATGGATAAACACTGAAGTACAATACAAAACATTTCACTCTCTATGATAAACTATGAAAACACTGAAAACAGAGAGTAAATGATGAGAATATCAGCATATCAGCATGTTGAAGATGTAAGCTTGTTTCTCTCCACGTTTTTGTCTTGAATTTGTCTTCTTTTATAGGTGGAGATCAGTATATGACCGTTTGAAGATTCAATGACCGTTGGGTAAAGAAATATAGCCGTTAGACTCAGATGAAACTAGCCGTTAGAACTTTTGCACATCTTTTGATGTTCTGACCCAAATCTGAGATTTTGAGATTTGCTTCTAATCCTTTGTTTTAATCATCTGAAACATGTACACAAATGATATAAATGATGTTAGGAAGTATTATAGATCATTTGGGTAATCATCTGGATGTTCTTGATGAAAAACGAGATTTTCGAAACGCTGATTTTCTCGGAGGTGCAAACTCGAGTTTTGAATCACAAACTCGAGTTTTGAAGATGCTCTGACGTTGGTTGCTCTTTGTGTGATGGAAACTCGAGTTTCCAACTTAATGACTCGAGTTTCGGTCTTTCCCAGAAATCAGATTTTGCTCTCTCTCCCCGACAAACTCGAGTTCCAACTTAATGACTCGAGTTTGCTTCATTTGATAGCAAACTGAGCAACATCGTGAATAAACAATCAACTTTCGAGGGCCATATCTCTCTGGTATGAACTCCTTTTTCGTTGGGTCAACTCGTTTTGGAAATCCCTTTGAGTCTACTTTCATATGCCACCGATTTCAGCTCAATCGGATCTTTACTTTGTGAGATACACTCAAAACATTGAAGCTTGGTTTTCTGAGTGGCGTGAATTTCACTGTCAACTTCATAAATTCATAGCTCCTTCATCTGAACTCCTTTTGGCTTGAAGTTTATATCAAAATTACGCATTTGGAATCTAGTTTCATATGCCACTAGTTTCACTTCAATCCGATCTCTGGTTTTGGAGATATCATCGAATTACCAGACCTCGCCCAAGCTGAACGTGAAACAGAGTAGAACTGAGTTGCTGAAGAGAGCTGGAAACTCGAGTTTTGAAATGGAAACTCGAGTTTTCCTTGTCCAGAGACGCCAGAGATGCTGAAGACATTGCAAACTCGAGTCATTTAATGATTAACTCGAGTTTTGAGTTCCAAACTCGAGTTTTGTGTCCTAAACTCGAGTTTCCTCATCCTGGAACTGATTTTTGCTGGTTTTAACTCCAAATTGATCCATTCCAACTTCCATATGATCTTGGAGACTTCTAGCATCAATATATGAACTTGAATAATGATTTTCTCAATCCATTAAACAAGTTCTTCCTTCTTTCTTCTCTTCTCTTCATCATTCTCCATAATTTAACTCTTTCTTCAATCTATTTTCTTGATTATTCTCCATCATTCAAGTATACTCCAACTCAAATATGATGAAGCTTTATTCCAACTTCTGTTTTCTTGATCATTCTTCATCATTTATCTTGGACTCATCTTCTTCTTGAAGTTCTACCTTCTTCAATATCTCCTCTTTCTTGAGCTTGACATTCTTTCCAAATTCTTCTTTCTAAAATCTCTTCTATTATTCAACTTGGACTAATCTACATTAAATATAGTAGTTAGTCAATGTAGGAGATAAATATATCATACAAACTTTTTGCTCTTAATAATGGCATCTATATAAGACATCATCAAAACTAATCAAAACTAACATTCTCCCCCTTTTTGATGATGGCAAATACTTTAAGAAAAATATGTATGAATATGAAAAAACTAATAATCCCAGCATATTTTTCTTGTCATTCTCTCCCCCTTATTTGTCATTAGCAAAAAGTTGAAGTAAAGAAGAGATGCTTGTAGAGGAAAATATGAAACCAAAATTAGACAAATTCAAAGAAGCTGGTTTTCTCTCCCCGATTTGAAATTGTTTTCATTCTTAATATGAATATGATGCAATTTGGAATGTTTTTATGAAAACAAATTTGAGAGAATTTGAAGAGGTTTTCAAAACATCTTTCACAATTAAAGCATATAAATACCAAACATGTGCAAAATTTCTCTAAATATAAAAAGATAGAGATTATAAATGCTCATGTAGGTTCTGCAATTGATGAATGATCTGTGAAGTCCATTTGCTAGCTTTGGATCCGTTATCTACTCTGAAAAGCCTTTTTCTTCACAGAGCTCTTCTATAGAGCATAACTCAGCTGACTCCAAGAGATCTTCTTCTACTTTGTAGAGCATAAGTCAGCGACAAATATGAAACGTGGAA
Source organism: Acacia pycnantha (assembly GCA_025563575.1). Taxonomy (NCBI): domain Eukaryota; kingdom Viridiplantae; phylum Streptophyta; class Magnoliopsida; order Fabales; family Fabaceae; genus Acacia; species Acacia pycnantha. Next base: position 1,734,308 of record JAMWYP010000248.1, read on the forward strand.
GCATTATTCCTCAATTTGATAATTTCTCATTGTAGCATGTTGAGGAATGTCCTAGCACATAACAGAATCTCCTGCTACAAATCGAACACTTTCTTTGCCAAATAGATTTGTTAGTGCAACTAGATATCAAAGTATTCCTTTCTAAATGATATTTTCAAATGAAGATAATGAAAGGATAATATAAGATAATTTCAAATATGAAATTAACTCATCATCAAAACTAATAGAAGATAGTGAATATAGATGAGTATTCTTAGACGGGTTTTCTTCAAATAAAGGAGATGAGCTTTTGAAATATAAAACACATATGAATGTAAAGCTCCCCCTTAAAGAATGCATGACTTAAAAATATAAAGCTCCCTTTAAAAATACCAAATAATAATGTGATACCAAAAGTTATGAAGTTTGGAGTTAACCCTGCTTCAAAGAACACAACAAGGTATCTCAGAATTAAGAACTTTCAAGTTCACTTGGACGGACTTGAAATTGGTATGAAGAAATCACTTATACTTTTTAAGATGATAAAAGTGTTTAAAGCATCAGGATCATTTTAAAAATGAGTTTGCTCAGGCTAAATTTCATGAGTGAAATCAATTTAGCCTCACATGATTATGAAATATGCATATTATTTCAAAATACAATACCTCACTCAAGTAATATCGTAATCACTTGAGTTACAATCCTTTGTACATTGATATGATCAATATTGAGGATTTCTGGATATGAATGAGCTTTAGGAGGATGAGTCTCTGTAACCATCTATTCGTGAAGTAGAAATCCCAAATGAGCTTTGAATAGGATCTTAAAATCGGTTTTTGCTCATAGCTTAGTATGCTCCTTATCAACTTGGTCTAAGCCTCATGCTAGTGATGGGATGTCACAGAATTTGCAGACATAGCCACTGAAATGGTCTATTTTGTTTGCCTATGTTCTTTGTTCCCAACAATAGAACATTTTGGTCAACTCCTGCAAAAATATATGTTCTTTGGTACTCAATGATTCTTGAGTCCACACAAGATTAGACATCACAACTTTTTACCATATGATATTTAAGCAAAGAGCATAATAAGCTAACATAATTTTACCCAATCAAGTAAGTTCATGCCAATGAATCATAAAGGGTAACAAATAAATGATACCAAGAATGTTATTTCTCAATGACAAGTTGGAAATATACTTTATGCAGAGAAGATGTCATTGATAAAATACATTTAAGTTTGAGCATAGAAAATCTTATCCATAAAGATAAACATTTATCAACTAATAGTTTATGAATGAGATTAGATTTTCCAAAAATGATAATGAAATATGCAAATAGTTTCAAATCTCAAATTTTCTTTCAAACATTGATGAAGTATTAAGAAATTCTATGAAAGGTTCATTTTTGAAACATGTTTAAGATCAATGCTCACTCTAAACATGGTGGAAGTCAACATGTTAAAGAATATATCAGAATGCTTCAGTTTTTAGAGAACATGTTGAACATTGCAGTTAACACATAGAAGAATTTCCTCAAAATCAAAAGTCATGAAGGTAAAGCATTTAACAAAACATGCTTAATTAGCACAACAAAGATATATATGCATAATGACTTTGCTATGATCAAGAGATAATCTTACTTCTTAGAATGGAATCTTGAAAGTATGTGAACATCCAAAGCAATAATATAGTTACTCAAGGATGGATGAAGACAAACTTTATGAATTTGAGTAACAACATGACTACTAGGATTCATGAATGATGAAGCACAAACTCATTAGTCCAAATGACTAGTGTTACAAAATATTATCCTAGTAAGTTATTCCACTAATGGTTAATGCAATAAGATTCAATGCATTAATGAACATTCATAAAGCTTGGAATATCTTGACCAACAAGGATTTATGCAATAGGCATAAGATTTTCACAAATTGAATTCTTTTCTAGAGATAAGCTTGAAACTCATATATAATCAACTTGTTAGACATGAGGTCCAACTAGTTAGAAAATAAAGAATGAGAGGTTCAAGCAAGACATTGAATATCAAAGATCAATATGTGACTGATAGGGAAAATTCTACCAAACAGATTTGAAGCATATCCAACATTCAGTATACAACATTAACTTCCAATTTGAAACATCATTTGAATGCAATTAAAGTATGGATACTTTTCAAAACATTCGTATGAATTTTCATAAAAACAGAGTGAATTGAAATCCAAACAAATTTTAGACTTGTGCATTTCAAAAACATAGACTCATAAAAATTATACACAAATTCACTTGTTTGATCATCAAAAAATCACTAACAAATTGATTAAACACAGTTAGGAATATTAATGAGTGATGATATGAAGTATTGGAATCAAACATAAAGATTTTGCAAATTCGTTCAGTTCGAAATTCAAATTCAGCGATGCAAACTCGAGTTTGTTCTTTAAGACTCCAGTTTTCATTTTCAATTAAAAGCCTAAACTCGAGTTTCCAAAAGTTAACTCGAGTTTTCTCATTACAGAGAAGAATATCGCGATTTGGCATTTGGACAAGTTTAGTGAACAGTGCAAAACTCGAGTCATTAAGTGACTAACTCGATTTTTGGACTTTTGATGAAAAATCATGTTTTATTCCAAAAGCTCAAAACTGGAGTTTTCAAACGTTCAAAATTAGCAGAGCTTTCTGCTTGACCAAAACTTGAGTTTCCAAAAAGTTAACTCGAGTTTTCTCATTCTTTGAAAACTATGGAAACTTCTCTGTAATACCGAAACTCGAGTTTCCAAAAGTTAACTCGAGTTTCCTCGTTTATGAGAAAACATTGAAAAGCTTTGTTAAAATGAACAATGGAGTTTTCGCAAGTTCAGAATCGAGCATTGTTCTCTGTAGGGTGAAAACTCGAGTTTCCAAAGTAAACTCGAGTTTCCAACAAAGTGTGGAAACTTAGAGAACTCTCTGTGTAGCCAAAACTCGAGTTTCCAAAAGTAAACTGGAGTTTTGCTAATTTCGAAAAACTTGATAGCTCTCTGTATGGTCAAAACTCGAGTTTCCATATCATAACTCGAGTTTTCCTAACTTTGCAAAAACTTGAGCTTTTCTCTGTCAAGTCCAAACTCGAGTTTCCAAAGTGAAACTCGAGTTTTCTCAAAACTTAGAAAACTCATGGCAAACTGAAAAATGGAGTTTTCAAATCAAAACTGGATTTTGCATATGACAGTAAAAGTGTTGATTGAAATTGAATAAGTTTCAAAACCTTTTAACTTAACTAAAGACAAACCAAAAATGAATTTCATATAATCACAGTATGGGGTAAAGATTAGATATCACCGTAATGCCTCTTGTCCTTGTAGAAGCTTGCTTGGTTGAGATGGATTGATGTAGATTTCTCCTTTTTGACAATCACCATTAACATCAAGCATAGCTTGTTTAGCTTCCTCATGAATTGAATTGTTTCTTTATGTAGCACTCTTGAGAAGCTTTCTTTGATCCTACAAAACCATATAAATCTTTTTCTTTCTTGGTATCCAACCTTACTTGGATCCAATCAACGTTAGCTTGTAGGAACCAAAATTCACATGCTCTTATGAATATAATCAATTCAGAATAGTTTAGCACATTGAATTAATCATGACTTTATGCATAAATGATAAACTAATGAACATTGTGATCCCTTTATAAACTTATTAAATGAATTTTTAAGGAATGTGCAAAATCAATTTCAAAATAGTTTGCAATACTCATTCCTAAGGATACAAAGTATAAAACCTCAATGTATATTTCAGATGATAGGAAAGGAGGTTTTACCATTGTATATCTTTACCTTAGGTACTTGGAGTATTGCCTTCGCTTACCCATTGGTTCTTCCATGAATATATGCAAAGCTCTCTCAGAGGATGTAGACTTCAAGAGTCTTCTGTTTGATACTTGAGAGATTCTCCTCTTCTTGTTCTCCTCAAGATAGTTGAATGATACTCTTCTTGCTTGTATCCATTGCTTCTCTTTGTGAGTTGACTTTGTAAATCCAGCAATGGCTTCTTCACGAGTTCTCCTAACGGATGTGAATCTCCCTTTAGGTTCATGAGAAACTCTTGGACTTTTCTTCCTCTTCTTTGTACCTTGATGTCCATTGATTTCCAAATCATCCTGTACACATAAAGCACTAGATGGACATTTTGGTACCCACTCATACTTGGGTCCTTGTCGGTTAGTATTGGACCTTGCTTGTCCTTTAGGAACCCAAACAAACTTATTTCTCACATTAGAATTTCTCCTAATATAGCATGTATGAGAAATATGACCAGAATTTCCACAATAATTGCAAATAATGGAATGATATACATCATGAGATTTTATGCAAGATTGTGTCAGTCAAGTGGATGTAATATCAAATAACTCATATTTGTAAATTCTTTCTTCCCACATGATTTTCCAGTAAGATTGAAAACATTTTTGCTTTTCAAAATAGAATCAGTAATTGGTTGAAAAATAATTTTATGCAAACTTTCAAAATCATCTTTCTTAAATACACAAGAAGAATTGGAATTGTTTACCACATGTGCATCTTGAGCTTCAGATAATGATTGATCATAATCGTCCATGAGCTCTTCTTGGGAATCCTCTTCCTCTTGTTCTTTTGTGTTGACTGGATTATGGGAGTACTGAATAATTTCTCCCTCTTCAATCTCCAGTCGTTCATCAGTTATAGATATGCAGTTTATAATTTCTGATGAACTATCAACACTATCAACTTCAACACAATTGTTAGAAGTATATATAAAATCAAGAGTATCCCATATTTCTTTAGCACTAGAGCAAAACTTGATTTTCTGAAAATCATTTTCGGTTAAAGCACAGTAAATGATTTTCATTGCTCTAATGTTCAATGAAAACATTTTCTTTTCCTTGTCTGTCCAATCATTTCTTGGTTTGAAATCAAAGACATTTATAAAAACATTCCACATATCAAAATCAGTTGCTTTGATAAAACTAGTCATTCTAGCTTTCCAAAATCAAAAATCAATATCTTTGAAAAATGGTGGAATCGTATAATCAGAACCTTCAGAAAACAAGAAACACTCAAAATCAGTCATTGATAACTCTTGAGACTGTTAAGTCCTTTAAACAAGATCCTAGCTCTGATACCAAATGAAAGACTTGGCTATCACCCGAGAGGGGAGTGAATTGGGTGTTTGATTAAAAACTTAGAACTTTAATAAACTTTTCGCAACTTATTGAAAGTGGTTTGAATGACAATAATAATTTATAAAGAGATGAACAATCATTCAAAACATATATGCTGGAATGTAAGAGATAAGGGAAGAGAATATGCAAACTGTGATTTATACTGGTTCGGCCCAATCCTTGACCTACGTCCAGTCCCCAAGCTTCCACTTGAGATTTTCAATCCACTATCTTCTTTCAACTTGATTACACGTTCTGCACTTGAAGTAATCCTCTCACTAGGATTCACTCCCCCTTACAAACTGTAATCAATACACCCACTTGATTACACACTCTGTACTCGAAGTAATTCTCTCACTAGAACTTACTCCCCTTACAAGCTGTAATCAATAGAATGGGTTTCCCACTCAAGATCACCCAATCTTGAGTAACTCTCAAATAGAAAGATAGGATGTTTACAAATAAGTCTCCTCTCTCAGAAGTGAATGGATAAACACTGAAATACAATACAAAACATTTCACTCTCTATGATAAACTATGAAAACACTGAAAACAGAGAGTAAATGATGAGAATATCAGCATATCAACATGTTGAAGATGTAAGCTTATTTCTCTCCACGTTTTTTGTCTTGAATCTGTTTTCTTTTATAGGTGGAGATCAGTATATGACCGTTTGAAGATTCAATGACTGTTGGGTAAAGAAATATAGCCGTTAGACTCAGATGAAACTAGCCGTTAGAACTTTTGCACAGCTTTTGATGTTCTGACCCAAATCTGATTTTGAGATTTGCTTCTAATCCTTCGTTTTAATCATCTGAAACATGTACACAAATTATATAAATGATGTTAGGAAGTATTATAGATCATTTGGGTAATCATCTGGATGTTCTTGATGAAAAACGAGATTTTCGAAACGCTGATTTTCTGAAGCAGAGGTGCAAACTCGAATTTTGAATCACAAACTCGAGTTTTGAAGATGCTCTGACGTTGGTTGCTCTATGTGTGATGGAAACTCGAGTTTCCTGTTGGGATCCGTACACGCAGCGGAAGGAATCTCATCCATTTAAAATTTTACGAATCCCAAAGAGGATCTATCAACGGTGTTTAGATCAAGGTTCGTTAGAGAAACCGTACCTATATGAGCTTGTATGCGTCCTTTCTTGAACACGTGGGCTAACACCTTCTTCTTGTTCAATCAACTTGTGAGCGACCTTTGCAAACACGTGGGCTAACACCTTCTTGTTCGATCAATCTCTAGGAGCCGACTCTACGAATCCACTCCCTCTACCGGTATCCACACCGAACTGACTTTCCAACACGTTCGGCAGCGTGCTAGCGCCTTCTCACTTTGTGTCTCTTGTTTTCCTCTCTAGGATTTCTTTTGAGGCTTGTTAGTTCATCCTTATAATACGACTTAGATCAATATCTATTTATAGAGTTTCTAAAACCCTAATTGGGCCGTATTAAAATATTCAAGACTAATATCAATTAGTCCTTGAATTTCGAATTTTGATTAAATAATTTAATTAAATCATCCAATGATCCAATCTAATCTATTTAATTAATCCATATTAAAAGCCTGCTTGATTTAATTTATTTCTATAAATCAAATCGAGATATGATATATATATCTATTTAATTAAATCGAGATACTATATCTCAACTCAATTAAATATGAGATACCACATCTTTATTCGAAAATCAAATCGGGATATGATATATATCTATTTAATTAAATCGAGATACTATATCTCAACTCAATTACATATGAGATACCACATCTTTATTCGAAAATTAAATCTGAGATACAATATCTCTATTTGTTTTAAATATTTAATTTATCAAATAAATTAAATGTAAAACAAATATTATATAATAATATCATTATTAAATAATATTATTATTATTTAATTTCGAAATTATGTATATATATATACACACACACACACACATATATCCATCCTAGATTAAATGTTGTATTCATTAAATCTTAGACATATCTAAGATTCAATGAATCTGGACACTATTGCTCGTGTTGGGCTATTCTTGTGTGTGACCCTGTAGGCCCACATGAGATTGGCAGTGGACCAATATTGTACCAGCCCACAAGTCGCAAGCGGCCTCTAGCAAGACATTGCGACTACCCAATTCATATGGGGATCGATGATACGATACAACCTATCATACAACCATGTCACGTCCCTTTTGTCACGCGATAACTTGGTCAAGGATGAGGCATGGATAATGTCAACTTCCTGTTCTTGACCATTACTTTCTCGATTCTTGAGTAGTCTAACAATTGAAATGGAAACTCCTTTCCATCGTAGTATGGCCATACATTTCTGAGACTCACTCATCGAGGGGCCCAGTATTATCTCTCTACAAATGTGAGGGACAAATTCCATCTTGACCATTCACATTCCTTTGCATGAAAACCACTGATCCCAATCCAAGCCTTTATCATCACTCGATCAAAGGTGACTTTTGACTAGGTCAAAGATCAGCGACTCTCATGTAGGAATCCATGATGATCTCAGGTCAAAGGGCGTTATGACGCGGTTATACATGAGATAAGCTTATGACTAAATCCATGCAGCTTTCTCATAGTGGGTCAATCCAAGACCTTGTACTCTTACAAGTGCCTATGACTTTGATTCGTATCTCCATACTCATCAAAGTCATACCCAGTCTTATTTCATCTTTGCTCCCGCATAGATGACCGACCAGAGACATTTAGGACAATCTATATGATATGTCCAAGGATACAGTTATCATAACAAACATGCAAATAATATGATAACAAAAGGAGAAATACTTTAAATATTGATAACGTTTAAAGTACAATGATCTGCCCCTAGGGCATAATTTCCAACAGACTCCCACTTGCACTAGGTGCAATCATTAATTACTCTAATTCCCATTGTCCTAACATGACGCTCATGGTTTACTTGTGCAAGCGGCTTAGTAAGAGGATCAGCAACATTGTCTTCTCCTGGTACTTTGCATATTTTTATATCACCTCTATCATTGATTTCTCTGATAAGATGAAATCGCCTGAGTATGTGCTTGGTCCTTTGATGTGACCTAGGCTCCTTGGACTGCGCAATAGCCCCGCTATTGTCACAGAACAAGTCTATTGGATTTGAGATGGTAGAAATCATCCCTAGTTCAGTAATGAACTTTCGATCCAAACGGCTTCCTTAGCCGCATCCGATCTTTGCTATATACTCGGCTTCATTCGGAGAATCAGCTACAGTGCTCTGCTTAGAGCTCTTCCAGCTTACCGCACCACCATTCAAAATGAACACATATCCAGAATGCGATCTCTGATCATCTTGGTCAGTTTGGAAACTCGCATCTGTGTAACCTGTCACACAGAGCTCATCTTCCAATCCACCATATACCAAGAATAAGTCCTTAGTCCTTCTTAAGTACTTTAGGATATTCTTGACAGCAGTCCAGTGATCCTCACCGGGATCTTGTTGATATCTGCTGGTCATACTTAAGGCAAATGAGACATCTGGTTGAGTACATAACATGTCATACATGATAGATCCAATAGCGGAGGCATATGGAATCTTACTCATGCGGTCTCTTTGATCAGGTATACTAGGACACTGTAGGCCTATCAGCCTCTTGGATCTATCTCTATAGATCCTTATCCCAAGGATGTAAGTGGCTTTGCCTAAATCTTTCATTGAGAAATACTTTCCTAACCAAGACTTGACACTCTGCAAGGTAGGAATGTCATTCCCAATAAGTAGGATGTCATCTACATAAAGCACTAGAAATACAATTGTGCTCCCACTAACCTTCTTGTAAACACAAGGTTCATCAATGTTTTGAATGAATCCAAACTCTTTGACTACTTCATCAAAACGATGATTCCAGCTCCGAGATGCTTGCTTCAATCCATAAATGGATCTTTGAAGCTTGCAAACTTTACCAGTCCTCTGGACGCACAAAACCCTTAGGTTGTGTCATGTACACATCCTCAAGGAGCTTTCCGTTAAGGAAGGTTGTTTCGACGTCCATCTGTCATATTTCATAGTCATAATATGATGCAATGGCAAGAAGGATTCTGATTGATTTGGCCATTGCAACCATACCTCATTGTCGTACATGGATTTCATTTCAGACTTCATGGCATTAAGCCATCTTTCGGAGTTTTGTCCTACCACGACTTCTCGATGGGTAGTTGGCTCATTCTGCTTAATGAGCAAAACATCACGGCTTCCAGTAATCAGAAATCCATATCTCTGAGGCTGTAGCCGTGTTCCATCGGACCTACGTGGGCCTTGTGTTACTTGAGCAGGCTCAACATCTTGTTGTGAGTCTTCTCCGGTTTCCATCTGTGGTTCTACGTTGTCTTGTGGCTCTCGAACTTCTTCGAGGTACACCTTACTCCCACTGGTTCTCTTAGAGATAAACTCTTTTTCCAAAAAGATACCATTTCGGATAATAAACACTTTATTATCAGTAGGGATATAGACATAGTATCCTTTAGTTTCCTTAGGATACCCCACAAAAAGGCATTTTGAGGATCTGGATGATAATTTATCAGAGGCTTGCAGTTTAACGTAAACCTCACATCCCCAAATTTTAAGAAATGACAAACTAGGTTTCTGCCCAGTCCATATCTCATATGGTGTCTTTTCAACTGCCTTTGACGGAACACGATTTAGTGTGAACGCAACTGTTTCTAGGGCATAGCCCCAAAAGGAAGGTGGAAGATCTGTTTGACTCATCATAGATCGAACCATATCTAATAGAGTTCGATTCCTCCGCTCAGAAACACCATTCCATTGTGATGTTCCAGGAGGAGTTAGTTGTGAGATGATCCCACAACTCCTAAGATGGTCAATGAACTCTTGGCTCAAATATTTGCCCCCCCCCCGATCAGATCGAAGTGCTTTAATTGTTTTACCAAGTTGGTTTTGCACTTCATTCTCAAAAGATTCGACTTATGTTTCATTAGATAGATATATCCATATCTACTAAAATCATCTATAAATGTAATGAAGTACAGATAACCTCCTCGGCAGATGTATTCATTGGTCCACACACATCAATATGTATGAGGCCTAATAAATCGGTGGCGCTCTCACTATGCCCAATAAAAGGTGTCTTTGTCATCTTTCCCAATAAACAAGACTCACATGTATCAAATGATTCAAAATCAAATGAGTTAAGAAATCCATCTTGATGGAGTTTCGAAATGCGTTTCTTATTTATATGGCCTAGACGACAATGCCATAGGTAGGTCGGATTCAAATCATTTGACTTGATCCTTTTGGTAGTTTTGTCATAGATATGTCCATTCAATTTTCAACTGTCCTTGAGATCCTGCACATTTATACAAATGTGAGAACCACATGCAATATCTAATACCCATGTTGAGGAAGTAGAAAAGTGAATATCTATGACATAGATACGTGAAGCGATAGCCCCGCTATCCTTCTTGTTCATTTCGATCTTCGATGTAGAGTTTGCAATTCCTCTTCCAATGACCAAGTTCATTGTAGAAGAAGCAGACCCCATCCTTCAGAGGTTTTGCCTTCTTGGCTTTCGGTTTCATACCCCTTGAACCAACAAAACAGTGTTGGGCTTCTCCTTAATGCTCGCTCAACTGTTTTGAGCATCCCATGCAATTCGAAATTGATTCCTCCATGTTGTTCATGTTGTAATCCATGACAAAGTTATCATAACTTCCTAGGAGTGAGTTCAAGATCACATCTGTAGCTAACTCCCGGGACATGGGAATCTAAGCCTCTTGCCTTGCCTTCTTTGGAACATTTCCATAGGATGAAAAATCATCTCGAGAGGTTTCCACAAGTTCTAGATCTCTATGTAGATATGGAACCATAGTGGCGAGCATCGGGCATCCTACATCCATAGAGTCATCGTGATGCTTCAAGTAAGCATCTTTGTGAACTCTTGGAGCATTGGCTGCAGCTCGTAAGGAATGGGTTGATTTATGAGATACTCCTTTCTTTCGTGTTTAGGATCAACGCTTAAGTTCCCAAACATGTCAAGAAAGTTTGTCTCATCGAGTTCGTCCTTCTTAAGGACTGATCGCATTGATGGTGTTGCAGTATTACTAGACGATATGATTCTACAACTAAAAGATATGCAAAGTTGATTAATAATCTCCCACCGAATTAACAACCCTCATTATAATTAGTGGGCTAAGATCCATATTTGGCTTAAATTTAAGTCCGCTTTGGCAGGACGCTTAAAAATCAAGTTATTTAGGTAGGCAACCTCTTTGCCAATTACATCACATGTAACTCTTAGATCTTTATGGGATTCTATCATCATATGACCCGGCACGTTTAATCCCATCTAATGCCTTGAGATCCAAAACCGTTTTGATAATCTCAATTAAGTCAAGACAATAATGAATGTTGAGTATCACCATTACCCACGCTTGTCTCACCAAGATAACTCAAGTGCATCCACTTTGGTGGAACATACAAATGGGTGATCTAGGTTTTGACAAGTATTCATTAATTGGCGGCATTACGACTTAAGATTTTATTTAGAGGGTATATTTGATATAATCTAATTAATCCTATTAATTTTACTTATATGAATGCAATAACGATTGTATCTCATATAAACTCTAAATTAATCATGCAGTGATCAAATCAAAACATAATTAAAAACCGTGACACAACATGGCTCATCTAACCTATAATCCTCTCAAGCCAATGAGGGGACTTCTCTAAATAATAAAAGGAGAAATACATCAAGAGAAACCTCATTTAACATTGAGGGAGTGAGATGAGAAGAGAATGTACATCAAGAATATTTAGAGAGAGGCATGGCTCGCAGCCATATTTAAATAATACAACACTTGTAAATTCTAGAGCCATGTTGTTCACCATACCCAAACAACTTTGAATAATTAATCACAACAAATATTAATTCATACAATATGAAAGAAAATATCATGATTAAATTATCGAGTTAATTAAATTCACATCTTAATTGATTGATCGCATTTAATATGATGAATCATATTCATATCTTGATTGATTGATTGAATTTTAATATGATGAATCATATTCATATCTTGATTGATTGGAGTTGACTACTTCTCAACCAAGTTATATTAAATTCACATCTTAATTGATTGATCGCATTTAAAATGATGAATCATATTCATATCTTGATTGATTGATTGAATTTTAATATGATGAATCATATTCATATCTTGATTGATTGGAGTTGACTACTTCTCAACCAAGTTATATTAAATTCACATCTACGAACAATCAGCTGGGGTCCCTACGGCGGTCCCACTTGCCGGTTAGCGGGCGGGGTCAAGGAAAAAACAAAACGTGATTTTCGAAATTAATTTCTAAAATTAATTTCAAAATAACATGTTGTTTTCAAAATTTGTTTCTAGGAAAAAATGTAATTTTCGAAAATAATTTCTAAAATTTCAAACCCCATAGATCCTGAACGATTCAGAACGTCCGACCTCAGTGTGATCCTGAACGATTCAGAACCACGCGTACCCGTAGGGAGAATACGTTTTAAATCATACATGATTCGGTAAACATATATCAATTTAAACGCATCAACAGATTCGGTTTTAGACATATATACATCGCATGTATAATCGGTTCTAAACATATATCGATCTCAACGCATATAGGATTCGGTTATTGCATATATATCACATATATTCGCACATAGAAAACCCAATCTAAACGCACGGTTGACCTGGCTCTGATACCACTGTTGGGATCTGTACACGCAGCGGAAGGAATCTCATCCATTTAAAATTTTACGAATCCCAAAGAGGATCTATCAACGGCGTTTAGATCAAGGTTCGTTAGAGAAACCGTACCTATATGAGCTTGTATGCGTCCTTTCTTGAACACGTGGGCTAACACCTTCTTCTTGTTCAATCAACTTGTGAGCGACCTTTGCAAACACGTGGGCTAACACCTTCTTGTTCGATCAATCTCTAGGAGCCGACTCTACGAATCCACTCCCTCTACCGGTATCCACACCGAACAGCTTTCCAACACGTTCGGCAGCGTGCTAGCGCCTTCTCACTTTGTGTCTCTTGTTTTCCTCTCTAGGATTTCTTTTGAGGCTTGTTAGTTCATCCTTATAATACGACTTAGATCAATATCTATTTATAGAGTTTCTAAAACCCTAATTGGGCCGTATTAAAATATTCAAGACTAATATCAATTAGTCCTTGAATTTCGAATTTTGATTAAATAATTTAATTAAATCATCCAACAGATCTAATCTAATCTATTTAATTAATCCATATTAAAAGCCTGCTGATTTAATTTATTTCTATAAATCAAATCTGAGATATGATATATATATATCTATTTAATTAAATCTGAGATACTATATCTCAACTCAATTAAATATGAGATACCACATCTTTATTCGAAAATCAAATCTGGGATATGATATATATCTATTTAATTAAATCGAGATACTATATCTCAACTCAATTAAATATGAGATACCACATCTTTATTCGAAAATCAAATCTGAGATACAATATCTCTATTTGTTTTAAATATTTAATTTATCAAATAAATTAAATGTAAAACAAATATTATATAATAATATCATTATTAAATAATATTATTATTATTTAATTTCGAAATTATGTATATATATATACACACACACACATATATCCATCCTAGATTAAATGTTGTATTCATTAAATCTTAGACATATCTAAGATTCAATGAATCTGGACACTATTGCTCGTGTTGGGCTATTCTTGTGTGTGACCCGGCATGGATAATGTCAACTTCTCGTTCTTGACCATTACTTTCTCGATTCTTGAGTAGTCTAACAATTGAAATGGAAACTCCTTTCCATCGTAGTATGGCCATACATTTCGAGACTCACTCATCGAGGGCCCAGTATTATCTCTTTACAGATGTGAGGGACACATTCCGTCTTGACCATTCACATTCCTCTGCATGAAAACCACTGATCCCAATCCAAGCCTTTATCATCACCCGATCAAAGGCGAATTTTGACTAGGTCAAAGATCAACGACTCTCATGTAGGAATCCATGATGATCTCGGAGTCAAAGGGCGTTATGACGCGGTTATACATGAGATAAGCTTATGACTTAATCCATGCAGCTTTCTCATAGTGGGTCGGTCCACCACCTTGTACTCTTACAAGTCCCTGTAACTTTGATTCGTATCTCCATACTTTATCAAAGTCATACTAGTCTTATTTCATCTTTGCTTCCGCATAGATAACCGACTAGGGACATTTAGGACAATTTTTATGATATGTCCAAGGATACAGTTATCATAACAAACATGCAAATAATATGATAACAAAAGGAAAAATACTTTAAATATTGATAACGTTTAAAGTACAATGATCTGCCCCTAGGGCATAATTTCCAACATTTCCAACTTAATGACTCGAGTTTCGGTCTTTCCCAGAAATCAGATTTTGCTCTCTATCCCCGACAAACTCGAGTTCCAACTTAATGACTCAAGTTTGCTTCATTTGATAGCAAATTGAGCAACATCATGAATAAACAATCAACTTTCTAGGGTCATATCTCTCTGGTCTGAACTCCGTTTTCATTGGTTCAACTTGTTTTGGAAATCCCTTTGAGTCTACTTTCATATGCCACCGATTTCAGCTCAATCAAATCTGTACTTTTTGAGATACACTCAAAACATTGAAGCTTGGTTTTATGAGTGGCGTGAATTTCACTGTCAACTTCATAAATTCATAGCTCCTTCATCTGAACTCCTTTTGGCTTGAAGTTTATATCAAAATGACGCATTGGGAGTCTAGTTTCATATGCCACTAGTTTCACTTCAATCCGATCTCTGGTTTTGGAGATATCATCGAATTACCAGACCTCGCCCAAGCTGAACGTGAAACAGAGTAGAACTAAGTTGTTGAAGAGAGCTGGAAACTTGAGTTTTGAAATGGAAACTCGAGTTTTCCTTGTCCAGAGACGCCAGAGATGCTGAAGTCATTGCAAACTCGAGTCAGTTAATGATTAACTCGAGTTTTGAGTTCCAAACTCGAGTTTTGTGTCCTAAACTTGAGTTTCCTAATCCTAGAACTGATTTTTGCTGGTTTTAACACCAAATTGATCCATTCCAACTTCCATATGATCTTGGAGATTTCTAGCATCAATATATGAACTTGAATAATGATTTTCTCAATCCATTAAACAAGTTCTTCATTCTTTCTTCTCTTCTCTTTATCATTCTCCATAATTTAACTCTTTCTTGAATCTATTTTCTTGATTATTCTCCATCATTCAAGTATACTCCACTGTAGCTCAAATATGATGAAGCTTTATTCCAACTTCTATTTTCTTGATCATTCTTCATCATTTATCTTGGACTCATCTTCTTCTTGAAGTTCTACCTTCTTCAATATCTCCTCTTTCTTGAGCTTGACATTCTTTCCAAATTCTTCTTTCTAAAATCTCTTCTATTATTCAACTTGGACTAATCTATATTAAATATAGTAGTTAGTCAATGTAGGAGATAAATATATCATACAAACTTTTTGCTCTTAATAATGGCATCTATATAAGACATCATCAAAACTAATCAAAACCAACACACAAAAACTTGAGCTATTTTCTGTCATGTCCAAACTCGAGTTTTCAAAGCAAAACTCGAGTTTGTCTTTAACAGTAAGTTTTTTAACTTAACAAAGACAAACTTCAACTTGAGTTTACAATTGTCAGTTATCATCAAAACATATAGAGAATTAACACCAAACACCAAAGTTGACAACACTTTTGATGGCAATATCACATGATCAAAAGAGGATATTGTTTACAAGAAAAAAATGTCATGAGATATAGATATAAAGCTAGTTGGCTTAAAAAAAAAGGTGCAAAATACACTATTATAACATGAAGTTGAGTAGCCCCAGCACCCAAAGTACAATATTGGTATCGCATAAATGGTCATTTTCCCAAAATTTTGATTTTGATAGACATTATTTTGTGGTGGATTGAGTTTTCATATCTTGTTAATTTGGAAGCTTGATAACATATGAAATTCTGATATGCGTGTAGAGAATATGATGATAATCTACAACTCACTATATTATGAATTTTATATGAAACCTAGAAGGATTTAAAATGTTAGTAGTTTATATAAATCCCCGAAGGATAAAATACATGCATAAATTTAGATATAAACATATGAAAGTCCTTGAAGGATTCAAGTTGTAAGAAGCATATGGCTAATATGTGTGTGTGTAATATGAAACTCCTTTGAAGGATCCAAATTGCAAGAAGCAAATAGTTTAATCAAGATCTCTCTATGATTCGAAGCAACCAGGGTATACGTGGTATTACCAACTTGATAAATATTTGTTGAAAGAATGATATAAAATATCCATTATGCCCATGTAATTTTACGAAAAGATTTGAAAGTGAGTTTACTATAATTCCAGTTTATGTTGAATCACTACAACAAAAGACAATTTTAATGCCTGTTTTTAAGACCCTTAGACGATTGTTTTCAAAGGGTAATATATGTGAGTGTCATTTAAAGTTTTAAAATAGACACATGTTTTTAAATTGTCGTTGTAAGTTATTTTTCAATGACTGTTTCTAAAAAACAATCGTTGTATGTAAGAACATACAATGCCGGTTTTATGTAAAAATGTCATTGTAATTAACTTACAACGACTATTTTCGAAAAACAGTTGTTGTTTGTCGTTTTTTATAAATGAAATTCATAGTATACGGTCTCCACAGACAACAACTTTATACCCTCCTTCCTTCTTCTCTTCATCCTCTCACTTCCTTCCTCCCTTCTTTATCTACCCTTTATGCATTAACAATTCTTCTATGCTCGTTTCTCTGCATATCTATCATTTTCATTTTCTCTTGTTTCTAATCTCTTTGATTTAACTCTACTCTCTCCCCACCTGCATCTTTCCTAGTTTTCCTTCACATGCCTAATTAAGGTGTCTGCTGAGAAGAGCACACAAAAACAAGTTGATTTGTCTTGCTTATTCTTGGTTGCATACACATTTCAGAAGACTAATTATATAATTTATTTTTCTTTGCGAGAATTAATTGATAGTAAGATATTGGGACGTCACTACTATAAAAATTGGATATTACTACCCTAAAAAACGTCCTTATTTAGAAACAGGACGTCCAAAATGAAGGCGGTGGCATTCTTGTAATTATTTTTAAGGAAGTTGAGCCTTTAGCGTCCTAAATAAGATATCAGGACTCCTTAAATTGATTTTTGATGTCCTAATATTTTTTCAGGATGTCTAAAATTGTTTCGCGCCATAAAAAATATGAGAATTTTTTGTTTGGCGCCATGGGATTTAATTTTTTTGCAATAAAATTAATTTATGGCGTCCTAAATGACTTTCAGGACGCTTTTAATGTGGCAATACAATTAATTACTTCGCGCCATGAATTTTTTGTTTGGCGCCGATGATGTTTTTTAATAGAAATTAGGAAATTTATTAATATTGGTGTCCTGAATGATAATCAGATCGCCAATATTAAAATATTGGCATCCTGATTATCATTCATGTCGCCAATATTTTAAATATTGGCGTCCCAATATTAAAAATATTGGTGCTTATTTAGAACGCCAATATTAAAAAAATGGCGACCTAAATACATTTCAGAACGCCAAACGTGGAAAAGAGGCGTCCTGAAACCTTATTCAGGTCGCCTATATTCATTTTTTTAGGTTAATGTACACGCGCCTCTTCATTTTCTCTCACTCTCACAGACGATACTCCGACAGCGGGCGAAATCCTCTCGTATTTTCTCCTCACTCACACTCTCGTCTCGCTCCTTCTCCAAGGCCGGCCCTTTCATTGCCGTCTCTACCGTCGTCTCCTCCGTCTCCGCCGTCGTCACTGATCACACTCATGGTTCTCTCTCGCTCACTCTGCCTTTTTCCCGATCGAAGAAACCCACCAAACCTAAGTAAGCTTGTTCGTTCCTAAG
Source organism: Acacia pycnantha (assembly GCA_025563575.1). NCBI lineage: Eukaryota > Viridiplantae > Streptophyta > Magnoliopsida > Fabales > Fabaceae > Acacia > Acacia pycnantha. Next base: position 1,752,454 of record JAMWYP010000248.1, read on the forward strand.
TTCTTTAATTCCTAACCCATTTAATCGTTAATGATTCTTGCTTATGGACTGGATTTTTGCTTCTGATTAGGATTCCTGCCTCTCTCTTGCTCACTCCTCCTCCTTCCCGATCGAAACCCACCAAACCCAAGTAAGCTTGTCCGTTCCTCTTGTTCTTTGATTCCAAAACCCATTTAATCGGTAATGTGCTTCTTTCTAGATTTGGTGACTTGTAAGGATTTTGTGCCAGATAATGCCTTAGCACAAGTTTTTGGAACCATTTTGATTGAATATGGATGTTTTTTTTGTTTTTCTTAAAAAAAATGAATGTAAGTGTCTTGTTTACTTCTGTTTGAGAGAGTTAGCTGATTTTGGATTAACGTAATGGTTCCAATGGTATTAAAGACGCTTAATCGCTGGATTTTTGCTTCTGATTAGGATTTCTATTTGTGATTAGGATTTCTATTCGTTCTTTTTTGCTTCTTGCTTCTTGTTAGATTATAGAGTAAATACCCTTTTTGGTCCCTGAAATAACACACGCTACCCATTTTGGTCCCTGAGTAAAAAAAATGTCATTTTTAGTCCTTAAACAGTAAAAAAAATGTCACTTTTAGTCCTTTTAGTCATTTTTTGTAGGCATTTTAATCCCTCACAAATTCCCAAAAAATCATTTTTAGTCCCTAAAAAGGACCGAAATGACATTTTTTTTACTCAGGGACCAAAATGGGTAGAGCGTGTTTTTCCAGGGACCTAAAAGGGTATTTACTCTAGTTAAAAGATGAAGTACTTTTTCTTGTGTTCTTATTATTTGTCTTTTGTTTCTTCTTTCTTGTCTCTCTTTGGGCAAAATTTTTGGCTTATGGGAGAAGAAATTCCAGCTGCAATTTAGGCTCTTTGAAGTTGATTATTGTAATTTAGGCTTATTTTTCCTTAGTTGATTTTAGGGAAGGAATAATTCAAATAAAGAATTAATTATGCCTAAAATTTTAGAAAATAGTCAAACGGTGGAATTTGGCTAAGTAATTAAATTAATTATTTGAAAAAAACATTAGAAATTGTTGTCCTTGTGATATTTAAAAATAAAATTAGGGAAGTATTGCAAAGGATAAATTTTAATAGGACGTACTATAATCTTTTCTTACACTTTAATCTGTATAACTAGTAATATATATATACTACATGCATGCTTCCAAAATAACTTGTTGGATTTGCACCGTCTATTGTTTTGGGTTACTGATTAGTAAACATGAATTCATATACAAACTAATTGGGCCTTCAATGTAATAATAACCGGCCCATCTTTCTTTCTCCCAAGGTTTTTAAATATCCCTTTCTGCATGCAGTTCTTTTTTGTTGTTCCCGAGTTGGAAGTGGATATATCATCTATTCTTTTAATCAGGAAAAGCTTAGCAACTGAATATAGGTATTTGTAGAAATCTGTGTTAGAATGTGATTTGCATATTTGAATTTTGTATTAAGGCATTTATGTCTGTTTATTTCGTGCCTTAATATAAAAGCATGTTATGAAAACTGAATTGAGGTATTGGTTTATGGTTCTCTCGTTAGATTAAACTGATCATAATTAAATTAATATATTTTTAAAGAAATTAGAAAGCTCATAAACTTCTTATCTTGTGCTTAATCACCACATAACTAGATTGAGAGAGAGATCTTGTATACTTGGTTGAGAGAGAGAGATGTATTATACTTGGTTGAGAGAGAGATATGACTTATACTTGGTTGAGAGAGAGAGATGTCATTCTTGTATAATCTTCAATTTTAGGTGCTTAACCAATGGTCTATAAGACCATAAATATTTATTCTCCCACATAGGACTGTAATTATCAAACAGTGATCCACTACTCCACACCTTTGAAGCTCCAAGGGAGTACAAATTGTTAAACACTCATTGACTTGAGTTTCTTCTACTCTTGAGGTATGTTGCTTTCATCCAATCCTTGATTTTTTTTTTGTCTTTCATATATTATTTGCTTGTTTATTACTTAATAATCTATCTAACATTGATTTGTCCTTGATGAACAGGAATATGTCGAGCTCTGAGGAGTCATCGGGTGATAGGGTTGATCAACCCGTTAAAAGAAAGGGTAGAGGTAGCACGCATATGGGTTCGCTAATTGCACGTCGTGATAGTCAAAAGAACCGGCTGCATGTGGAGTTTGATGCCAATATGAATCCAATTGGTCACGAGGAGGACAATTTCATTAGCTATTTAGGCTATCCGGCTCGAAGCAAATTTCGCATTGTCTACTCTCACTGGAAGTTGGTTCCTCCTAAAGCGAAGGAGTTGATCTGGGCACAAATTTTGGTATATCACTTTCCACATAATGCATTTGTTGATTTAGTCTTATTACTTGATATGTAATGTTCTTCTCTGTTACCTTGCGGCAAACGTTCGATGTCCCCAACAATAAGGTGATGAACAAGAATTGGATAGGCGAAGTTCGTATACGATGGAAGGATTTTAAGAACAAGCTGACAAGAAAGTACATTCGAGGGCCAAAGAGGAACGAGGATCCGTGTAAGATCTACGATTTCATTTCTCCAGAGGACTGGCAGGAGTTTGTGGCGTCTCGGCAAAATCCTGAATTTCTTGTAAAATTTCTTTCGTATCTTATCTTTTAGTTGAATGTACTTGGCATCGTATGCTAATTTTTATTTGTTTTCGTGTCACAGGAAAAAGCTCAAACCAATAGAAAGGGGCAGGCGAGAAATAAGTATCCCCATTGCATGTCCAGAGGTGGATATAAAAAGCTGGAACGGAAGATGATGGAAGAAGAGTTGCAGCGAATAAAGGAAGCTTCCCAGGCCGATCCGTCCATTGTTGTCCAGCCCCCTGCTCGTCCTCCTCGTCACCAAAAATGGAAAGCTGCTAGAATGAAGGGTGACAAATACATCAATGCAGATGTAGCTGAGGTCGCCTCAAAGATTGTAAGTTGTTAAATTAGACGTATTTACTAGCCTCAATTGTTTCATATTACGCAAGTTTAGACATTATTTATGAACAATCTTTTGATGCAGGATGCACTTGAGGAGCAAAGCAGCCAGGGTTCATTCACGCCAGCTACACGGATGGACATATTGTCCACGGCGATTGGGAAGCCAGATTACCTTGACGCTGTTCGAGGGGAGACACGGGGAGTTAGTGTCGCAAAATATTTTGGACGGCGTTCACGTTGTTCACATGATGACAACAACCCTAGTCCCCAGCTCGTAGCAAAAATTCGGGCGAACCTCGTAGATGAGATATTGGCACAAGTACGGGGTGAGATGAGGTCCATGATATATGAGAAGTAAAGTATGGGACGTCCAACCGAGCAAGTGTCGGCCTTCCCCAGCAACAACGATAGTTTTCGGCATCCAGAAGTTGATATCGGTGGCGAGCGTCCACAAGTTGATATTGGCGAGCCTTCTCACACTCCACAGGGAGGACGTCCTTGCACACTATATTTGGATGTCTCACACCGGCGTATTGTTGCCGATGGTCTTGTTTACTTAGAGCAAATCATCCACCATAACGTACAAATTCCGCAAGACCAACGTCGGGTGACTGTGACAAGTGTGCGAGAGGGGGAAGAAAGGACAACCATACCGATTGATGATGAGGAGGTTCCTGATTTAGGCAAGGCCATGACATCGTTCATCCTTTGGCCGACTCATCTTATTGAGATGGTGACGACACCTCCAATGGTAGGACATACATTACTGAGTGATGATTCCCGATTGATTTTCATTGCTAACACACTCACATAATATGTTTTGTATGTTTTCATAGGATGAAACAGCTGCCCCCAGATTTCTGTACTTAGCACAGCTGCGAGAGCTGTACAGGGACATCCCCTTTATATCCTTGGAGATGCGTGCGGGCATTGTCGGTGCAGAGAAGACATATCCCATTACCATTGACAATAAAGATTTGGGGGAGTTTATGAATCTTGAGTGTTTGGATATAGAGTTTCTTCAAGTTGCAATCATGTAAGTTTTTTTTTTCCGCTTATTAATTATTGCAATGTTTTTTTTGTTTTATATATTTAACAATAGTTATCATTTTATTTTGATCATAGCGTCTGCCATGACATATGCGTCCAGAAGAACCGAATGGATTCGTATGGCTTCTTATGTCCTGCAAACACCACGAGTGAGAGGAATAAGTTAGCTAGAAGGTTGCTTTATGTCGGTTTAACAATGGGCGACGGAGAATTGCCTTGTTATCTAGCGCCAATAATTGAAGGGTACGCATTTTAGTTTTGTCTATATTACATTTTTTAGAATAAATTGCTTTCTTGTCTTAATTTAATATTAATATGTATATTTTGTAGTGGTCATTGGACCCTGGTTGTTTCCTGTCCCGCCAAGAACGCATGTTATTGGTTGGATTCCTTAGGTGGCAAGCCAAACGAAGACATCAAAACCATGTTTGCCGAGTAAGTAAATTTTTGTCTAAATCATCTATTCTTCTTTTAAATGAATTGTTTTCATGTAATTTCCATTTTAATGATAGTGATCTGAAGACGTATAGACAGCTTTCTGGAGCAAAAGAGTAGGGTGGACTGAAGTGGTATTATCCGAAGGTAAGTAGTTTCAATTCAAGTTATTTCATTGACATAGTAACTTTCGATATGCCTTTATTCGTTTTAACAAGTTGCTTTTGATTTATAGTGTCCTCGACAACCAGGGGACACCGAGTGCGGATACTACGTTATCCATTTCATGCAGTCCATCGTTTCCACCGGACGTCTTACAGGTTTTCAACATGTACATGATCGCCCCATGATTCTCAAATTATGATTAGAATGTGATTGCACACTTGATGAGTTTTTAATTATTTCATTCACTAGTGAAGTACTTCATTGGTTTATCTTATGGCTTGTTTTCCAATTTACAGTTTTTTGATAGTGTTGCTCCGTTCTCAAATGAAGAAGTCGATACGATTCGAGACGTTATGGCTAGATATCTTCTGCAATACCTATAGGTATATATGTGAATTTGACATTGTTGTTGTTGGTAGTGCACTAGTTCAAATGTATGTGAATTTTGACATTGTTGTTGTTGGTAGTGCACTAGTTCAATTGAATTTTAGTTTTTCCATGCTCATGTATTTCATTTTGACATAATTGTTGTTGATGCTCATGTATTTCAAATGTACGTATAGTGCATTAGTTTAAATATGTCTCACTGTGGCTAATCAGCCTGATTTGTTGGGAATTATTTGAGCACTGTGGCTTGGCTTGTAAATATTGTTTTCTTGTTTTGCAGGCAATTTGGGAATAGTATTCATATATTGTAGTCATTTAAAAAAAAAACTAAAATAAGGCGTCCTGAAATTCAATTCAGGACACCAAAAAATCATTTAAGGAGTCCTTAAATAAATTAAGGACGCCTCATATGACATTTAAAAAAAATAAATAAATAAGGCATCCTGAAATATTTCAGGACACCAAAAAATTTCATAAGGAGTCCTTAAATTTGTTAAGGACGCCTCATGACGATCCTGAATCTCATATGAGGCCTCATATGAGGCGTCTTGAATTATATTCAGGATGCCAAACCATAAAAAAACAACTACCCTGCCCGAGACGTCCCTCTGAATAAGGACGTTAATTGGGTCTTATTTAGGTCGTTTTTTTGTAGTAGTGCGTTCTTTCATGGAGGCAACTGAAAAATCCAATCCTCTGGTGCTTCTAGTGATGGCTTCCATACACTTTACATTATCAACCCTAGCCCCACCACCCCCTAGTTCCCTACTCCGATACAAGCCCCCACCCTCAACCCAGACCAAGCACATTTCTTCTCAATCCCAACAACTTTCCCCCAATGCCCTCAACCTCACCACCTTCTCTAACCATAACCCGACAATCCCTTCCGTCCCTCCTTCTTCGCACATGATATCTCTGCCTTCCACAGCTTCACCGCCACAACTCCTCCGCGTATTCACCACAACCTTTGGGCTTCAATGATTGATCCTCACCCAACATCTAGAAGTTTTGGTAGGGTTCCCTCCGCCTCTGCTTGAATGAAAGAGTTAAACACGTTCAACCACAAGCAGCATACAAAGGTAAATATTCTACAAACTAGGGTTAACCTAGAAAAATCAAGCTAGCTAGACACAACTCAAATTTCAATGAGCAAAAACTTGTTCCAGATAGCTAGAATACCCAATAATATCCAAAAGAATCAGTAGTAGCAACATACAAAAAAAAAAAAAATCAAATTTTACAAAATAAAGTTCTGCACAGACAAAATGACGATGATACCTAAAGAAGATGTAACCACTGCACAAATGACAACCACAGACTGTTTTTAAATATTTGAACAAAATGTTAGAGGCGCGAGAGTACAAAGTCAAAATTTTGAATATTTTCGACTTTCAACGACTATTTTTGAAAAGCATTCGTTGTAACTTAATATTTCTTTTTTTTCGGCTTAACTTTCTATAAGACAGTCGTTGAAAATCACAAATATTCATTTTTATTTTATTTTCAGCTTAACTTTCAACAATGTTTTATTTAAAAATAGTTCTTAAAATTTATTTCAACCACTATTTTAGAAAAAAAGTCGTTGAAACTCATAAATATTCATATTTTTTGAAATTTCGGCTTAACTTTCAACGACTGTTTTTTATAACAGTCATTGAAAGTGACTCTGAACAATTGTTTTTAAAAACAGGGATTGAAAGTTTTACTTTTAATGACTATTAATCTGGAAACAATCGTTGAAGTTAAGCCAAAATTTCAAAAATGTCATCGACTCCTTTTTAACTCTTGTTTTCAAAAAATGAATGTTAATTAGTGTCATTAAATTTACTTTTTGTAATAGTGAATATTTTAAATATCTTTGGAACTTTTGGAACTCTTGAAGAGTTTGCAAAAAATGTGAATTGCTTGACCTCCTAAAAAGCTTGCAAAAGGTTTGAATGGCTTAAACTCTTGAAGAGCTTGCAAAATGTTTGAATTACTTAAAGAAAGCATTTCAAATAAAGGATTTCAGAATAATAAAATGTTTTTATATGGATAAATTCTTGATCCATAAGTACCATGTCTTTAGACCTCAAGAAGGTGATGAAGAAATATTTTGTCTAAAAGTGCCACATCTTAGTGTAATTAGAGCACTTATGTGTATAAGTCATATATGACTTGATATATCATTTTCTTATTAACATGATATAGTTATTCACCAACACAAAGACATTCATTGGACCACTTCAGTAGATGAGAGTGAAATTAGTATCCAACAAAATTGTTTCGATAAAATTTAGCAAATTTGTTCACCAAGTTACTTCTAGTGACAATATTTGGAAAGATTGTGCATGATATCAGACTTCGCATGTTCAAAGGTTATCAACTCATGTTGCCAAGAGGGGACGTTAATACGCTCTGTACTCTTTTCTGTTTATGGTTTTATGCCAATAAGTTTTTTTAATAAGGTTTTTAACGAGGTAGTACTGGAGCATAACAACGAATGATATACTATTTTTCTTCTGTAAGTTTTTGTCCCACTGAGTTTTTTCCTAGTTGAAGTTTTCAAATGAGGCACATTTGTATATAATGGACATTTAAGGGGATATGTTATAAATATAATGTTTGTGTGGATGTCCATATGTCCCATTATCTCATAGGCACTCCCATAATCTCTATTATCATATATTATCATTAGATATATAGATATTGATATATTTGATTGAGATTGTAAAATAGTGCCTATAAATATAAATATAGTGCATGTACACGTTGAATAAGAAATAAGAATTATCCTCTCTTGTTCTCATATTTTGTATTTCTCTTATTATTTTTCCCTTTTATTTATAATAATATTGATGATTTATATGTCACGCCATTCCACTATTTCAATTAGACCTTCTAATTTAGGTCTTTAAAAAAAAAAAAAAAGACCCTCACTTGTACGGCTAGCCGACTAGGATTATAGTGATGAACTGATGAGATAATGGTATTGATGTGGGTAAGCTAATGGGTAGGTTAAATGAGAATGAGAATGTAAAGAGAGAATCTAAGTTTAGAAGAATAATGATACTCTGATCTAAAGAGGAAGCAAGTATCTCACTAACTCTTTAAGAACAGCTTTTCTGATATAAAGAGTAGGTAAGAATCTCACTTAGATCAGAGAAAGCAAGTATCTCACTAACTCTTTAAAAATATCCTCTTTGAGATGAAGAGTAGGCAAAAATCTCACATCTTCTCTAAATCAGCCCACTTCCTTAATAGAAAGATGAGCTAGAATCTATAACCCATCAAATTATTAAAGGCCAAGGAGAATCTCCCTACCAATTTACTCTCTGAAATATTCTATGTTCTTATTTTCAAGGCACTATGCCTATTTATAATAGTTTACATAGAGAGACTCTAATTCAAAATTCAAATATGAAATCTAAAATATATCCAAATATGAAATTCAGATAACTCCTAATCCTAGATTCTAACAATCAAATCTATCTAGTAGGATATTCCACCTATTTCTCGATTTCCTAAAGATAATAATAAAAACAAACTCAATTTAATAATAATAAAAATAAACAATATCTAAAATTATATTAATAAATATTTATTCCTAAAATCTCTAACTTTCCGCAACTTCCATTATCTTATGCTAATCGGATATCAATACTTCCCCCTTGAGATTCTCCTTGACCTCAAGGCGAGACAAATGTGCCAACCTTTTGATTTCCTGCTCACAGGCGAGTATGGCCTTGCACTGGTTGTCAATTGGGTAACCATCATTGTCGACTTCCAATAAGGAGAACGGAGTACAGTGATGCCCATGCCCTTTTTTCGCCAGTGTTGCCTCTTTTTTTTGAAAAGCATAGGCAAGCCGAAGCTTGAAGAGTTAATGAAAGGACTAGACTAAGGCCAGTGTTGCCTCTATGCATATCATGTGGTCACCAAGTTGGATCGTGGTAGCTCATTGCCAAATGATGGAGACCAATTTGATTTTAGGAAAGGTATAAGAATAAGAGGTGATAGGGAAAAACTTTATAGCCTATAACTCCGCAAGTATATGAACCGTATCAAAAAATAAAGTGCTGAGAAAAGTATCATTCCTATGAGGACTCAATTTAACTAGTAATTAGATATTAATCCCTTATTTTGTATAAGTTGAGCGAGTCAGAATTATTTTCAACAATAAAAAGAAATTCAATAATAGCAAGAACTTTCATAGAGCAAATACCAATATCAAGAAGTACAACCTAGATTCACTAATCTCATGTTTGTTTCTTAGATTATATCCCCACTAAATTAATTGACTTGACTTAATAAGCTAACCTAAAGTATTAATGTCTATAAATGCCTTCCGATCCATTTATATACCAATTTTAATTAATTATGCAATGCCCCACACAACTAAATAAGACTCATTTTAGATTGGGTTCACTCTAATTTGATTATATGGAGCTTCTAGGTATATGTCTATCCTAGATACAAATTAGATTAAAACCTAATTCCACATTATTTCAAGATCAATTTAATATTTCATTTTCCAAGTTCAACCTAAATCCCCAAAACATGCTTAATAATGGTCAATTACTAAACAATAGTAATAAATACAAGATTAAATAAGTTGAAATAAAATTAATCAAAACTAATGCATGGGAATAATCTCTAGAACCCAAACAAGTTCATAGGCGCTAGGGGAGACATCCTAGGTGATGTGAACTTGTGGAAACGTAGGCTGAGGTGGAGGCATGTGTGCTCTCAGTCCTGTATGCCCTGAGGAGCAAAGCCATAGCGCCCTACCCTTAGATTGTGGGTGAATCCAACCCCTCTTCTAAAAAATTATTATCAAAAATAAAATAAAATATATCCTATATATTATATTCTATATAATATGTGGATATATGTAACTATCGCTCCTGCTAGATGCTTTATTATTTGGGTCATTTTTATCTCTTTCTTAATATAATAAGATTTTTGACCCTTTTACCCTTAATTAATAACCAAAATGCCCCTATGAAATTATACCACCATTCTACCCCTGTTTAGTCAATTACATATGATATGTAGTCGATTAAACAATGGCATTTTTTTTTTAATGTTTTCCTGTGATGTAATTAACTAAGCTACAATACTTAGTCGATTACATCGCAACAAATATGTTTTTTTAAAACCGCATTTATGGCAAATCGGAACCCTTACTTGATTAAACCAGTGAAGCCTCTCCCCCTCGAAATTTTTCCCCAAAAACTCATTGAATTCGATGGTGGGTTGAGAAGGGATCGAAAATCTAGTGCCATTTGCGTTGATTTCGGTATGTACTCGGCTCCCATTTTGAATTTTTCCCCTCTTTTCTTTGTTTATCTGAACCCTAGTTTCTTTTATGCGTTCATTGGGTGGTTTAGTTCTGTCTCTTTCATTGATTAGAGTATTTGATTCCTATTTGAGGATGAAAATGATGAATGTATATGGCAAAGTGAATAGGATTAGCAAATGCATATATAACACACTCTAAGTTTTCATCATCACATACATTGTTACAAATGTAGTATACATTATCCTTACCGGCTATAGTCTCCACTTTGGCAATCAACCGATGAATGTAATGTCTGCCAAGTAGCTCCAATTTTCGGCAAATTCTTTCTTTGAGCTCGTTGTACGTAGTGCTCCGTTTGATTTTCATCATTTTCGTTTTTCCTTCAAATTGAACACCATCGGGACCTTCAAAATGCCTGCCACTATGGTAGATTACAGTAACGTGTGTGTTTAAACTTGAACTCATCCTTCACACCAGAAATTGGGAGCTGCAAAAGGGTGGGTTTAAGATTTTACCAACAAAAAATAGATTAACAAAGTGAAATTACAATGATTACACAACAATAATACTTTGAACAAGGTGGAATGGTCTTACGCTTTGATGGGTCGCACTAAAAATGATAAAAGAGATAGCTAGGGGAAAAGGGGTACACTCGTGATAAGGGTTTCGATTTGCCCCAAATGGGGTTTTAAAAAAACATAAAACATACATGTTGCGATGTAATCGACTAAGTACTGTAGCTTAGTCGATTACATCAAGGGAAAACATAAAAAAAAATAAAATAATTCACCACTGTTAGTCGACTACATATCGTATGTTGAAAGTAGAGTTAAATCACCAAGAGGGGGAGTGAATTGGGGATTCTAAAAACTTTTTTGAAATGCTCTGTTTTTGAATACTAAAACAGGGATAAACAGAGGATAAGGAAGAGAAGCAAGACACAGGATTTATACTGGTTCGGTTCAATCTCTTGACCTACGTCCAGTCCCCAGACTCTCTGAGATTTTTCACTATCACAATTGATTACACACTCTGTAACTCAAGAGTAATCTCTCACTAGAACTTACTCCCCCTTACAAGTTGCAATCAATATCCCAATCTCCAAGTCCCCTGACTTGAGATTCTTATAATGAATGATTTACAATAAATGAACTCTCTCTAAGAGTGGATAAAGATAAACACTGAAGTACAATGTATCAAAAGATACTTCTCACAAGAAAACTCAAAGAGTAGTTGGAAACTTGAATGATTTTTGTTTTCTACAGATTGGTTGTTGAGAAGAATTGAATGCATCTCTATTTATACCAAGAGAACATTAAATGACCGTTGTAATCTTCAATGTGACTGTTGCCAACATTAAGAATGGATTAGTTGAAGTTTTGGTCTTCTTCTCTCTCTACTCTTTGGTTAATTCAGCTGCATAGAAGTTTATGGTTGACTTCTTGATTTTTAATCCGTTGGAAGAGCAGCTATTGGATGTGGAAAGCAAACATTAATCCCTTTGCAACGTGTGTAGAATGATTGTCCAAAAGGATGCAAGTTTTCTGGACTTTGCATTTAATGAGCTGACATCACTTTATGCTTTATGCTAATGCTTCATTTAATTCTCTTTAAATCATCTGAAAATCACTAACAAACTGATTAAACATAGTTAAGAATAGTAACGAGTGATGATATGAAGTATTAGAATCAAATACAAAGATTTCACAAATTCGTCCAGTTTGAAATTCAAAAACAGCAACACAAACTCGAGTTTGTTCATCAAAACTGGAGTTTTCATTTTTCATTAAAAGCCTAAACTCGAGTTTCCAAAACCTGACTCGAGTTTTCTCCATCCAGAGAAGAATGTCGCGATTTGGTCTTTGAAGCAGGTTTTGAGAAGAGTTCAAAACTCGAGTCATTAAGTGACAAACTCGAGTTTTGGACCTTTGATGAGAAAACATGTTGAAGTACAAAATCTCAAAACTGGAGTTTCCATTCCAAAATTGGAGTTTTCAAAAGGTTCAAATTTAGTAGAGCTCTCTGCTTGGCCTAAACTCGAATTTGCAAACTGAAACTCGAGTTTCCATAAATTTTAGAAAAATGAAAACTTCTCTCCTTATTAAAAACTAGAGTTTTCAAAACTTTAGAAACTTTGAGTTCTTCTCTGTAAGACCTAAACTCGAGTTTCCAAAAACCAAACTCGAGTTTCCTCATTTGAGAGAAAACCTTTAAAAACCTTGTCAAATTAAAACTGGAGTTTTCACAATTTCAGAATTGAGCATTGTTCTCTGTATGCTGTAAACTCGAGTTTCCAACAAACCTTGGAAACTTTGAGAACTCTCTGTTTAGTACAAACTCGAGTTTCCAAATGGAAACTGAAGTTTTGTTAAGTTTGAGAAATTGATAGCTCTCTGTCTTGTTAAAACTCAAGTTTGTTAAAACCAAACTCGAGTTTGTTTTTGCCTTTGAAAAACTTAGATGCTCTCTGTTTGATCAAAACTCGAGTTTCAATACCCAAACTCAAGTTTGCCTAACTTTGCAAAAACTTGAGCTACTCTCTGTCAAATCCAAACTCGAGTTTCCAAACCAAAACTCGAGTTTGCCTTTGACAGTAAGTTTTTCAACTTAACAAAGACAAACTTCAATTTGAGTTTTCAATTGTCAGTTATCATCAAAACCAATAAAGAACTAACATATGTAATAGACTAAACAGGGGCAGAATGGTGATATAGTTTCATACAGGGACATTTTGGTTATTAATTAATTAATTAAGGGTAAAAAGGTCAAAAAAGCCTAATATAATATCTCCTGCACAATAAAATAGGAAATGAATAGATTTTATTTCAAAATATCCATTTATCTTATATTTAATTAAATGATAGAAAAGTATATAAAAGATTATTAAACAAGTGTAGGATATTAATAAATTCAATCTAATATATCTCAGAATCTATACTTATTTAATTATAAAATATATACTTATCAAGAGGATAAAAATTAAAAAGATAAATCTTTATCAGATTATGAAATTAGAATCTAATATTATAATATGATAAAGAATAAAGTAAATCTTTAATAAGAAGATGAACCAGAATCTGCAACCCATGAAATTATTAAAGCCCGAGGAGAATTTCCTATAATCAAATAAGTAATTCTCTAATAATTTTCCATATATATTTCATATTTTATTGAATAGGCAAAAAGCCAATTTATAGAAATAGGTTAGGGAGAGGGATTCTAATTCAAAATTCAAATATGAAATCTAAAATATATTTAAATATAAAATTCAGATAACTCATAATCCTAGATTCTAGCAATTAAATCTATTCGGTGGATATTTTACTTATTTCCTAATTTCTTAAAGATAATAATAAAAACGGACTCAATTTTATAATAATAAAAATAAATAATATCTAAAATTATATTAATAAATATTTATTTTTAAAATCTCTAACCTTCGTAACTTCCATTATTTTCCACCAATACTCTATCATGTTCTGATTTCGGCATAACCCCCAGATTGAAACCCTCCGTCGACGGGAAAGGAAAAAAAAAACAAAAAACAAATCCCTCCCTCCCCATCCCACGCCAGCCCACAACACAGCTGAACAAAATCAGATTCAGACCACGGTCGAGCGCTACTGCGTTTTCTTTTTTCCTCAATCGGACGCTGCGGATTTACGGCATCACAATTCGGTTCCGGCATTGTCAGATTAAGAGCATCCTCCTCTGTCTCTCTACCCTCAAATGGGTTTCAACTAGTATTTGATTTGCTTCTCTCAAGTCTCCAAAAGATTCAGAATATGTCGAACCCCGTTGAGAGATACCAAAATCTACGCCTGAAAGAGTTTCTTCCTAAAACTGACAGATACCCAATTGCCTGCAAAGAGCTAAGCTCAATTCTGAGGGACGCCTACGATAAGCTACCCAAAATTTTGCAGACTCTGATCTTCCAAGACATCCTCACAGCCTTCCGTCTTCTCCCAGAGTAAGCCTTTCATCGCCGATCCCAATTTTTTCCGATGAGTTTGTTCGAGCTTTATCTCTGTTTCAACGAAGCGGTGTTTGAACTCGGGTTGTTATGGTTTAGTGGCAAACATCCTAACCATCAAGTCTGAATTCTATCCGGTTCGAGATTTGTCTACTTTGAAACCCTAATTCATATTTATTGTTGCTAGTTGCTAATGCTATCAGAGTTAATAATACAGTTAACGAATATGTAAACGCAGTTTTTACATGATATCTATTTTATTGAGGGCCTTAGATTTGTTTGGAAAACCAAAACTAGAGAGGGGAGGGCACCTTTAAATTCGTGTTCCAATTTTTAGTTTCCATCTATTTATGAAACAGTTCAAGATTGCCTTATCTAAAATCATATGTTTTGGTCGTCATCAAGGTATTATGTACATGCAAGGGCTAATGTCAATGATTTTCATTAGACGCTGCCTTTCACTTTAAATTAGACCATTTTTAGATTTTTTTTCTTTCGATGGTGAGTGAGCATGCTTCTCGTTTGTAACCTTTATCTTTCTTCTAATGTGATTAGAGGTGATAATTTAATGAATAAAATTTAATTACAGATTCCTGTGAACATAACCAACTGATAGATGCGCTACTTCAGGATATTGTGTGTTTATTGGTGGCAACTTAATTTCATTGTTTATTGGTGGCAACTTAATTTCATAAAAAAACATCATCTTATATGCGCCAGCTTAGGGGGGAGGGGGGTGTTGAGAATAACTTCTGATTTATGAGTATTATGTGTTGTACATGATTTGATTAGGATGACTAGACAGAGTAGGTAGATAAGATTTTGTATTCATTATTAGTCATTTATTACTTGTTTTGTACATGTGAATATTGATAAGATAGCCTAGCAGATCAGTGGTTGGTTAGCAGCCTGAGGCTGCTTTCAGTCATCTGCTATGTGATTTCAAGTTGATCATCCAAATGAATCTGTCAAAGGAGCCTCTTTGGCTTATGATTTACTTATTCTTAAATGCTGTCTAATTGTAGAATCCAGATCCAGAGTGCTGTTTCATCAGCCCATCTACTTGTACAAAGTGTAGAAGTTGCGTTGCCAAAGCAAAAGAGGAATATGGCTGTCAAAGAGCATAAGCAAGCAATTGTTGCTCATAAGAGGCGTTTTAAACCTCAACAGGAAGGAGAAGGTAAGATATATTTAGTTGATTCTATATAATTGCTTTGTTTAACCACGAATGCATGCAAATCTAAAATAAGTTTTTGTCAGGTTCTACCGAACTGCCACATGATATTTTAACGCACATCTTCAGCCTTTTAGATATCAAATCTTTAGTCTATGTGGGACAAGTTTGCCGGTAAGACCACTTCCTTTATGTTAATGATATACCATGATGCAGAATTGGGGTGTAAAATCTAGAGATATTTGCCTATCTTCTCTGGTTCATGTCATTTATTCACTGAAGAAAACTAGGTACAAGATGAAAGGTGCATAAAGTTTAATTCAAGAAAATATAAAAAAGTAAAAAGTAAGAAACAAATATATCTATACAATTTGAAATAATTGAAAGTGCTGGAGTGGGCTTCCTCTCTTGGACCCAAGAAAAAATAACCCTAGTTTCCTTGCTTTAGAGTTGCCTCTATTTTTTATATGATCTGATCATTATCTGTATGATTTTCAGATTAATTATTTCTTATATTTTTCTCTTTTCGTGAGATTGTATGCGATCTCACATTCTTTCTCTATTACTCTATATGTACTTTGTTTTCCCTGTTGGGTGAAGTATCAACAGGCTTCAAAAGAGGATGTGCGTATTCCAACAGGCTTCTCGCTTCTGCCTCCAACTAGTCTTCTGATCCCTCATCCTTGTACTCCACTTGTATCAAAACAAATTGACTTTGCACAACACCACAAGCATCAATATTATAGTTATAAATATAGAATGTGCTTTAAGAGAGATAAAGAAAAAAAAAACAGAGATAGAAGAAGAAATTAAGCTGGTACCTGAACCAGCGTTTGTTAACATCATAGTTGACAATGGTTCCTAATGCATCCTTGTGCTAAGTCACTCAGTGGTCGAATGGTCTATAAGACGTGCTAGGGTTGGTTACTTAGGAGCCATTATTGACTTTCATGTGGTAGTGTACCAATTTAATTTCTTCTATCTTTTTGTTTTTCCTTTATTTCTCTTATAGCACATTCTATATTTATAATTATAATATTAATGCTTGTTGGTGTTGTGCAAGGTCATAAAGTTAGCTTCTTTTGATATAGGTGGAGAACAACGATAAGGAATCAGAAGACTTGTTGGAGGCAGTAGTGAGAAGCCTGTTGCAATGTTGTACATCCTCTTTTGCTGAGATTGTATGCACGCCCCGCTTGTGCATATTGGTAGTCAACCCCAGCTCTCATAACTCTCTCTCAGGCTATGTGATATGTAATTGTAAATAAAAGAATAATAAATATAAAGAATAGTAAAACTTAGTTAGGTTAGCTTGTTAAAATTTAAGTAATTAGTTCCTAAACATAGCTGTCGCCCTTTGTCTATGTAAGGGAGGCTCTATCCATAACAGGGTATCATGAAGTGGACAAATGGCTGCAAACATTATGATTTGATTTGATTAGATTAGTTTCTTGGGTTATGTGTTAGTCTATTAGGTTGCCTATATAAAGGCTTTTTTGTGTTCTCTTTTATTCAAGGATCAATAATATTCATATTTTTCCTTGCGCTTCAATGTGATCCTTCAATTTCAACATGGACAAAGCGCTACAAACATTAACAAGAGCTCTTTATCATGGTGATGGAGCATGAAGTGCAAATACCCTTATGCACAGAAATGGAACTGACTATGGCTGAGGATTCACAATTTTAGGTTTGCTGAAAAAGGCTGAGATATATTATGCTCTGCCAACCTATCTATCTCAGTATTCTACTCGTATAGCCCTAATGCCATGCAGAATTTTTTAAAAAAAAAACTAGGTTCACATGATAAATGGCGTTGAAAGCTTAGAGACTCCTGGAATGCTGGAATCCTCAAGAAAATCTAAAAGACAATTATACCTAACTGTTGAATTTAGAAGGATAAAGCATACTTTATTAAACTCTCTTTATAAAAGTGAGTACATAGGGGCCTTTATGTAGGCAAACCTAGGGCTAACCCTAGAATCTAATCTTATCTAAATGATTAAGATATATTATCATAAGATATAATATATCCATATCTTTATCCTAATAAATATCAAATAATAATAATAACATAATGACTAATCTAAGATAATGATTAATCTAAATAATCCCTAATATTCTAACACTCCCCCTCAAGCTGGAGAGTATATGTTGATTATTGACAGCTTGCCTCGAAATCCTTCAAACTTTGTTCTGCCTGCTTCAATCTTCAAAATCTTTAGGCTTGTACTTCTTGAGTCTTAGCGGCCCATTTATTTTTTGTTTGGGCTTGTACTCTTTTTTAGTCTCAGAGGTCCCATTTATTTTGTTTGGGCTTGTACTCCTTTTTGAGTCTCAGAGGTCCCACATTTTGTTTGGGCTTGTACTCATTTTTGGAGTCTCAGAGGGTCCCATATTGAGTAGCAGAACTTGCCCAGAAGAATCTCGAGTCTCCTTTTTTCTAGAAGTCCCAATCGTCCTCTTCCCTTGTAAATTCGGATTGTACCAGATTCACACTAGGGATAGAGTTTGACTTATTCTGCTTCTCAAGTATCCTGCGAAGCACCTGGAATTCTTCTTTGCTCAAACGATCATCATTCCCAACCGTTAGTTCAGCTGGGACAATGTGACTTTGAAAGTTCGAGATTCCACTTGAAGGTTTTCCATGGATTTTCTAGCATTCTTCTCTAGTATGACCCTTCTTCTTGCAGTAGTTGCACTTTTGTTCCCCGTGTGGTCCCTTAACTGCAAGAGCTGAGCTTTCATTTTGGCTTGGGCCGCTTTAGTTTAGGAGTTTTCTACTTTCCTCAAATTGTACGAAGTTAACAACCTCAAAGAGTTGTGGTAGTGGCTTTAACCCCATAATTCTGCCCCTTATCTCTTCAAAAGAGTCATTCAGGCCTAAAAGAAAATCGTGTATCCTTCCTTCTTCTTCAATTCGCTTGTACAATTGTCCATCTTTGAGGCTTTCCCAGGGGTGAACCTCAAACAAATCCTAGACCACATGTCAAAATTTGGGTCATTAAGGGTTGGCTGAGGTGCTGCCCCATTAATATATTTCTCTTTTCTCTTACCACGAATATACCTCAGTATACTTTGGGACCATTAGAGATAGTTTTTGCCATTAAACCTTTGGTTAATGGCCATACTATGATTTTCTGAGAAATCTGGTATCATCTCTGTAGTCTTAAAAGGTACTGTTTGGTTTGGTGGTTCTGTTTGGGATTGAGAATTTGTATCAGATATAGAAGCCATGGGATAGACTCCAATTGGGCTGAAGTTTTGAAGTACTGCACAGAATAAAGGAGAGAAAATGGATGGATCCTTGATTGTGGTCAGAAACGGTCGCCGGAGAGCTCCAGGTGGGCTCTGTGGTGACGCGTGAACGTCACGCACTTCTCGGTTGCTCGTCGTTCTTCCGGGATCCGCCAATCGGCGACATCCGGTTCCGTCTGTGGTGGCGGTGATACGACACGCGCTCCCCCTCACTGTAGATATGGAAGTCACGCGTTCTTAGATCTGGAAGTTGCGCTCTCAGATCTGGAAGTCGCGTTCTCCGTCGTTCTCTCTCACGCTCGTGTCTCCCTCCCTCTGTCTCAGGCTCGCGTCTCCCTCTCTCTCTCGCCTCTCAGGTCTCCTCTATTCTGTGAGGAGTAACAATGAAGGTCGAAGGTCGGACGCAGAGACTGTGATGAGGAGTAGGTCGAAATAGGCTCTCGTGGAGTTTATTGTAAATCTAAAATTAAACCTGGCTTTGATACCATGTTGAATTTAGAAGGATAAATCATACTTTATTAAACTCTCTTTATAAAAGTGAGTACATAGGGGCCTTTATATAGGCAAACCTAGGGCTAACCCTAGAATCTAATCTTATCTAAATGATTAAGATATATTATCATAAGCAGTGTTGTTAAGACGTAGAGTCTACGTAGAAACGGTAAAGGTGAGCAAAAACGTAAAATCGTAAAACGTAAACGAAACGTAAGAATTTACTACGTACTAAACAAAAAAAAATCCAACATATGTAAAACCAAAACACACTAATACATTAAAGTCATCACAAATTTATGTCCAAACACTCCAAGAAATAATTAAGTTCAAACTCAGTCATCATTATACATATTAAAATCAAAACACCAAGGCAATAAAATTATAAAAGAGATCAACATCTCTAATTTAAGTCATTGGAGTCAAAGAACATCTCTAATAAAATTATACGTTTTGGAACTACGTTTTTACGAGTTTACCGAGTTAACATGGCGTTTCAACCGTTTCTACTCCAATTCCGTTTCTACCTCCGTTTTGACTCGTTTTTTAGACAAAAAACGTAGAAACTTCCGTTTCTACGTTTTGAAACTACGTTTTTACAACACTGATTATAAGATATAATATATCCATATCTTTATCCTAATAAATATCAAATAATAATAATAACATAATGACTAATCTAAGATAATGATTAATCTAAATAATCCCTAATATTCTAACACTAACATTATTTAAAATAATGAAATATAAACATAGAATATTATATTACTATAAATTAGTAATTGGGGTGTGTTTGGCATTGTAAACACAGTATCAACCTATTATTTTAGCTCATGTCTTGTGCATGTGTAACCCTATCAGCGTTTTATGTATCTTGCTCCTTGGTAAGTGAATTATACTTGTGGATCTTTTTCATTTATCAAATCATTGTTAGTGACCCATCAATGCTGCATTTGAAGGTCATGGAACTTAGCTGCAAATGAGAACCACCTGTGGAAGTTGCATTATGTTGCAATCCATGGTAGTTCTGTTAAAGAGCAGCCTATTAGACTGGATGGAGACCGAAAGTATCCACTCCGACAGGATCCTGTAGATACTAGATTGAATGTTGACTGGAAAGAAGCATTTAAAAGATCATATACTGGTAAGAGTTTGGTTTCTTACTTGTAAGGCTGGCTTTGTTTTCACGTCCAGTAGTCAACAATTGTAAAACCAAAACAGTAGAATAGAAAATTTGTTATGTGCATAGCTCTTCATATATTTTGAAGTTTTGAACATATTTGAATGCTTCCATCCTCGCAGAATTTCTGATTATTTTTTCCTTTTTTTCAACCTCAGAATTTCTGATTCACATGCGATATCGGTTTATTCAATTTAGTGACTGTTGCTGGTGTTTACATTAATATTGCTCTGATGAGTTGGAGATGTAGTGTAAGATACAATAGCATGATCATAAATTTTGATTTGATGAAAATAGTGACCTAGGTTTGGAAGTAGTTTAAAGTTTCTTTATCCTGTTGAGTAGTTTGAATCGGATTTAAGGAGCAGTGATTTTCTTGTCATGACTAAGTTTGCTATTTCCACGATTCATTTTTTATCCAATAATATACAGAATGCAGCGCTTTACTTGCTTCCGCTCAGTATTCTTAGTGCTTTCAAAAATGTTTCTGTAGTTTTGTAATCTTATAATCTACTTTGATATAGGAGATTTAAAGGAGATATTAACATCAAATAGGGGATACTGTGCACACTGCAAAACAATAGTTTGGCTGAATCACTCAAAATGCGTTGATGGACATTTTGGGATTATATCCAGCTATCAACATATCACACCTGTAACTGCATCCCAGGTATTCTATTTGCTGATGGAACAAGATAACTTTGTTTCTTATCATGCATGATTTTTGAGCAAATTAGGAAGAGTTGAAGAATGAACGTTTCTATCATTTGAAACAATGAGATATGCAAATGAGACCTGCCTATCGCATACAAAACTTTTTCCCTATGTTTGGATGGATAGAAAATTATGGAGGAAAGAATATTAGGGGAGAAAACTCTGAAAAATAGTAATTTTTTTAACTATTTTCAAAAAAATCTCTTCCTAGTATTCCTCCCCCCTCTTTTTCCCTCACTTTTCTCTTCATCCAAACACAGCCTTGTGATAAATTTTACATAGAGCATTTGTTGACTATCTAATGCAAGAAAATGCATCTAAAATGTAAATTACGTTGCTCGGAGCTCTTTGCAAGGAATGGTGAATAAAGCCTACCTACTCTGAGAATGTCCTTAAATTCTGATGCCATTGTAGTCCATTTATTCAGGCATATTAGTTATTGTCATTCTCTGCACTATCAGCAAAAAATCTGTTCCAAACATTTTTGCTGTTCCATCTTTTACGATATAATATTCATTTTGACAGTCATTTGTGTAAACCCTCCTCATTTCAGGTTGTTGGATATCTTCTGGATGATTCTTGGTCCTCGACATCTTCCTCAGATAGTGACTCTGATTCAGAAGGAGGACCACTTTTTAGGATACGGCGTTTTTGGCTTTAACCGAAAAATCAAATTGAACTAAAACATTGTCATGTAAGTGTGATAACCGATGATTCGATTTGATATTTTATGATCTCCACTCTGCCTAAACTAAACACTAAATCTACTTTACATACTCGCAGGTTGCATCGTAGTCGCTCTCGCTCACTTGAAGCTTTCATGCTTTCTGTCTCCGCCTTCACCACTTCTTGTCGACCTCACTCTTCAGGCTTCAGCCTCCACTCGTGTTGATATCACCTCTACTGTCCCTCCTCACTCCCTCAGTGAATGGACCCATTATCTACTCTTACTCTCTCCCTTCTCACTCCGTCCTCTCCTCTGTTTGCAGCCTTTGCTTTTAGGTGTTCATAATCATCCCTTCTTTCTTTCTTTCTTTTTTCTTTTCTTTCTTTTTTTTTAATAATAATTTTAAGTTGTATTTTGATTTTGATTTTTTTGATAAAAGTTGTATTTTGATTTGCCTCTGCCTCTCCGATTGCTTTGTTGGTGGCATGAAAGTTTTGGCTAAACTGGTGGCTTTCAACTGCCCCAAAATAAATCAAAAAAAAGAAATAAACGGAATTAAAATAATTCAGTTTGGTTAATTTCCCAGTTGGTTTCGGTTTCGTGCCAAAACAATCATACGATTCGTTATTTCCGTTTTTTCGTTTCCAATGAAAACTGAATGCTCGCTCTTCAGGGGAAGCGAAGGGACGCCACCAGGGTTTGTTTGGTATGGGGATTTAGAGGAGAAGGAGGTTTTTCTCTTTTTTTTTTTTGGGGGGTGATTTAAGTTGAATTAAAAAAAATAGAAAAATGAGGTTGAATAAAGATAAGATATATGATTAAAGAGCTTAAAAAAAACATAAAGCTATTCCCGGCACACTTCCCCTCCCTTACTCTCATACCAAACAAACTTGGGAATTTTGTCATGCATCATAAACAAACAACTACTTGGTGACAAGGGTTTGTTTGAGATAGCGATGAGGGAGGAAAACTTCTAGTGGGGAATTTTGAACTGCTGGGGATAGTGTAGTTTCATATGTGTTTATTTAAAAAAGGGTTAAGTAGCATTTTTGCCCCAAAAGTATACGACTAGGAGCAATTTTGCCTTAGAAGTTTTTTTTTGAGCAATGTTGCCCTAGAAGTCTAAAATTGTAATAATGTTGCCCCTGTGTTAATAGCCTTAACAATCAACGGTTAGTTGACCATTAGGGTTGTTAATGAAGGGGCAAAATTGCTCCAAGAAAAAAAACTTCCAGGGCAAAATTGTTCTAAAAAAAAAACTTCCGAGGCAAAATTGGTGCTTAACCCAAAACTGCTATTTATGATATCATATATTTTTAATTCTTATTTATATAATATCTAGGGGTGGAAACAGGCCAGCTCAGGCTTTACCCTTAACAGGGGCAACAAAGTGGCCTGAGCCTAGCCTGTGCCTTGTTAAGGAGGCCTATATTTTTAAAAAATTTTATAATTAGGCTAACATGCCACAGGCCTCACTGCAAAAATGGTCTACTTTAAACAGGAAAAATTACATAAATCAGCAAAGGCAGAGATAAAAAAGGGTTGCATTAACGAGTTATTATTACAAAATTAAATATTAAATATAAAAAAGGATTAAGTAGCATTTTTGCCCCGAAAGTATACAGTCAGGAGCAATTTTGTCTTGGAAGATTTTTTTGGAGCAATGTTGCCCCAAAAGTTTTTTGTTGGAGCAATGTTGCCCCGGAAGTCTTTTTTGGGAGTAATTTTGCCCCTCCGTTAACAACCCTAACGGTCAACTAATAGGCAACATTGCTTCAAAAAAGACTTCTAGGGCAAAATTGCTCTAAGCCGTATACTTCTGGGTCAAAAATGCTACTTAACCATTTAAAAAAAAAAGTGAATTTCAATAGAAGTCCATTTTTTTCAGTTTCTGGAGAAAAATGTTAGGGCCATGTGATCTAATAAATAATGTATTATTAAATATACATTTGTATGCATTCTAATTTATCTATTAAAATATATTTAAGTAAGTACTTTAGAGTTTTTTTTTTTTATTTTATATTTTTTTATAATAATTTTTTTTTTATCTTCAATTATCACAATATATACCACTAATACACAAACACACACACACATATATAGTATTTAATAATATTCATGCCATTTTCAATTATTTTCTATCTCAAATGATTTTTCAAATAATCATTCAATAAAAAGATCATTTGGAAAAAAGTCACTTCTCTCAACGTCATTCTAAACACACTGATCACATTTACAATATGACTTTTATCATATCTTATGTTTGCAAAAGTCAGAATGCATACAAGTTATTCTGCCACTACTATACCAAGCAGTGGCGGAACCACTCTATGGTCAGCTGGGGCCTTGGCCCCAGCTGGCCCGATCTGATCTTTTAAAATTTGTTAGTATATATATGTGTTTATTATATGATATTTTATTTGGCCAATAATTTGGCCCTACCTAATTTTTTATCTTCTCTATAAGGAGAATGTTTTGTTAATTACTCATTGGGCTGTGAGAGGAAAGTAAAATTCTTGTTTGAGATACCTATAGAAAATATTAGTATCATCTTATATCTTGTTTTGATTTATAATTGTCGGTTATCATTTATTTGTATTTTCAATGTTATGCGATACTACTTAGTAAATACTCTCTTTGGTCCTTATTATAAGGCACCAAATAATAATTCTCACAAGCCAATAAAAACAGTTAAAGTCATTAAACTTGTCCTAAAATTTAAGTAATTTTTAATATTATCCCTACTAATTACACTAAACTCCAATATCATATTAATTATTACTCTCACTCACTACCCTTTTTAATTATGGGTATACATGAAAAAAATATATAATGCTATTTGGAAACAAGCAAGTACTCCCTCTAATCTTTATTATAAGGCACTAACTAACAAGTTTATTTGATCTTTTTTATAAGGGTTAAGGTGCAAAAATAGACAAATGCTTTTGTCAAAAGAGCGTCCAGTAGCAAATACTTTTTTTAGGTGCAAAAGTAACTACGTGGTTACAAAATAGGAGCAAAAGTCACATTGACCGTTAAGGGGGTGGATGTTGACCGTTGAGTTGGATGGTTTGACCGATATTAGTGATGTGGATGCCGATCGGGTGTGTGTGGCGCATAAGTGGCACCTGCAACACTGGATGACGTGGAAAATAATTAATTAATTTATCTAATTACTAATATATAACATAACACATGGCAATCATATAACATAACACATGGCAAATCATTTACCCAAATCCAAAAACCAAAAATTATTTTCGGGCAAATCGAAAAACCTAAAACGATTAAAACCTAAAAACTAAATAAAGAAAGAAACTAAAAGCAAAATCACACCATCGAAATCAAACACATCTATCGGGCAAATTGGGGAAACGATGAACTGGAGAAAACCTAAATGCTAGAGTTGAAGACGAAAGAGTAACCAGACGAAATTGTAGGTGTGAGGAAGCGCAAAGTAAGCAGAAGAAGAATGGATTAGGACGAAATTTTTGTGGTAGGGTTTAATCTTCGTGGCTCGGAGTGAGGGAGTGAAAGGAAGAAGGGAAAAGGTGATTCGCAGCGACCATACCGACGACGTTCAGAGCGACGATAAAGAATAAGGGAAATCGAGAGAGTGAACTAAAGAAGAAATTTTTTACTTGTGCATGGAGTTCATATCCTCAAGAGTTCAAAGACAATCTCTCAACTCTAGGAATGTTGAAGAAGGAGGCAGCAGAGGATGCGGTCAGTTATAACGTCAAGACATGGGTAAGAGCCTATTTCACACCAAGATGTAAGTCGTGGATGGTGGATAACAACATTAGTGAGTCGCTCAATGCGTCGATAGATGAATATAGGTTCTTACCGTGATTAGGATGTTAGATGGCATAAGATTGAAAATGATGGCAAAGTGGGCCGAAAGTGAGGCAAATGTGAGTGGTCGGAATACCGAATTCAGTCCTAAATGTATGGACCTATTTGAGTGTAATAGGTTTCTAGCAGCTTGATTGTAGAGTGTTCTTCAATGGAGATGAGGGATATGAGGTAGTTGAGGGACAAGATAGGCATTTAGTTTATCTTTCTAGAGGTATGTGCACATGTAGAGCTTGGGATTTGACTGGAATACCTTGTCAACATGCTATTTGCGCCATGTATCATGCTAAGATTGATCCTAAATCCCAAATCAATGAATACTATCACAAGGATACCTATCTTGCGGCATATCGAACAAAACTTGCACCAGTTAGGGAAAGAAATTCTGGGACGCTGAAAATTTCCTCCCCATGCTACCACCACCACTAGCTACCTTGGCTGGACGGCCTCCAAAGAAAAGAAGCAGAACGGAGGAAGTTACTAAAAGGAGGAAAAAATCCAAATTTCGTACTCATGCAAGTGGGCCTAGTGAGTCAGCTCCTCGTGATAGTACCGAACAAATTGGCCCTGAAAAGTTGAGCAGACGTGGTAAGATCCACAAATGCACCCGTTGCAAGCAAGAAGGGCACAACAGATCAACTTGTAAAGAGGTAAGTGATGTCTTTGTATTTCTTCCTCTTTGACTGCTTCAGTTGGTGTTCTTAAGTGATATTGTTGTATAACTTTTTTACACTACATCTTCATACATAGCTCATTAAAACCGTTGCTTTTGGTGCATATTGATGTTCTATTTCCTACATCCTGTTCTGTATAACTTGGTTTGTTTTTAATTGTTCCATGTCAGCCTCCCACCGCAAACGAAGCACGCAATCGAAGGAAAGGCAAAGCGAAGTCATCCCAAACCCCCAACAAAGAACCGGACCCTGTCAATGCCCAACCCTCACAACAACCACCTCAACAAACACAAGACCCTGTCAATACCCAAACCCCCCAACAGCCACCGAACCCTGTCAATACCCAACCCTCACAACAACCACCTCAACAAACACAAGACCCTGTCAATACCCAAACCTCACAACAACCACCTCAACCAACACAACCAACCCAAGAAACACCTCCACGTAACTCAACAAGCAGGAGAGCAACAACTAGGAAGACATACAAATCAAAAGCATATGGATTTGGGATAAGATATGACGAGACCACAGGATCCTCTGTGTACAATGTATGGTCCTTCTTTGCACTTAATGGGTTGTCTTTCAATGGTCATTATTTTTTAACGGGTTTTTCATGCATTTCTTGCAGCTGGACTTGCTTCTGAGGTGGTAATTGAACAAGGCACAGTAGATGAGAGCATGCATCACACTGCAGATCCAGAATGCAGATTTCCCATACCAAATGAAAGGGAATTGCGAAGGACAAGAGGAGATACTCTGCACAAGCAATGGAAGGTTCAAGATTAATTCAATTTGAACCCCCTCCAATAAATGCCGCTGGACCTCCTGACCTTCCATATCGGGCCTGTGTCTGCAATGGAGAGGACACCCTCTCGTCACTACCTCACACCTGTTAGCGCAGCACCCGCACGCATATTCGGAGGAAGAAACTCAGAGCAAACAAGACTAGTTAAATGTCTTCGTTCCTTAGTTATATTATGGTAGTATTTTGGTTAAATTATTGGTGTAAACATTCTCGGTAGCCTTTTGGTTATATTTTGGAACAAATGTGGTTGCAAATCAGTTAAAGTGTAATGTATACAAGCTAGGTTGCCTTCTGTGTGACCCAATGAATTGTCACTTTTCCAATGAATTGTCACTTTTTGTGTGAAGTGCACCAGCTTTTGTCCAAAACTTGGTTCTATTACATATTAGATGAATGGTCATTGTGCTGCTGAAACAACTTGTGCGCTGCATGTTTCTGAGCAATACTGAATGTTTCTGTCCTTAAATATCAAATTTCACATAGCTTAAATGTATTTCATTGTGTTTCAAGACACAAGCTCGAAGATAAAATAATCATCTAACAATGATTTAATTTTGAACCAATGAAAAATATTACTCCTCCTTCCCAACGAAAAATATTTCACAACATGTCTATTTTTTGGGTATTACTCTGTTGTAACTCCTTCAGTTAGTGGTATCCAGGGATTCATGGAAAAGAAAAAAAGGATTGAACTTGAACTAAACAAGACATAAGCAATACAATGGCTCATTCCACATTACAATTCCACATTACAATGGCTAGGATTGAACTAAACAAGAAATAAACAATACATTCCACCATTTAACAATGGTCTAATCCCTAACACTAACAAATAAAATACATATAAACTCTTACATATTAACAATAGCAAAATCCCTAACACTAACAACTAACATAAACCCTTACAATTTCATTACCACCAACACAACCCAAGTTAGTAACAAAGTTGCTAATGCAAGTTTCAACTTCAATTGCACCTTCTTCACTTCAATTTCTTTCACTTCATATCCAACTTTCAGCCTCCTCAACTCACCTTCAATTGCAACAGGGTCTTCGAAATTCCTCAGACATGCATTCCCTCTTCGAAAATGATTGTTCTCCTCATATAGCTTGTCTATGTCTGTGAGCAAATCTTTGATAACTGCATTTTCTCTATCCCCAAACACACCATCGTGCCATTCGAAATATCCACAACCTCCATCCTATCATTAAACAAACAACCCACCGTTAAAAATCATGCACCCATCCCATTTCAATGTTGAAGACGACTGCATCAAGCTCCCACTCGATTCCTCGTTCCTCACACCTCGGATCATGGTCGACGCTGTTCTCCGTCAAGGTTGCAGACAACAATCGCGAATGCAAGAAAGAAGCTAAATCGCCTTCGTTTATCTGTAGCTCAACAATCAGGTTTGGAGTTAAAGAGTGGTACTTCACGAATCCGCTATATCGACGAGCAATGGAGGTTGAACCTGGGATTTAGGTTTTCCAGTTCTTCGTCTCCCAAATTTGCCCGATCAAGTGTTATTTGATTAATGAAATTGCTTTTCATTCTTTATTTATTTAGCTTTAGGGTTTTATTCGATTTTGGTTTTTGGATTTGGATAAATGATTTGCCATGTGTTATGTTATATGATTTGCCATGTGTTATGTTATATATTAGTAATTAGATAAATTAATTAATTATTTTCCACGTCATCCAGTAATATCAGTCAAACATCCAACTTAACGGTCAACATCCACCCCCTTAACGGTCAATGTGACTTTTGCTCCTATTTTGTAACCACGTAGTTACTTTTAAACCTAAAAAAAGTATTTTCTACTGGACGCTCTTTTGACAAAAGCGTTTGTCTATTTTTGCACCTTAACCCTTTTTATAAGGCACTTGCTTGTTCCCAATGATAATTAACTATTTGTTTCTATGTCTGCCCATAATTAATGAGGGTAGTGGGTGAGAGTAATAATTAATATACTATTAGAGTTTAGTACAATTAGTAGGGGTAATATTGGAAGTTACTTAAATTGTAGGGCAACTTTATGATTTGTGAAATTTGTTAGTTGGTGCCTTATAATAAGGACCAGAGGGAGTACCTTATAAAAAAGACCAAATACACTTGGTAGTTGATGCCTTATAATAAGGACGAAAGAGAGTAGTTCAATATATTTATTTTTTGGCCCGGGCTAAAAAAATCTTCTGGTTCCGCCACTGATACCAAGCTGACCATATTGAGGCCATGGAATTGTCTGAGGTGCTGGACTATTCGTTTTCTGAGAGTTTTATGTCCCTCTGTTTTGTGTCGATGTAGGTTTTCCCCTTGAGTTCCTCGCCTAAACAGAATTCTAAGTTGTGGGTAGGACCTAAATGATTTATTTGTTCATTAATTTTGGTATTAACCTTTTTCTTGTGCGAGACTCGTCAAGAGTGGATAACCAGCTTGCGGAGCGTCAAATATGCCGTTGGAAAGCTTGGCATAACGCCTCTTGGGGTAGCATGAATAGAAGGATTAATGATTAATCTGAAAAAAAAATAAAAACTATACGACCTAATTCAAAATCAAATGAAATTATAGGGATAATGTTAGTTTTCTCATAAAAATCCATCCAAATCAATACCAAAAAAGCATTAAGATGCCTTATAAGGGTCTGAGTGTATGATGTTTGTAAATCAGGAATGTTATTGTCAATGAAGGGTATGGTATTAACAAAAAGTAAATAATTTATAACAAATCTTGTAATGAGCATTACCAATTTGTTAATGATATTGACAAATTCAGTAATGATATTTATAAGAGTGTGTGTTTATTGATAGAAAAAAATGTTAAGAAGAATATATATATTTATTAATGCATAAATATATTAAAGGAATCAAGTGACTCAATATCACATGGACCCCATAAAGGTGGGGTGAGTTCGAACTCTACTTTTTTCACTTTCATTGAATCTTTTAAAAAAAAAAGATTCAACCCCATAAAAAAAAATAATACTCTCGTTGGATCTCAGGCCACTGGCAGTCGGAGCCCAGGCTACCGGCGGTTGCAGGCCATTCAGCAGCGGTCCACAGTGGCCCTCCAATGAGGGTCATTTTTCTTTTTCTTTTTTTAATTTATTTAAAAAATGAGGGCAAAAGGGTAAATTCATCTGAATTTGAAAATCTCAATTTGATCCTTAGTATCTTTAAGTCTTTTAACAAGTTTAACAGACATTTAGGGGTTTTACAATTTCATTTGGTATTTAAATAGAATTTTCCCTAAAAGTTATATATTATGGTTATAATGGGGACAAGAGTAAATCAAATATATATCTCTAAAAGTTGTGGCGACCAGATTATTGGTTCAACGTGTCCATCCACCTGGCAATAAGTCACAACGTTACTGGTCATCATACAAGTCCACAAAATTCGATGTGCCAGCATTTCATATATCCTACGTGTACATCCTTCTCTTCACCCATCAATTATATGTGGAACTCGAATTGGGCTTATTCGTCAACACTGCGCACACGACATTAAATGTACAGTGATTCCCCATGCAATCCTCGTCACCACCACCCGGATAATTATTGCATTGGGCCAATTTTTCAAAATTCCATTTACTCTCACAGTGATGATTTATTTTCCCATGCAACCACATTTGGCATTCCCGACGTCGTCCACCATAAGCAAACTCACTATATAAGCCCAATTCATGGATGTTTCAACACCCAGTTGTGGACTGTGGAGTTTTGAAATATTGAAACACCTGATCTGTGTAAAATGTCATCTGCTAGATCATATTTAACCGAAATGCCACCCACAAGAGTTGTGTCTCTCCTTCAGTGTGATTGCAGATCCAACAACTGGTCAATTTGTGTAAAACTTGTAGGCCATTTCTGGGATATCCCATCCCAGAGGAGGCATAAGCATTTGTCTTATAATGCTGTCATTACTGACGCTGAGGTAACAATGTGTTCTGTTGATGGAGATGGTAGGCCGAGCCTTTAAGTCAAACTAACACACTAACACCGTCTGCATCATTGTTTAACCGTTGTTAGATAGTTTTACATTTTTTACTGCTCCCTTTTCGTGTAGGGATATGTCGCGTTGGCAGTTGTGCGTTGCAGAGATTTGATTCGTAGATTTGCGGGCGTCCTGACAACTGGATTATGCTTCATTTTAAGGAAATTTTCTGTTGAACGTGGGCAAAATTTAATCAACCCGGACATGACGGTTGTGTTGGATACCTTTACTCAAGTTGAGCTTGTGGGCGATATAATTATAACTCCAGGTACTATGTTCCAACCTCTCCTGCCGTTTGCTACAACAACCTTTACAGAACCGTCACTGATCAGTAAAAAAAATGAATTCCTTTTTCCTTACAATTGACTCTTTTTAACGTTTGTAACATTATTTTACCATGGCACAGATGTCATAGGTTTGGTGACCTCAGTTTATGGCATGGCTGATATCGTTGTGGAAGGGGAGACAGAAAGTCAATTCAATTTCGAAATAATGGACGAGAGGCCTGCTTTATAAAACTTTGATATTGACCAATTTCATCAAATCTACAATGTCATTTTCTTTCGTTTCATTCTGCTACAGTGGCAATGCCTTCTACTGCTGTTTTAGAGGGTCCGCGGCTTTTTGGGCACTTGACAGTTATTCGCGTGTAGGAGACAAAGATGATGTTGTAGTAGCTCTTTTTTGGGTTAAGATGACGAGGCTAAGCGGTTTGCTTGAAATTACTTAGTCATTCTTATTTTTTATGCTTCTCATTCTGATTTAAACTGACATTTTACTGTATACTGTAGATGGAGATATCCTTTTTTCAAGCCATTGCGAGTTGTCTAAGGCTCGCTTCAACTACAATCATCCAGCGGTCATTGCATTTCATTCCAGTCTGGATCGGGCGGTTGCAGATAATGTCACCCTAAGCCCTGATTCCACCACAGCTTAAAAATGAAGAATGAAGTTTGTTCATTGGAAGGACTAGCATCATCCTCGAAGACATCTTGTAATAGACGTAGTCTTTCAATCCTTTTATTCCAATTTTTTTCCCAGTATTATGTTTCAGCAGTTGTTTATGGTTTAGTTTCTTAGACTTTTCCCCCACACGTGGTTGTGGTTCGTAAGTTGTAATGTTCGTCAAACACTGATGTGTGTAATATGTCAGACGGGGTGGTTTAGAACCCTATGATCTACATCTGTCAACCATGTGGTTCAATATTTTGGTTACTTGTATAAACCTTTTGCAGTTACACACCATTAATAATACACCTCTTGGTATTGAAGAGACGTTTCCAGTCATAACCAATTGAACTTATGGCGGTAACTGCACACCACTTAACTTATTTATTAAGCGACGTTTCAACTCACTGTAAATAACTGACCGGCTTTCAGTATCTCCTTTTAACCAACCACCATAACCAAAAGTCATTAGTTCACTTGAAAACAAACCAGGCCTTTTTCGACTGCATCCATGGATAATCCTTTGCAGATTTCGGTAGAAGGGATTACAAATGAAACTATAACTGTTAGGCTAGATAAAATCATTCAAAGGTTCGTTCAACGCTCCTCCCCATTGCACCGACGCCCGAGCATGGACCTTGAATCTGTAGACCTCATCGTTTTTGATACAACGGTTAGTCATCCAGTTTATTTCATGTTTTTTCCCTCATGCAAACTTGTGAACAATCTTCCTTTGTTTACCAATTTCACACACGAATGATGGTCAGAATCAAATCCATCGCGTTGATGGACAAACACTGCTGGAAGTTGATTGAAGGTGGATGTTATGACATTTCCAAGTTCATGGTACGAGAGCCCGGCGAGGGCGTTCACCAGTTCATTCACATACTTATTACTGATGCTTCAACCATTGCTCCTGTTTTGAACGATGAAATCCCTAAACGGTTCTTCAGACTGCATTTTGTGGATGAGTGCAACTGGTGGGGTGTCCAGCATAACAGATCAGCCATTGGTATTTTCTTTTTTTGTTTGTTAAGATTTTTAACTTCACAACGTCTACAGTTGAGTTCGGCGTAAATATTTCCATGACTATTCATATGTTTGTGGCTTATTGCGTTCCTACTATCGATCTGCAAACTACAAATTCAGGGGTGTTTATTCGATGGGGCTGGTATTGGAGTTAGAGGATGCTAGGTACGGATCAAATTAATTGCCATTTGAGATGCAGCACACGTAACTCTTATTTGTTTGTTCACTTATATGTTATCGGTTATCAACTGCAGGAAACGGTTCTTGGTCAGATGTATATTGCACGGTGATGCTGTAACATGTTTTGCAGATATGCTAGAAAACACGGCGGATGGTTCCAGTACTTTCGTTGTTGTTCAGTATGTCCAGGTCAATCGGCAAATTGAATGAGGTACGGCTATCATGGTGTTATATAGTGAGAGTATTTTAATGGGGAAGGTTAACACACTAATTCTCCACTTATGGATTTATCAATGCTGTGTAGGCGTCGAGTTAGTCGGTTTTCTTGGTGCTGCTCGTGTGTATGTGAACCCTAATTTCCTGGAGGTGTCATTTGCGAGAAGGAGGGTGTTGGAGAATTGACTTCGTTTGTCATTAGATGGTTCAGGCTAATCCATAATAGGATGATGCTTTTTTGTTAACCTTTACGATAGGAGGTGAAGTAGGATGGTTCGAAACTTAGATGATGTACTGATGATTTTAGATACAATGTCTTAAGTATTTTTGGTTGGTTTATTTTTATTACCCTTTGCTTACAATCAACTAAGTAAAGTTTATTTTGGCCTCATGCATCTTTAAAAGTGTTACTTTATCATATTAGTGTTTCATAATTATAGTATCTTGGGCTTCTCTGTTAATCAGTACATCTAAATGCTTTACTGGTTATTTCCATCCAATACGTTTTTTGTATAACAGACTCTTATATGTCTAGAGGAAAAAAGTTGGTGACTTTATTTGATTACCCCAAACACTTCTGTTTAAATTTGACATCGGATTACGGAGTTTTACCAAACGATATTACAAAAGGAGTATGCCGTTTCTATTTAAGCAAAACCCAAATGTGGATTCACACATAATTACAAGTCCTTCTGTGTTGTTTTCCAATTCTCCGGTTATATTAATAGATCGTCGTGTTTTTTTTCAACTGACCCGTCTGCTTCCATCTTGGAAAGTGTTGAAGCTATTGATTGTAAAATAGGTCGGGTAGAGCATTTTTCCACATTCATTAAACGATATTCCCAGATGTCATAACTCTCTTTTCTTTTACGAGGGAACCTGCTTCACCCAACTGTTCAAGGACTTTTTTACTGATTGTTCAATTTGTCGTTGATTCTTTTGGTAAAACTATCGCCTCAGCATTTAAATGCAAACTGTATCTTCGTTTCTGAGGCCTATATTTCTTTGGTTCATTGGGTACATTTTCATCAACCAATGTTTATTCAAATGAACACGTTTACCGATGCAAGTATGTTTATTGCAAACTCGAATTACTAAGTCAAGTAGCTGCACTTGTATTGAATGACCCAGTTGCATACGAATGGCTCAGGTTTATGTCACTATCATCGTAAATATTTGCCCTTTTTGAATAAGTATCTATTTCCCCTTTTTGTTGACGTATGATCTGAATTTGCATAACGTGTTCCAATGCTGTTGCCGTTGAATTTTTCTGATTTATGTGGTTGGGGTATGAGAAATGCAATAAACAAGTTACACGCTAGGACGCCAAACATAAAGACATCAATGTCCTCCACAGTAAGTCAAGGGAAATTTGACGTTATATAGGCGAGTCAGTAGCTTCAACATCATAACAGCCCTTATTTGGACATCAAAACTTTACTTCAATCCAGTGCCAAAAGTAAGTGTACATGCTGTGCAATGTCCGCTGTCTTTTCTTATTCCTTAATTGTGCCCCCTACAACTTCAAATAAAGTTTAAAAACTATCTAACACAATTCTGGCAGGAGATGAAGTCCTTATTTTCTAACGTCAACGACACCAAGGACACATGGACAGTTCATGCAAAAGTCCTCAGGAAATGGTTTGTAAGAAGGAAGGCGGCTCCTTATGCTGTATGAAAGATAGGCATGCTCTTGGTTGATGAAGAGGTTGCGGTTCATTCAAAGCTTGCCACCATTACATGAACTGATTTTTTAAACTGAGGTTACAGACATAACATTTTTTAAACTGAGGTTCTTTCTCCTGTGTAGCTTACAATGATAGAGGTTACAACTACTCACAAGAATCTGATTGAAAGGTGGAATGAGGAACCAAAGGAAGGTGCTGTTTACAAATTCCAAAATTTCCAAGTTCTGGAAAATGACGATAAGTATAGAGTATCAACGCATCAATGGAGGTTCAACTTCCACACCTACACGTATTTTGAAGAGTCTGATTTGGTCATACCCGGTGATGCCTATAACTTCATTTCCATTAAAGACATTCAACAGCGCATTGTAACTGATGGTGGATTGATAGGTTAGTGACATTTATGAAATCCGTATCTTTTAAAATGATTCGTGGTACTATAAACCCTAAATTCAATAACATCATTATTCATACGTTTGACATTTTGTTACATACGTCAATGTAGATGTCATTGGGTTTCTACAAGCTTTTGGATGCTTACAAGATCATAAAAGGGAATATGATATAGTGAAGAGGCTTAACTTCAGCATTGCAGATGAAAGGTACTCGAAATATAATAATTTTATGTATCATAATACATTCTTTCTGGATAGTTCTTGAAGATATTGTTGTCAGTTTGTATATTTAATTTATACATGTTTTTGCTTACTTTTAGTGAAAACTTAATCAACATCAATCTTTGGGGTGAGTGTGCGGAAGAGACATATGCCAAGAAAAAAGAGGACATGGAACCCCCAATTACTGTGCTTGTACGTTTCGCGAGATTAAACAGGAATACAGGTTCTTCCCTTGGTCTTTAGTGCTTCGATGATTGACTTTAATCAAATTTACTGATACATATACTGACTTGCTTTTCCGACCCCATCTTTTAAGAGTACAGTCATTTGAGCAATGCCTTCAATGCTACTTTGGTTACTCTAAATCCACAAATTCAAGAGGCCAGTCTGTTGAAGGAAAGGTAAGACATCTCTTGAATCTTGCTGCCTTGCATTACATATAATATAACATTTCCTTCGCAGAAGATTGATAACAATATATATGTACAAAAAAACGTCATTCGCAGACTTAGTCAGGACTCTGTCGGTAGTCAGCTATTTACGCAGATATCGAGTGTTGATAACCCTACATATTCCTCTGAATCTCTTCTAACATTTCACACAAGGCTTCCATTGTCTAAGATTGCAAAGATCGAGCAGGTTAGCTAACGTTATAGCTTTTGGTCATCCCAACTAATACTCTGAATGTACTGTACCATCAATTTCGAGTTGTGCATGATGTAATTATGTCATGATTTTTCTGCAGGAGTGTGATGTGGTTACGAAAGTCACCATTCAAAAGGTTGAAACATTGTACGGTTGGTCTTACGATGCATGCCCATGTGACAAGAAGCCGGAATACCAGGCAAATGGTACCCTTAGACGATGTTTGAAGTGTGACAGATGTATTAATGACAGTACCTAAGTAAGACGTTTGCTTTTCTGACCCATTTCCTGATTGAAGATGTTTCTTAATCTTTTGCTACTACTTTTATTCTGCAATGTTCACTTAATTCTGTAGATATAAGATCCATTACAAGGTGCACGACGAGACTGGGAAAAGTTCTATAATATTCTTTGATAGGCATGCAACCGAGCTACTGGGAAAATCTGCATCGAAGATCAAGGAAGAAATGCACAAGGTAGTTCCTTTGTTCATTTTTGTTATTTAAATGGACTTATATGATAAAAAAATTATCAATCAGTCATTAATTTAAATCGCAAGGTGAATTGTTTGACTGTCTGTGGTTTTGTTAAAATAGGAGGGTCGGAATTCAACGGTTCCAGAAGAGCTTGATAAAGTTTCAGGGAAGGTTGCCATTGTCAAACTGAAAATTAAAAGTCACAATATCAAACATAGGACAAGCAGCATTGGTGTGACTCAATTTTGTGGTGATACTCACCTGATTGAAAAGTTTCAATATTCAAATTTGGAGGTTCATGCTTCTCTTAATTTTAAATAGCTTTAAGATACTAATGTTCAAATTCAACTTCAACTTCATTAATATTATTTCTTAATCGGTTGTTACTTATGACTTTTGTAGGCCCAATTTGAAAATGTAGTGGAGGTAAATCTTTAGACTCTCCTTCCACCCGTTTAAACTCTTTTTTTTTAAATAAAGCGTATGCATACATTCAATCAATCAGGAATCGACGGCCTCAAAGGACTCTCAAACGATAGCCGTAGTGGATGATGGTAACTCCATGGCACAGCTGAAGACGCCACCGGATGGTAACATTAAAAGGAAGACACTAACTGCTGATATCGTGGACGTTAGTGAAGATCTTGGACTCTCACAATTGTCTACACCAAAGCTGAGCGCTACCAAACCTGTCAAAAACATCAAGAAGGAGAAAAACTAATTAGACATGTAGTTGTACTTTGAATTGTAATAGTCATTTCGTTCATCGTCTGGATGTTCTTTTTGTTAGACAGCACTACTACATGAATGTTGATGTCATTCATTTCGGTCAAGTTGAAATTTTCCAATGCAAGCTAAACGTTTTTATCTATGCATTATCCCGTGGGGTTTGATATTTATCTGTTTTGAAAACATGTACTTATACAACGTCACTGTAAACTCAGCAGAAAGTGCTTTCCCTCACCTATGAAATTTTTTGTGTGTTGATGAATGCCTGGCTCAACCGTGAGAGTGACCGCTCGAGACGTGAGACAACATGTTTTAGGCCGTGTTTTTAAAAGTTACCATTACGTGCAACGCTTTTTTGACAGCACATGGGTTGTTACTCAACTTCTACGAAGGAGCTTGATTATTTGGATTTACGGATGATTTCAAACAAACCTTACATGACTAGACAAATGGGATAATTGCACATTGGGTTACCACGGCAAGTTCATGAATTATAGAAGAAGATATAAGGGTTTAGTTGTTCTATACACAACTTTGGGACGCTAGAATTAAAAATTAAAATTGTAATTCAGATATGAAAAGTCAGGTTGACATAATCAATGGTTTTCATCGAATTCCGTATTGGTGGAAGATTATTAAACTATATTCAACTTTCCAATATGTGGAATTATTAAATTATTAAAATAAAATTTCCACTTAATATTTGTCCATGAAGTATCATTTAATCAAGGGTGGAGTGTATTGGCTGTTGGAAAAATTATATCACCGCCTTAATTGCTCTCTCCATTCAGAATCACCAAAACCGTGCACGTTTTCAGACGATGATTGTGGACATGTGCAATTAAGGATTTGCAAAACAACCAATTGTTAAGGCTGCGGCATATTCCCGATCTGCAAGGTTCCAATGGAAATGCCTGAAATGTATCGTAAATGAACGCCTTTTCGTTGAACTACAAATGCCAATATCGAGAAACAGCTGCTCATGGCCTAATGTAATTAATTTCTTCAACCATGTATGGCAGCTTTTGCAATATCCGTAAACCATTCAAAGAAGGTCAACAATTTGCAGTGTCCAGATGTCCAAACATAGTTTCTTAGTGACGTTGGAGAGTTCTCAATGTTGGGAGCCCTGTACTCATGCTGACTTGGCAATCCATGAGATCCTAATGGAATAATCCGTATAATCTAACTGTTCATTTGTGCAGATGGTTGCTTTAACAATGACAATATATGTTCTGCTATCCAACGAAAGGGTGTCATGCACAAGCCCAAAAAAACTACAACTTCTACATTAGGATCAGCACTGAAGTACTAACGTTAGTCACAACTATCTCTTCATACTCAACATTACATAATAAAACTTCAACCTGATGAGGAAGAAACGTACAGTAGGTGCTGGAAACCTGATGGTTAACGGGGCAAGCGGTCATTTTTTCAAATTGATTTAGTTGTTTTAGAAAATTATATATGTATGAAAAACCATTAATGCGGCACGATGTGTTTTGTAATGGTTCCTTTGATTGATTTTTCAGGTAAGAGAGTATGCTCAGATATTCAGTCTTCTGATGGTAGCAATGCCTCAGAGAAGAATGGCCGAGACCAGCACGCCAATGAAGCGTATGATGTTTGTCTTCCAACTGTAGAAAATGAGAATCAAACGTCACCTGGTATTGGACAAAATCCTTCCGTCTCCAATTTGGCCAGCAGATCCGTCCTACATGATATTACCAATATTCAAAGTAGTTGTTCGAACATCCAATCAAAGCAAAAGAAGGTAACAGAGGATAACGACGTAGATGCCACACCTTCGTGTATCCTACGCTCACAGCAGAAAAGATATTGTAGTCGAACAACTAAGAGCCCCAAAAAAATTAATTAGATTGCAACGGATTTGTTGAAACGAATACGTGATTTCACAGATCAAAGTAAGTATATTTAACTATTTCTCCATACCTGGCATTTTTAAAGTACGACTTGCGACTGCATGATCGCAGCTTCCGAAATAAAATGGTGTTATGAATTTGCAGGTACGGATCATGAACAACTTCAGCAACAACACAAAGACCCAATTATCGATATTACGTTGCCTGATACTATTCAGTCCAGTTATTTAGATGAAGGTGATGCTACATATGTTTGTCAGTTTTGTGGTGCCAATATGTGGCTTTCTGAATGGTTGAAAAGGTTGAAGAAATCAGAGAGGCCACAATTCAACATATGCTGTTGTCATGGAAAGATCTTTGTACGATTGATGCAAGATCCACCAGCAGAGCTTCATGATTTGTTTTTCAACAAACAACAACCTCTGTCGAAAAAGTTCTTCACACAAATCCGTTTGTACAATAATGTGTTTTGCTTCACTTCGATGGGAGGAAGAATTGATCATTCAATAAACTCAAAGGGTGGAGGACCTTACTCATTTGTGCTATCTGGCCAAAATCATCATTTCATAGGGAGTTTATTGCCGCCATAAGGGAGCCCTCCGGTCTACGCTCAACTATACATTTACGATTTATGAAAAAGTTGTTTAACATAAAACAACTATGGAGTCGTGATTTCGTTTTTTTTTTGGATACTGCAGCCGCAATGGAGGTGGTGAAAATTTGGATCCTGGAATTGTGAAACTAATAAAAGGATGTCTAGATAGGTATAACTCCATTGTAAAACAGTATAGATGTGCGTCTGAAATTATTAAGCATGATGTAGTCCATGATGTTAACATTAGACTAATCAGGAACAGTAGCTCAAGTGGTATTGGGCCACAATATAATATGCCTACAGCTTCAGAACTTGCCGCTCTTATTGTAGGTGATTTTGACAACTCATACACCAATAGAGACATAATTGTGAAACGTCAATCCGGATCATTATAGAGGATTGATGAATAACACATGTCATATTTTCCACTTCAGTATCCATTATTTTTCCATTATGGAGACAATGGTTATGATCCCTCCATTGAACACGGTAAAGAATCCTTACTGACGACCAAGAAAAAGACGAGGCTTACCCCGAGAGAGTACTTGGCTTTTCGACTTATGAAGAGAAATTGTGAACGTTCTGTCCTTTTACATGGTAAAAAAATTGCTACAACAATTTATTGTTGATGGATATTCGATGGTTGAAAGTGACAGGTTGAACTACATTAGAAAACATCAGAAAGAGTTAAGGGTTGATCTATACAGTGGGCTCTCTGATGCAGTTAAAAGAGGAGAAACAGATCCTTCTTCAATGGGGCGCCGAGTTATACTACCATCTTCTTTTACAGGGGGTGCTCGATATATGATACAGAATTACCAAGATGCTATGGCAATATGCGCATGGGCTGGCTATCCTGACATTTTTTTAACATTCACATGCAACCCTATGTGGCCTGAGATAATTCGTCATTGTAATGAAGATGGGTTAAAACCTTGTGATAGACCGGACGTTCTGAGTAGGATATTCAACATGAAACTACACAAATTAATGCACATTTTGAAAGATGAGAAGATATTTGGGACAATTAAAGCAGGTCAGTTTTCTTCCCTATGATGAACTTAAGTGTTAATTGTTTATTGTAAATCAAATATGATTGCTTGTATTGTACATTCTTAAATTAATCTATTTCATGAACACAAGTTTACTCTACCATTTCTTCAAGGAAAATAATATATCCTTTTTATAAATGAAAGAACCTTCCTCCTTATAAAATGTGTTACAGATGAGCTTAGGATGTAGTACACGGAACATGTTCACCTTGGATAAATTATTAATACAACTTCTAATATTGGTTTAGTTTTTTTACTTTTAGACAAATTATATCTGTAGGTAAATCTTTTGCACACAAGTCCTGTTTTTCCACCTTCCATTTTATTCCACCTTCATTAGAAGTTATTCAAATCATCACATGAATCGAACAATGTACTTCTCATAGCTAGAGAACGGAGATACTCTATAGAATAGAAACATATGTTTCATGAAATATATTTAAAAATTATGAATTTTAATATATTAATATCATTTTATATATTAAAAACTATATAATATGTTTTTTTTTCGTGTGGGTATTTTGATAGGTCATGTTCATAGGTAAATTTACAAATACATATATTTATTTTAAGAACTAAGAATAGCAAAATGTAACATCCCATTTTCAAAAGCAATTTTTTTTTTCCATCAGAGTAGAGTATTGAAGCAATAGAATAACTGATACAATATGATACAGTGGCGTAACTGCCTGTTCATAAAGAACAATACATTATCTGTTCAAATATTAAATGTCCTTGATCGGGTCTTTACGCGGTCTTTACACGTGCTGCTTACTCAGCTTACGCTCATCTTCCGTCCTCGAGTTTCCGGACCCTGAAGCTATAGTAAGAGCTGAGGTCCAATGCCCATCGGACCTCAGGTAACGGTTAACCTCATGCTTATATAAACAATATGTATAACAGATACTTTCTAATGTTACAGCATTGATCAATCCAGTACGTCGTATGATCATTTAATAACAACTACACTAACATGTAAAGTTATATCCGGTTTTCACTTTTACCCTGTGCCACGATGTACGGTTGTGTCCTCAGCGCTAGGAAAACATAACGGCATTATCATGACTATAACCCGTAAAGCTGTAAATAGTGATCTAAGTCCCCATACCTTAGACACTGTGCATGTCCAGGACAGAATCCCGTTCATGGCTCTGCTCCTTCAGTTCTTCCATAAGCTCTTGCAACTCACTTTGGTGTTCACGATGTTGTACTGGGACTGGTATCACCTGTGGTTGTCCACCTTCATTTTCACCTTGACCTTGGCCTCGGCTGCTAAGGACTCCGATTCCATGCACATTTTCCATCCTATCTTTCTTTTAATAATTGGCAAATCTTTAGGGGATAATTTAATCTTTTAAACAAACACGTATCTCACATAACAATTATGGCAAAATATATCATATTATTTAGCTGGTTTTAACTCCAGTAGTTATATCTTACATTTCATAGTATCATTGTAGTAATAACTACCTGCTTACATACTGCCTAAAACTAGCCCCTGAAGATGATTTAGAAAGGAGTAGAAATTAGTTGTACGTTTTTCATCTAAGAGTTTATTCGTCTGTTCCATCCAGAAGTGGTCTCGGGGAAGAAGATATAGGGTCGACATCACCCAAAAGTCTAGATGGTAGGGAAACCCATTTCTCTGTGCATAGATCGTTTTGACCTGTTCCAGAAATCGGAAGTACGTCCCTCTGCTCGTCTCACTATGTTGATCTACCATCAAATACTCTGTTTGTAGGACGCCTATCAACCTTTTGTTTGAATCTAGGACATGCCGTAGGAGGTTTGGTTCGTAAAAAGAATCACTCTCGGAGTCGTCTCGATAGCTTAGCAGCTGAAAATACTCACGGTTGTCATCATCGGACGAATGGTCTGATCCGATAGGTTCCTCCGCTTTAGAAGGCATTCTAGCCATTGATACGAGGTAGGGCACAGAATCAAGGTTTTGTACAGGTTCAGAGTTGATGTTGAAATCTACGATCTCTGGGTAGTCGAAATTGTTGCCTACCAAGGAATGATGTGAATCATCAGGGTTATCAGAATTATCAGAATGATTAGAGTTAGAAGAATTATCAGATACTGTTTCGGCATAGGTACAGGTGGTGGGTACACCAGCTCTGTGTTTAGTCTTAACCCTATTATCTAGGGAATAACGGACATACGTGCGGTTGGTCTTACTTGTTTTATAGTAGTTTATGTCTGGAGATCTATTTCCATCCATCACTACAACGTTACAACAGAGTTATACCAGTACTCTTTTTTCAAAATATACTCCAAGTTTAAAAAGGCTTAGAACCTAACTCCGTTAACCAAACAGAATGGCCAGGTAAATGTCTATCATGGGGGCCTCACCGAGTTCACGGCGACTAATTGGCTGACCCACATAGACTAGCCTTGCCTTCGGCACCAAACTGTTTGTAATAACTTAGTCAGATCTATGCCAGGACAACTGCTCTGATACCAAAAATGTAACATCCAATTTTCAAAAGCAATTTTTTTTCATCAGAGTAGAGCATTGGAGCAATAGAATAACTGATACAACATGATACAGTGGCGTAACTTTCTGTTCATAAAGAACAATACATTATCTGTTCAAATATTAAATGTCCTTGATCGGGTCTTTATGCGGTCTTCACACGTGCTGCTTACTCAGCTTACGCTCATCTTCCATCCTCGAGTTTCCGGACCCGAAGCTATAGTAAGAGCTGAGGTCCAATGCCCATCGGACCTCAGGTATTGGTTAACCTCATGCTTATATAAACAATATGTATAACATATATTTTCTAGTTTGACTAATCGGTGAAATTTCGCCAGAGCTTCGCTACTTTGACTCTAATCTTCCAAAATTTTGACATATCTCCTTTTCCAACATATTTTTGAAATAAATATCATATTTAACCCTAAACATTATATCTAAATCATACTTGAAAGATGAAAGATCTAACTAACATTCCTACTATAACTACCGAAAGAAATACTAAAGCTTAAGACTAGAGACCGAAGAAATTACCCAGGGCTTTGCTACAACTTTCTCAAGAGCTCTCCCTTCTTTCTCCACTCCAAGATTTCGAACTCAAGCTAGGTGAATTGGTGAGAAAATATGAAGAACTTTGAAGGCTATTTATAGACAATTTTTGGCTACTATTCATGCTTTCTCATATTGATTTCTAACCGTTGGATCTTGCTTCAATTGCATGACATCTTCTTGGCCCTTGGATGGTGTTGGCTGACCTCTTTGTGATGTAATCCCTCCAAGGATGATGTCACATAGGTGATGTCATCCTTGCTTTATGGGGTTTCATCCGA
The DNA here is from genome assembly GCA_025563575.1 of Acacia pycnantha. Lineage (NCBI taxonomy): Eukaryota > Viridiplantae > Streptophyta > Magnoliopsida > Fabales > Fabaceae > Acacia > Acacia pycnantha. Next base: position 1,796,867 of record JAMWYP010000248.1, read on the forward strand.
TAGAGTTCCCTGTTCGGTGTTCTAATAGCGTAATCTTGGAAAATCTCAAAAATCCGACAACATAGCCCTGAAGGTCTATTCTTCCTCTTTCAAAATATTTGGGTTAGCCAAATTTTTTATCCCACTAAGGGTATTTCATATCCTGTTGAACATTTTCGGATAACCGTCGTCGGTTACGGAAATGACTACGAGTAACATCATATTCGGGACAAAAATTCACTGATTCATAATATGTCTAGATGTTTACCACCTAATCCAAGGATTTCAAGTTATGATTTATTTTCCATTGGTTCTCATTTCTACTATCTGCCCTATTCCACAAAATATTTGTTTCGTCTTATCTCTGAATCATTTCGCCGGTTACGGAAATGACTTCGGAGATAACCCACTCCGAGATAAAAACTCACTTGTTTATAATATGTCCTGATATTAGAAACCTAATTCATGGTTTTCTAGATAGGATTTAATTTCTATCGGTTTTCATTTATCCTATTTGCTTTTTACAAAATATCTCATTTTATATTAATATTATATTAACAAAATATCAAGATATTTTTTTGAAAAATCTCTTAACCCCTTTCACACCTAAATTTCGGCCAACACCTTTTATTTTTTTATTTATATTTATTTATTAATTACTTTAATATTATATTTTAATTATCTTATATTTTTTTCACAAAATTCTCCTATTGGTCCATTTCAAATTACATGGATTTAGGCATTTTAAATTGCTAGAAATTCTTGTAGCCTTTGATCTTGCTTTATTAGATTAAATCCTAACCATTGGCCATTAATTAATTTTTAGAAATTGATTAACAAGTTTAATCATGATTAGTAATCTTTTAGGATTTAGGGTTTTCATGTACTTAATCTCATACATTTTTCTTAATCTTTTCCAATTAATTAGCATTTGTATTTATGCTAATGTTTAGCCATTAACATTTAATTATTTATTTAATCACTTACTAATTGTTGATAATGTAACACCCTGAATTCTGAACCCCGAGAACTGAGAATAAGCCTAAAATAGGGGGACGATTAAGCCCAGTTCGGGAAGAGTCCCAAGAATGTCGAGAGTTAGGAAGCCTCTCTGGGACCAAGTAACTTGGCCATACGGGTCAGTGGACCTAGTAAGTATAAGCCGTGGAATTAAAGTGCCAATGAAAGAGGGGCACAAAAGGCCTATACGACAGAACTGCGGTAAAGGATGACACCCAACTATGTCCTGAGGTATAGGACAATTAGTTGAGTGAAAATATGCCGGTATAAGTAAGTACACGACATTTTCAGGGCAGTTGGGTATGCCCTGCGTTTTTGAGAAAACACTGGTATTCGTGAAGAACTCTCGAGTAAACCCGTGCGTAATCCCGAGTAGACACTGATAAAGTAACTATAATAAAATAAGGTCATGATGACTAATGATGACATACTTTTGTGTTGGTCCAATAAAATCATGACATGTGTCCCGTCATCATGACAAGGGAAAAAGTTGCTTTTGTGTTGGACCAATAAGAGCATGACACATGTCCCTTCATAATTACAAGTGCAAGAGGTCAAATCAAGTCATCATGAAGAGAGATAAATTGCTTAAAATTCGTGCAAGACAAGGAGGAGAGAGAAAAGTCAACAAAACTTGCAAAATAAGCCAAGTTAAGAGGATATTTTGCAAGTGTACTTTGGTCATTTGGTTTGGGGGATTTTTAAGTGCCCTCTTGACATATTCTAAGACATTTTGCACTCCCTTTTGCATGATTATGTTGACCAAGAGCTCAAGGACCATAGATATTAAAGTAACAGTTGAAGGGCACGAATTACGAGGAAAGTGTAACCGGCAAAAGGTAGCTGAGCGGGACCGGTTAGGGTGTTCCGGAGACGGGCCCAAACCCCTGGAAATGAGAGAGGACGAATTTGGTGGGCCCAGAGAAGAGAGAAAGTGTCTTGGAGAAGAAGAGAAAGGTCACATCATGTAATAATGAAGAGAGAGAAAATAAAATAATCTGGATTAATCTGGACCACATATTTGAATCTGATGTGACAAGATGAATGTCATGTAATTATGACATCACAAGGGTAATTGTGACACAACCTAGGGAAGATCACGTGGGTCCCGCGAGTTGGAAGAAGTGAAGTGCAAATGACCGTTTACCCCTAGGCCAAAAACCTACAACTAGCAATTCGAGAGACAACTATCAGGGGCAACTCTGGAATTTCACCTTAAGGGCAGATGGGGAGGTGCCATTTTGAGCCAAGAATTCTCTAGAATTATTGAGAATAAAGTAAGAAAATCATATTTAAATCCGAAGCACTCTTTTGTCCGACGGGTAATAACCAAACTTGGGTAAAAGACTTTACCCTTGGAGCCTATATAAAGGGAACTCCTCCCTTCATTTGGAACCTGCCCAGCACGTCTTCAAGGAGAGGAAGAGGAGGTTCCAGCTGAAGGCTTGCTCCAAGGGAAGAGGAAGGCACCCGCAACCGAAATACCGAGGTAAGTTCTCTAATCGACGACTAGGAGACTCTGGTTTCTGCCCTATGGTATTTTCGTGAGGTTGCAGTAGGACTCTCATGTTTTTAAGGTTCTCAATGGGTCCAGAATGTGTTTTTGTGTGGGGACAAGGGAGATCACCTTTTTCTAAACTCAAAAAGATTAACTCTTTGATATACGAAAATCTGCCGATTCTTACGGTTTATGGGCAGCGTGTGTTCATCAACGGATTTAAAATAGTAAATGGATTCCTTTTCCTTTGATATTTTCATGGTGAAATTACACATCTGGGGCTTCAGTTTTGTATAATATTTTGTGTCATTTGGAGTTTTCAACCGAGACTTATCTTAATTTGAAAATGACCTCAAAACATGGATTCTGTTTCGGACCAGTGGCTAAACTTTGGGAATAAAGGAAGTATTCGAACCCATATGACTTTTGGAATTATTTTTATGGTAAACTAGACATACTAAGGGTTCAATGGCCACTTATTTCGTGTTAATAATATTTTTATAGAATTTATTAAAAATCGGCAAAGATGGATCAAAGTTTCTGGAATTTTGGGTGTTAGGCGAAATTCATGAACTTGAAGCAAAGTTTGTTCATGTAATTAACGAGCATGGTGTTTGACTGAATCTAGGGTATTAATGTGTGAGGGACGTATCTCCATCTTGAAGAAAAGAGTTTACCGTTTTCGAGGAGTTCCAGGTAGTAACTGTTGACTTGCATACTCTATGTTGCTTTTGCATGTGTGTTTTATCATGATGTAACACATCGGGCTGTAGTGCCTCTGCTACAGTACCGAGATCGGGCTGTAGTACCGAGATCGGGCTGTAGTACTTATTGGACTGTGTAACAACCCGACTTTTCGAAAGTAGTATAAATTTTTTTTTTTAAAATAATCAGAGTAGAGCATTTGAGCGGAAGAGTAACTGATATATAGATTCAAAAAGCCAACAGTAGTGTATCTGGCTGATTACAAAGGCGGTTCAATAACCGAGAGTTTTCAGAAATAAAAGACAACATCAAAAGGAAGACTCCTGCCGGAACAACGAAATGAAGTCTTCAGTCAGGTCTTCTACTCGGGCTGCTTGCCTCTCTCCTCGGTCCTTGGTCCTCCAGAACCTGATGCTATAGCAGGGCGAGATCCAACAAGACCGGATCTCGAGTAACGGTTAACCTCATATTTACATACACAACATATGCATTACATACATTCACATCACTTACAACATAAGTATCACATACGGCAAGCGCATCCCAATAGCACATAAGCCCCAGTGCAGATGTGTGGCCCTTAGCAACGTATTCTAACAAAGACATAAAATGTGTGGCCCTTAGCAACGTGTGGCCCTTAGCAACGTTTGGCCCATAGCAGTCGAATCCCAATAGCACATATAATGTGTGGCCCTTAGCAAACGTGAACATATCAACAGTACATAACATATCACAGAGCAATCAACTACCACATATACTACACATAGCACATACATGCATACCATAAATATCAGAGTTAGTGTTACAGTACGCGGACGTACTTACACCACATATACACATACAATAAACATAACACATATACGCATACCATAAACACAAGAGTTAAGGTTACCAGTACGCGAACGTACCTTCGTTGACAGATTACGGTATTTCTAGCACGTTTACTTGAAACCTGTACTTTTACTAAAATCGTGAAATCTCCAACAATGCTCGTCGGGCAACGTAACGGCGAAAATCAGGATTTCTGATATCCTATAAGGGTAATATCACTTTCATTAGTGATTTGACATTATAACTAGCATTTTAGGTAAAAATTACCATTTTGCCCTTCTACCCCTAATCTAGGCGAATTTCGCCAAAGACTTCGTTACTCTAGCAAATTTTCTTCCCGAAATTTCGCTTAACTTCGACGTAATTATGATTTTCGAAAATAATGACTAAAATAGCCCTCCCATATGATATCCAATCATACTTGAAAAATTTAAAGGCTACTCTAGCATTACTACTCTAACTATTGAAAGAACTACGAAAGCTTAAAGCTCTGCACCAAAAACTTACCCAGAGCTTCACTGTAATTTTTCCCTGAGCTTCTCTCTCTAAAATCCTCTCTCTAGAATCGGTTTTGCTCTTCAAAATGGTGTGAGAAATGAAGAGGAAACTTGGCTATTTATAGAAGAAAATGTGACACTATTCACTACTTTTTCATATCGGATATCGGCCGCCGGATCGCACTTTGCCACATGTCACGATCCTCACCGGCCACTTGGCAGCTGACATCATCATTTAAAGCCATGATGTCATGGTGGTGATGTCACTTACTTCCTCAAGAAGTCGTCTTACCGATAAGTTTCCGATCGGTGTCCGATCGCGTACTTTCTGAGAAATCTCAAAATTCGGTTAACTAACTTTGAAGATCTCCTCTTACTTACTAGAAATGTCTATTCTAATCTAAACCTTGATTCCATACAGGGCATTCCGTGTTCAGTAGAAGTTTCTCGAAAACGTGTCCGACGGTCCTAGGTTTAAACGCGCTTTGAATCACCAATCTCTAGAGAAAAATTCACTGATTCCAAATATGTCTAAATAAATTCAAACTCATTCCTAGATATTGAGTTAGAATTTATTTTCTTTATTTCCAAAAATATGCCTATATGCATTTTTCCCTATTTTGTTTTATTAGGAAAATGCACAAACGGCCTCGGAATTTACTTAGGAAGAGGTCACTTGAAGGTAAAAACTCACCGATCAATATTTTACCTTGACCTTGGAATTCCTATTCCTAGATCTCTAGATAGGATCCGTTTCCTAATTATTTAATTACTATTCATCATAATAAATTATATATTAAAATAATGTAACATGTGCAAAAATGCTACAAATATCATGATATTATTCCATTGCTTCTTATCTTCATTTTGAACTCATGATTTTCGGTCAAAAATCTGGTCCCTTTTTATTTAATTTTCGTTTTTATTTAATTAATAATTAATTAATATTATATAAAATAATTATTTAATAATTATTTTTATATAATTTTTACAAAATTTCCTATTGGTCCATACTTGTATTTAGGCTCAAAAATACCTAAACTCAACTATTTTTGTCCAAAATTTACAATTAATTAGTAAATATATTTTTACTAATTCTTGGCCAAAAACCACTAATTTTAGGGTTTTACATAATTATCTCCGAATTTCCTTTGCTTATGCTTAAGTAATTAGCCCAATATTACTTAATTACTTAATTATCACAAGTTGATAATTTTCTTACTTAGAACACCTCATTACCTTCATACTTTTGTATTGACATTTTGTTTTCATGTCTCCCGCATTATCTTAGCATTTACGGGGTATTTCGGTCATTTCCTTACTTTTTGAGTATTCTTCTACAATTTCTCCAAGCTTGTAACTTAATAAATTACCTAAATTAGGGACAATATCCTTCCCTATTTCAAATAGATTTTTACTTGCTTCTTTTATAGCTTTCACAGGGTATTTATAACCCATAATGTGTTTAGGGACCTATTTGTAAATCTTCAAACGTCTTAGGGACCTAATTGCAAATGATCCTTTTTCAAGGGAAATTACCCTAACAACATGGTAAACTCAATACAAGGTGTTTGAGACCTCATATTCACCTATTTTCAAGAGAAATTACCCTAAGTCAGATTTTAGGGTATTACAGACTGTGTGTCCTTAGGGTTTCTGCTACAGTACCGAGGGCATGTAGGATCGGGCTGCGGTGCCTATTGGACTGTGTGTCCTTAGGGTGTTGCTGCAGTACCGAGATATGTGAGGTAGGTAGGGCCTATGTGACTGTGTGTTCATAGGTTGCTACTGAGCCCTCAGGAGGGGTAGGTGATTAGGGTTTGGCCACCCTTAACACTGAGGCCCCTGAGCGCGCTATTCCGAGGGGCTTGTCTTGACCAGGCGGTCCTACGGAGATGCTACATGTCGATTTGTTGTGCCAGAGGCAGGTTTATTTGTACTTCCTAATTGTGATTTGCATTGCATGCACTGTATACATATTGTATTCGAGTCTAACAGTTTACTCTGGGGTTCAATCTTGAACTCCAGACTGGTTTCAAAGGTACAGGTGTAAGGCGGTAGGCCGGTTGGACTATGGGAAAGATAAGGGTAAGATCGATGAAGCTAAATATTGAAGATGTATGGAATGTCTTATCTCATCTTCTATGTTTTTATTTGGATGACTGTATGATGTATACTTACTGTACAGTATTTATTTTGGACGATTGTACCCTTAACCCTATGGGGACTTTACCTTAATTATTGTACCTTTACTAGTACATTGTAAGTTGTCCAAACCGATCATATGCTCTGCTGTGTGCACTCTGATGTATGTTAAAAAGGAATAATTACCAAACGTAAGGTAACAAGTAAAAGGAGTCCCTCTAACCCGCCACCCGAAAGGGCGAGGCCGGTAGGGTTGTGACAGATAATTTTCTTATTTAAGATCAATCATTATCTCACAACTATTTTACTGACATTGGTATTTTATGTCCCATGCATTATATTAAAAATCATGGGGGCAATTATGGTCCTCAAAATAATATTTAATTTTTCCCCTTATTATTTCCAAGGAAATAATTTAATAAATTATCTAAATTAAGGAAAATATTCTTCCCAATTTTTAATAAATATTTAATTGCCCTTTAAGATTTATCATAATATTTTCAGGGTATTTTATGACCTACAAGTGCATTTTAGAGATTTTAACACCTTATTTCTTCTAATTTCAATAGAAATTTCCCTAGAAATACCATATATATTTTGAGACCCCATATTCACCTATTTCCAATAGGTATTATTTACTAATTTATGATATTTATCATAAGTGCGATTTTTAGGGTATTACACAAAATAACACGTGTTCATATGAAACCTTCCAAATCATAATTTATATTATAGGAGCTTATATAAAAATTTATAAGTGTTCATTGGTAAATTTATAAATATACATACGCATTTTATACTAGTAATGGCAAAATGATAAACGTGATTAAAAAGCTTGACATAATTGATATAAGCAACAAATTTTGTCCTGTAGAATAGTAAAATAGGATACTAAATTTAAAAGTGAAGGGGGAAAAATTCTCTTGGATAGGTGATTAGCCTTTTCATTTTTATATAACTCTAAGCAGGAGAAAAGAAAAGATTTATCTAAGTTTTATTTATGTTAGCTAAAATTGTTGTTGTTTTTTTTTTCCAATGCTAAAATTGGTTTTAATAGTTTATGAAGAAAGGGACTTATCCTGGAATGGATCAACCAGAAGTTCATCATGATAATGCAAATGATGATTTACAATTTGATACTACCTCCGGTTCTAATTATAAGAACATTTTTATAGTGTAATTTACACTACAGAAGTATTTTTATAATTAGGACTGGAGGGAGTATATTCCAGCGCTTTTGCCATAGAGAACATAATGGGGTGTCTGATTTCTTGTCGGCGCCTATAGCTTAAGTAGTGGTTTCTTTGAAGCTACATTTCAATTTATCAAAAAAAAAGAGAAAGAAAGAAAGTATGTGACTTATTAGAGTTTTTTACATCATGTGAATCACCTAATAAACCAACAATTCTCACCCTACTTATTTGAATTTGAATTTCCTGCCAAATATATATTTCATGAATGCTGTTTATGTTATATGGATGTAATGCAGGTTTTGGGGTTTTGGATGTAGCGTTAGTAATATATATTTGGCTGCCTTCCTCTTCACCGGTGGCACTGTGACTGCCCTGCTCCTCTCTTTTGTTTTTAAGAAAATGTTTTTCCAGAAATTTCACTAGGCTAACAATGGGCTAACGGAACGAGTTTCTTAGATCTCATGTGGACGGTCTAAATCTCTCTCTCTTTGTTTAATAAACTTTTTTCAGTATCAGTATCCTAGGTATCTTTTTAGTATCAACCAGTATCCTGAAATAATTTTTCAAGATCATAAATTATTTTTCAGTATCAATCAGTACTTTGAAGTATCTTTTTAATCTCAGCCAGCACCCTGAAATATTTTTTTAGGATCCTTAAAAAAATATTTCAGGGTGCTAGTTGAGACTAAAACGATATTTCAAGGTATTGAAAAATATTTCATGATTTTGGAAAAAAAATTTAGGAATATTTTAGAGTAATGAATGGTACTAAAAAAAATTCAAGATATTGAACAAATTTTTGTTAAAAAAAAAGAGAGAGATCTAAACTTTCTAAATAAGATCTAAACGGCCGGATCTCTTACCTAAAGGACGAGCTGGGAAACTTGTTCATGGGCTAACAGGGTTAAGTGATTATGTGTGCAAACAATGCAACATGTGATTGGCTAACTAGACCTAAGTTTTGTCCTTAATTAATTTCAACATCGAAGGAGACTTCATTCGTAAAATACAGTTTTCTATTCTGTACGCTGATTTGACTGGGATATTGTAATATGATTAAGAAATATAATTGGTTTTTTTCATTGAAAAATCATTACATGCTTTCACCGGCCCATATGACAATTGGTTTCAATTAATTAATTAATCCTTATAAAATATATACCATAACTCACAAATATCATCAGTGTTTTAATCCTACAATTAATGTTTTCACAAGATAATTTAAATTTATACGGGGAAATTTTTTGTATCTTAATTTTTTTTCTTTTATTTTTATAATTATTATTGTATTCTTGTCAATATTATGTCATCTTGATTTTTCTAGTTATCGTTTATATTATCGACAAAATCTGATAAATAATCACAATTTTTAATGAAGAAGCTTATTTTGTTTTCTTGCTGAATTAATTTATTGCCGATGCAGATGCGGTTATTATATTTTTTAACAAAAAAATAAGAAGCTTCTTGGGTGGTATGTTTCATTATTTTGACAATTTTATTTTTCGCATGGCCTTAATCGCTAAGAAACCATCAACCAGGATGGTATTATAAATAGCTTATTTAGAAGCTTACCAGTTTACCGCATAAAAAGCACAAACCATTCAACAAACTCCCACCAATCCTCATCTTCCCAAAACCACCATGTCTGAAGGCAGCCACCATCACCACCACCACCGCCGCCACCACCACCACAACCAAGAAACTCCGATCGGCGAGATTGATTACAAAAAGGAAGAAAAGCACCACAAGCATCTGGAACAGCTTGGAGAGCTAGGAGCTGTTGCTGCTGGAGCCTTCGCATTGGTAAATATATACTACATGCTTACTTAATTTAATTAGATTAAGGAAGTTTGTTAAATAAGTTAATATGACATATATTTCTAAAACACCATAGTCATTTTTTTTAATTCTTTCATTCCCTCTCTTTTTTTATTATTGTGATGGAATATCAATAGGGGTAAATTATGATAAGCACCATAGTCCTCACCACCACCACCACCACAACCACAAAGAAAACCTGACCGGCGAGGTTGATCGCTATAAGGAAGAGAGGCACCATAAGCAAAAGGAACTCGGAAAATTAGGAGCTGTACGATTGATGCTGGAGCCTTCACACTAGTAATTATACTCTGTCCGGTCCTTAATATAATACATATTTACCTAACTTGATTAAATTAAGGAAGTTAGTTAATATGACATACCTCTTGTAAAATATTCTAATCATCTTCCTTAATTCCCTACTTTCTTCTCCTTTTTTATTATTGTTGAAGGATATGATTATCAATAGGGGTAATTTAGGAAAAGACTATGTTTTATATTTAAAACCAAAATCAACTCCTCAAATATGTCTTATATTAAGAACTATAGGAGTTGTATGTATGTATGTATGTATGTATGTATGTATGTATGTATGTATGTATGTATGTATGTATGTATGTATGTATGTATGTATGTATGTATGTATGTATGTATGTATGTATGTATGTATGTATGTATGTATGTATGTATGTATGTATGTATGTATGTATGTATGTATGTATGTATGTATGTATGTATGTATGTATGTATGTATGTATGTATGTATGTATGTATGTATGTATGTATGTATGTATGTATGTATGTATGTATGTATGTATGTATGTATGTATGTATGTATGTATGTATGTATGTATGTATGTATGTATGTATGTATGTATGTATGTATGTATGTATGTATGTATGTATGTATGTATGTATGTATGTATGTATGTATGTATGTATGTATGTATGTATGTATGTATGTATGTATGTATGTATGTATGTATGTATGTATGTATGTATGTATGTATGTATGTATGTATGTATGTATGTATGTATGTATGTATGTATGTATGTATGTATGTATGTATGTATGTATGTATGTATGTATGTATGTATGTATGTATGTATGTATGTATGTATGTATGTATGTATGTATGTATGTATGTATGTATGTATGTATGTATGTATGTATGTATGTATGTATGTATGTATGTATGTATGTATGTATGTATGTATGAAAAAAGTAACAATATAATGAAAATGTTTGTGCAGCATGAGAAGCACGAGGCGAAGAAGGATCAAGAACATGCACACAGTCACAAGATAAAAGAGGAGATTGCAGCAACCATTGCTGTTGGAGCAGGAGGATATGCTTTTCATGAACATCACAAGAAGAAAGAGGCCAAGAAGAATTATCAAGAGGAGGCTCATGGAAAGAAGCACCACCACGTCTTTCAATGATTTTAACTTTTATATATATATATATATATATATATATATATATATATATATATATATATATATATATATATATATATATATATCGCACAAGGCATTACAGTACTATGTGTTCCTGCACAAAGTATTCATAATATCTTGCAGTATTAGGAGAGGAGCTGAATTCATGTGTGGACAATACTTATAGTTTGTACTGTTGGATTATTCATTAATTTGTTTGTGTATATATGTATGTGCTTCATTTTCACAGCAGGAGATTAATAATACATGTGTGATTAATTATTTTTATGACTTTATTATATATATGAAATACGAATTTGTGTATTGTTTTCATCTTACAGGCCGTGCACTACCTATGGGACATTTTTGTGTATATATGTGACATTGTTTGTTGGACTCTGTTTGGTTAATTACTCATCATAGTGATGAGCACCAGGTGATGAGCAATATAGTGAGATGAATGGTTCAAAATGTTCAAATGATGAGCTTTAAATGAAGGAACAAAAATCATTTTTTTTTTTTGAAAAATCAACAATTAAAATATTTTATTTATTTTAGATTTTGCACCCATTAAAATGATTTTTTTTTTTTAAATAAAAATAAATTTTCCATATTAGATGCTCATCACCACCAAACTCAATCTTGTTTGTGTGTGATAATGCCTGTTAATAGTTTCAGTTACATGTTGCGCAAAGTAATTTGCCTAAAACAAGAGATGAGGGAAGAGAGAAGCAAACACTACAAGAATTATCTCTAAGAATTTTTAGTCCTCTAGAAAACATACAAGAGATTTTTCCACAATGATAATCTCAGCTCATTGAGAACTCATACAACTCTTTGGTTGGAGGGAAAAATAGGAGGAAAAGAATACTAGGAAAGGAAACTCCCTAAAATATTAAAGTTTTCCTTCATAGGATTCTTTGCTCCATATTTTTCTTTCCATCCATACTAGTAAGAGTTTTACACTGCTCACCCCAAATAAATACGACCTATGTAAAAGAAGTTCCCTAAAAAATGCTCTCAACAAGATAAAGAACTTTGAAAATAACAAATACCAAAGTGAGTGTTGTTGCTTTGCAAGAATTCTAGGTTAATTGCTTGGCTTCTGAAATCAAATAACTTTGAGCTTATTGACTTGCTGAATAATTATTAAGGGTACAGTCATCCAAAATAATAATAAAAAAGATATATAGTCATCTTCAAAATATATGTACAAAATATAATAGGGCATCCCCTACTCTTCAACTGCACTGTAACGCCCTACCTTTCCAAGAGGCTCTTCAAGCTTCAGGCACAACTCCCTGTAACTACAAAAGCTTCTGGAGTACAATAATAGCCCCCCAGAGTAACCATCAATACTCATGCACTAAATGTGAGATGTGTATGTATGCAACCATGAAATATGGATGAATACCAATAATATGCCAAATATACCATATATGCAAACAAATACATACATCACAACATGTCTTCGAACCGTCGAGCTGCCTTACCAAGGCAGGCCCCGGAATTACCGGAATCACAGGCCAGTCCCATTGGGCCCCCACATAGGCAGACCCCGACAGGCATCCTCAACGCTAGGAATTCAATCACAAACATTGTTTTGTATGCATATTTGGCCAACACAAAACAAAAACACATATGGCAAGCAACACATACAACAAAACACATAAAAGTGTCTGAGTAAAGAGGTTACTACCTGTGGGGTTTATTCTGCCTTAATATTTTATCATTCCTGGTAGCTTTTCCAAGTATGAATTAACCCTAAATAACATCAAAATACCTTATTTTATCACTTTCCAAAAATACCCTTGCATTTATCACAAAATCTGAGCCCTTTACAGTTTTTCCAGAAAATCCTGCGTTTTTGGCCCAACTTCAAACATTTTTAATAAATTCCACAGAAATCATATTTGTATGACATCAGTGGAATCTAAACCATTAGGATGTATAGCTTTCTGGAAAAATATTCCCAAAGTTCAAAAACATATTCATAAATTTATCAATTGAAAATACCGTTCACTGGTCCAGAACAGGGTTTCAAATCTTGAGCCACTTTGTGAAATTTATTTCTCTCGGTTGGAACCTTGAAAAATTACAAAAACTTATATCAAAATTAATCACCATATGTATAATTTAGTCCTGTAAAATTTCAGCTCAAACCAAGGCCTTTTACTATTTTAAAAACTTAGAAGAAGCTTCGCTGCCTAGAAAACTCGAATCTGGCAGCAAGCGTATCTTTAGGTTTTCGGTGTTATTGAGTTTGGAGACTTCAACCATATACAAAATCACGTTTTAGACTCATTGGAACCTTCAAAAACTCCAAAATCAGACCACAACACCAAGACCTAACTTCTTGAACGAAAATCCTCAACTAGAAACTCAAAGCTTAGGATTTTCGGTGTTTACCTGAAATCAGAAGTTTGCTTGGTGTTCTTACTCTTTCTCTTTGTGCTTGAGACTTGGCTGAGCTCTCCCTTCTCTCCTCTCCTCTGCAAAATTTCGTGCTCCCTTGGTTTAGGAGAGAGAGACCATGTATATTTAATAATAATAAAAGTAACTGATTAGTCTCGAATAACTGTGGTAAAATCATGTCCTGTAATTAATGGAGTTCATGACTTTTTCTCCAAGAAATCCATAGAATTCCAAGAGTCTCCAGGGGTATGACATGTGGCGAAATCCCCTTAAAATCTAGCAGATTTTATTTTCTTTTGGAGAAAATTACTTGTTCTGGCCCGATATTTTCATAAATTACAATTGTAGCCCGAAACTTACTAATTATTCCTGACTCTTCCCATGTACTTTGATCTGCCCAAAAGGACATATGTGGCACAATTTAGGGCCCACACACCTGCTCCAATTATTTCCTGTACAATTATTCCCATTTTGCCATTTTGTCTGAAAAGTGGGACCCGCAGCTTGACTTTTTGACTGATTCTTCTTTTCTCTCCCTTCTAGCACGTTTTTAATCATTATGGGGGCTAGATGGCATCACTTTGGGCCCACAAAATCTGTTCCCTTACTTTTCCCCTATCTTTTCCACTTTATCCGGTCAAATCTCCTTCTACCGGTCCACATGGGTCCCGCTGGTCAACAGGGTGTCTCCCTTTTGCACTTTTCCTCAACATTTTAGATATTTTTCTTTTGAGTGGATATGTTTAGGTGGCGCCTCCTTTAATTCTCAAAGTGGTCCTACACTTGTCTCATTCAATCCAAAGGAAACCCCTAATTGATCATTGTCGGTCCCTTTTCCACCGGTCAATCGCCTGTGGGACTCGTATTTTGTGTTTGAGACCGAATGTGAACAAAATCACCTGGTTTTCTCTCTCCTCTTTCATGTGGACGAAATTGAATACTTAAGGGGTAAGGATTTGACTTTTCTACCCCTGTAATCATTACTTACTTTTTGCTCTTTAACCCCGCAGTGACACGTGTCCCAATGTAAACATTACACTGACTTTTTCCCTTCAAAAACGCAGGGGATCTTCATTTGTCCAGGGAATGTCATGTGCATATTTATTTTAGCATATTTATGCTCAGCTAATTGTCCCAGACCTTAGGACATAGCTACATGACATTTTTACCAACCGATTAACATCGTATAAGTGTTTTTGTGCCCTTCTGCACCGTCACTTTAATTTCTATGGTCCTTGAGCTCTTGGTTGAAATACTCATAGGATATCAATGTTTTATTTCCAAATTTAAATATCACTCTTCTTGAACAGGGTCTAGTCGTATGCCTGATACATGCTTATTCTTAAGTCTGTAGGCCCAAAATTTAGGATATTACACAAGGTCAATACTTAACACTTAACAGTGCAGAGATGGAGTCCAAATTTTAATCCTTACTATATCTATATATGTATACATACATATATAGATATATGTGTGTTCTGGTGTAGAACGCAGATGTCTAGCCCTAAGGGGCTAGTATGTTGATATTGGTTAGGACTTGACCTAGAAGCGATTCCTAGGGCCTACGTACCCTGAAGAGGGATCAAAGTCCACGTAGTTCGAGGATTACTGGAGGCGTTTAGCCAAAGGGGGTGGTGTGTGTGCTCTGTGTAGGCGGTATGTAAATAGCCAGAGAGTAGAAGATAAGATGATGTGTACCTTTAGGGTTTAACTCCTATTTATAGGGTGTACCTCAAGGTTAGGGTTTGGACCCCGTGCGATGTGTATCCGAGGATCTAGGCAACCGCCCCCTTGAATAGGTCCTTCGGTTTGGATCCCTATGAGTCGGTTTAGATCCTTGCGCAGACAGCCCCCTGATGGGCCGGTTATCTAATGGGCCTAGATTTAGGTCCATAACAGTTGCCCCTAAGCTCGGTAGTTCAGGTCTCTGAGCTGCCGAGATTAATTGTTTGATTGACAGTGAAATATGGACTTGGTCGAGATATATCCAGCTCATCCGGGTTGTTTGAGAAGAAATAAGATCCCTTGCTTGCTTTCGTAGCAATTTTTCCCAGGATAATTACCCAGTCTATATTCCTGCATTGGATAATACGTAAGCAAATAAAAAAACTTACTATGCGCAAATCGCTTAGTTTGCTCATTTCGAATGCTTGTTCGAGTTCGCATTTATCCCGGTTATTGACAACTGTATATTAATTTCCCCCCAGCCTAGTAGTCCAGGTCTATAGATTGCCGGGGTGGATCTGTTGTTGAATCCGAGTTAGGAAGTTAGGAAGCGTCCGGGCTGCGATAGCTCTTTGGAGACAACTTCCTCCGACTGAAAAGCCGGGTTTTAGTCTTCAGTTCGTATTTGAATTACGACCGGGTTCAATGACCATGTATTCGCTCTTTGGTTCATGTCTCTGTCGTTAGAGCAATTTGAGGAGATTGAATCAATGCTCTCGATTGAGAGTTTATCTATTTATTTGCAGTTTGCAATCCGGAGTTAACATGGACTTAGTTGTACTTTACACGGAGCCCAGATTTTAACCGTATTAAGCGTAACCGGGGTCCGGCTTCTTTTCGTTGCCCATGACATTTTTGACGGAGCCCGGATTTTAACTGGGATAAGTGTAGCCGGGGTGTGGCTTCTTGTTTCCCGCAAGACTTTACGTGGAGCCCGGGTTTTAATTGGGATCAGTGTAACCGGGGTCGGCGCTCGTCTATTTTTGGAGGTGGATTCCATCCAGTTTAATACGGCACCCTTGCGCCCAGTGATGGGAGGGCACCAATAGCTCGAAGGAAACACATTCGATATGTGGATTTGAGGAAATATGAAATGAACAATTATGGGTGTCGTAACCCTGAATTTTTTTATCCAGTATGGGTGTCGTAACCCTGAATTGATCATTTAAATAGATTTGGTGGCCGCAGCCGTCTTTACCCGAAGCCCGGATTTTAACCAGATTCGGTGTAACCGGGGTCGGAAACACGTGATGTGTGGACTTAAAGAAATATGCAATGAACAATCACATATAAAGAAACAAGATATAAAAGAAAAAGGTACATGACCTCCACGAATAAGATCTTTTACCCCTCAAGTTGATGCAGTTATAAAGAGTAACCGGGTTTAATCCGTAATGGGTGTTGTAACCCGAGATTCATTAGTCCCACATGGGTGTCGTAACTCCGAATTCGTTTATCCATTCTGTTGCCCCCCAGACCGATAGTTCGTTTAACCCGGAGCAGACTCTTTGTGAATGTCGGGATTGCTTGCGTGCTGACCCGAGATTCCGGGTTCATATACTCTAACACCAAGATTAGGGTTGAGATACTCAAACACCGAGATTCTGGTTTGATATACCTTAACTCCCTAAGATTCAGATTTCGGGTTTATGATTTCTTAAAAACGAGTTTGTTTACCTCGGATTCATACATGTAAATAGACTTGGCGGGATTGCCGCCGCAACACGAAGCCGGGATTTTAACTAGATTCAGTGTAACCGCGGTCCACCTTCAAAATTTACACGGAGCCAGGATTTTAACCAGATTTGGTATAACCGGGGTCCGCCTTCAAATTTTTACACGGAACCGAGATTTTAACCAAATTTGGTATAACCGGGGTCCGCCTTCAAATTTTTACACAGAGCCGGGATTTTAACCAGATTTGGTATAACCGGGGTCCGCCTTCAAATTTTTACACGGAGCCGGGATTTTAACCAGATTTGTTGTAACCGAGGTCCGCCTTCAAATTTACATGGAGCCGGGATTGGAACCAGATTTGGTGTAACCGGGGTCTGCCTTCAGATTTACACGGAGCTGGGATTTTACATAGATTTGGTATAACCGGGTCCGCCTTCTTTTATTTTTGGAGGTGGATTCCTCCTTTTCTCCTTTGGCGAGTAGCAAATTAAATACAACACCCTTGCACCCAATGACGACAGGGTACCGATGGCTCAAAGGAAACACATGTGATATGTGGACTTGAGGAAAGATGCAATGAATAATTACATATAAAGAAGCAAGATTTGAAAGAGAAAAGTACCTGCTTCCCATGAAACTTTACACAAAGCCCAGATTTTAACCATATTAAGTGTAACCGGGGTCCGCGTTCTTCTATTTTGGCAGGGCAACAAGGCTCAAAGGAAACACATGTGATATGTGGACTTGAGGAAATATGCAATGAATAATTACATATAAAGAAACAAGATTTGAAGGAGAAAAGTACCTACTTCCCATGAAACTTTACACGAAGCCGGTCTCCTTTTTTGCATGCAAATAACAAGATCATGAGCGACTTTGCTATATGTTCGAAGGGTTTTAGTAATCCGCTTACTCTTTCTAATGTAAATAATATAGAAAAGACAAAGTCAAAGCAGATATAGCAAAGGCAAACATAAAGTAATGTGATCCTATTATTGACCTCCCTGCATCCCCGAGTCATGAAAACAACTCCTTTGAACTAAATGGCGTGGATAATTCAAATGTTGTGGTTGCTTATGATCCAAATAGGGCATCTAAATTTATGCCCGCATTGAAAAGTCTGGGTTCCCAAGGAGAGAGGATGACGATCCTGGGTTCCCAAGGAGAGAGGATGATGATCTTTCATACTATCTTCTCGTTATGTGGAGTCAACCCAATTGCCCAGCTTGTCCAATGAGAGGAGAATGTAAACATTTTCAAAGCGCAGTTGCAAGTCTAACACTACTTGCCATACCTCAAAACATTACTGATGGAAGGCCTAGTTCAATTACTACCAAATGTTTGGATGTTGCAAAAAGTTGAACCATAATGCATTGTGAACCTATTATTGACCTCCCTGCATCATCTAGCCGTGAAAATACCCAAAGTGAAATACAAGATCTAGAAGAATCTTGCATGGGTGACAGTAACTTTGAGGAGTTTTCAATATTAGAGCTTGATAAAGAACATTTAAAAGAAAGTGACAATTACTTTGAACTAAATGACATGGAGAGTTCAAATGATATGGTTGCCCATAATCCAAGCATGGCCTCTAAATTTATGCCAGAGGTGAAAAGTGTTGCTCGTTTAAGGACTAAGCGTATGGTTTATATGCTTCCTGATATACACCCTCTCTTAAAAGAATTCCCAAAGAGAGATCCTGGTGATCCTTCCAACTATCTTCTCGTCATGTAGACACATGGAGAGTTAAAAGAAAACCCATGTAAAGCAGCTCAAAACCAAAGTCGTTGCTTAAAAACCATTGTTTCTCTGAATCCATTCGCAGGCTATTACGGTTTTTGACTTTGTTGCTGCGGATTTTTAGGAACTGCCCGTGTAAAGGCATCTGACTGCTGCTTCTGGTATTGACCATCTTGGTCGTAGGAATCGAAATTTACGGTTCCCCACGGATGACGCCACTGTTCTGGTGTAGAACACAGATGTCTAGCCCTAAGGGGGTAGTATGTTGATATTGGTTAGAACTTGACCTAGGAGCGATTTCTAGGGCCTACATACCCTGAAGAGGGATCAAAGTCCACGTAGTTCGAGGATTACTGGAGGCGTTTAGCCAAACGGGGTGGTGTGTGTGCTCTGTGTAGGCAATATGTAAATAGCTCGAGAGTACAAGATAAGATGATGTGTACCTTTAGGGTTTAACTCCTATTTATAGAGTGTACCTCAGGGTTAGGATTTGGACCCTGTGCGATGTGTATCCGAGGATCTTGGCAACCGCCCCCTTGAATAGGTCCTTCGGTTTGGATCCCTATGGGTCGATTGAGATCCTTGCGCAGACTGCCCCCTACTGCGCCGGTTAGCTAATGGGCCTAGATTTAGGTCCATAACAATGTGTGTGTATACATACACACACACATACATATGCATACACACACAGAGAGAGAGATATATATATATATATATCTCTGTGTGTGTGAGTGTGTGTGTGTGTGTGTGTGTTTATATATGTACACACACATAGATATACAAATATCTATACATACATACACATATGTGTGTGTGCAGTGACGGACCTTCATGTATACAATGGGGGGCATGGCCCCCCAAAAAAAAAAATTTTATCTCAAATTTTTAATATAAATTGGATTTTTTTTATAGATTTGGCCCAAAAATTTATATATTTGGCTTAAAAATTTATACATTTGGCTTAAAAATTTATACATTTGGCCCCCCAAATATTTTTTCTTAAAAAGTAATTAATGAATATACATTTGCCCCCCCTAAAAAATTCTTCCAAGGTCTATCCCTGTGTGTGTCTATATATATTTCTGTGTAGACACAAACACACACACACACATACATATATAGACACACACATATATAAAAGTTTTACTAATTGGAAGAGTCTACGCACCTATATATATATTCATAAAAAATCAAACACATTTGAGAGAATAAAATAAGGGTATTTTAAGAAGAAATTGATAAAAATTAGAATGTTGTCTTATAATTAGGACCAAAACCAAATCCCAAATGTTGTCTTATAATTATGACCGGAAGAAGTTGTATATATTATGGTTACAATGGGGACTGTAGTAAATTGGGGCAAAGGAATGTGGATTTTAGCTCGGGGGCTATAGACTTATATATTCAAATCCAAATAAGAATATTAAAATTGATATTAATCTTGTTCGAGTCAAATTTTTAGTTTCTTTTTTTGGCCAACCGAAATTTTAAAGAGAAAAAGATATGAAAGTATCATTTTAACTTCAAAATCTTAAATAAGTAATTTCCTACTAAAATGAGTAGTTAATTATTGTACTCTTATAATTAATACCATACTCTTATAGAAACCAGACTAATTTAGAATTTTGAAGTTCATATAGTATTTTCTTGTATTTTTCCCAATTTTAATTTCTTTTATTACCATTATTTAATATCTCATATTTTTGAGGCAGATTTGGGTATGATCACGCCTAATCTAATTCCCCTAATGTAATTTTTTTTTAATCCACTAAGTTTAAACTCTCTGGTTTTGTTTAATTTAAAAAACGCAAATCGTTTTCACTTTTCACTTGACCCAATTGACATTAGTCAAAATTTTAATTTGGCCTAAGGCTTAAGCGTCATTCAAATTTTAAGAAGGAAAAAAATTGAAATTTTAAATTTTTAAACACTTTTTAATAACAATTTTAAACACAAGTTTAAACTGTGATTCCTTTTATCAGATATTATTTTGGGTATATTCCTTTAAAGTCCCAAAGGCCAAAAAAATGTCAACAAAATCTCAGAAAATTCTGATGTCAAATAAGATTAGGATAGGCATAGGGTTGGTATTTGGTAAATTGATCCTTATGGGAACGATATTATTTTTAAAGTAAATATCTTTTTTTGTCCCTGAAAAAAAACACGGGACCCATTTTGGTCCATGAAAAAAAAAGTCCTTTTTAGTCTAGAAAAAGGAAAAATAAGGTCCCTTTTAGTCATTTTTTGTGGGCATTTTAATCCCTCACAAATTCTCAAAAGGTCCTTTTTAGTCCCTAAAAAGGATGAAAAATGACTTTTTTTTTTCTCAGTGATCAAAATGGGTCCCCTTTTTTTTTTCCAGTGACCTAAAAAGGTATTTACTCTTATTTTTAACCTTGGGATATTTATTGGTATTGCACTGATAAGTGTATACTTGCGCATTATACCCATCAAGATTTTAGCGCCATTGCAAAAACTTCATGAGGAATAAGTGGAAGACCAACCTAGGCCAGTGATATAGTTTAATTTTTGGGCTAAGATTGCTAAGCTTGATAATTGATTTTTGTTATGCAATTAACTATTCATGGGCTATATTCATAAAATAAAATAAATAAATAAAATTCATGGGCTGCATTTTATTAAGTGTCTAGGTGAGTTGGTGACGTGTTCAGTTTTAAATGTAGAAATAAACTCTAACAACCTTTAGTGCATGTATACACTATCAATTGTAACAGGGTGGTATTCCAAGATATCAAACCCACAAGGAATTGCTACAACCTTTAATTACTAAAATTATCTTAAATTAATTCTATTTTGGATAATCAAAATTTGAGGATGATAATAAGCAAAACAATAATAGAAAACGTAAATAAAACAAGGCTAGAAGAATTGGAGATCAAGTAACTCAAGTAACATGTATGAGGAAAGACTTCTTTGATGATTCAAGGCGTTAGGGTTTCACAACTTCCCTAGCAATCCTAAATTCCTAATTAATAGTCTTCCAATCCTTACTTTCTTGAAACCTATAGATTACCAAATAAATGCCTATTAAATTATCTAACCCTTATGTCTAATTGATTAGATCTTTACCCATCCTAGAATATGATGTATATTTCTATATTACTATTAAGGCGTTCATTAAGATTTAACATCCCTCATTACTCAAACTCAGCTCTGTATGTCACATATCTAATGAAGAGGATGAATGAATCTAAGCTTAAAGCCTTGCACCTATGAGTTATTGTTCTTTATCAATTGAACCTAGGGAGTTGAATTATCTATGTCTAGACTAACCCAAACCCTTTCACATAATTAGGTGATCAATCTAATTAATTAAACATGATAAAGAAGTGATCTTTAAAAGAATCTTGAAAGTATTGGATCGGAAACCACTAACTATTCATGCTAATTCCACTGCTAGCCTTAACCAAGGAATTAGAAACACATTATCATAAGAAAAATAACAACTTTAATTGAATAACACATGAAACACAAAATTGTTTAAAAATAAAAAAATAAGAAGATGAAGAATGGTGTAGAAGAAGAAGAAGCTAGGCTTCTCTGGATTCCTAGTTCTGTACTCCGACAACAATCCAAGCTTTTCTTCTCCAAGCTCTCTAAATCATGCCTCACACAACAACCAGAGTGCTCTCTCCCAATTCAAGTCTTAAACTCTAAAACCTCAACCCTCCAAAGCTTTGCATAAGATACCTTTAAATAGAAGAAGATGCCTCCTTGCTTGACCTAGCTAGCCATCCATCTGTTGATTGGATGGCCAATCAATTACCTTATGCAATTAGCTTAATTTGGGATTCTTTCCTTCTTTACAAAATCAACACTTTATTTACATGCATAATTTATCATCTTCCCTCTTTTGTGCCGCCACCTAGAAACTTTAGGAAGTTTCCTCTTCAAATGGTTTAGATGGATTGGGTTCTCCTTTGATCCAATGCTTGATGAACTTCTCTCCTAGGCCCAATGATGACTTTTACTCATGATCATTTAGTTTTTTTTTTTTTAGGTCGAACATGATCATTTAGGTGACTAGCTTGATTGGGTTAAATTTAGTCCAATTGTTATGCAATTCAATTCATTTAGGTGACTTTTACTCATATCTCCTACAATTAAGCACCACACAAATTAGTGTAATATTTGATCATGAGAGCAAAATAAATAGAATAACCAACCAATAAATTTAAGAATAAAGGTAATAAAATATGATAATGATTGGACTTATCAGTTGTTGAGCCTAACATTAACCGTAAAGCAAGCAAGAGAAATCATAGGAGCCCACTTTCACATAAAACAATCGCCAACATTAAACCAAATAATTCAAGTAGTGAACAAACTACCCATGACTTCATGAATCATCAAATAGGCAACTAGGTTCTCGATCAACATGTCAAGATAGACTCCAACATACATAGCTATCATTTAGCTATGCAGCTATGCGCATATGCAAGTCGTGATACAGTAGAACCAAAATATGAAGTCCCCAAATAAAGAGTAAAGGCTACTACAATACATATTATTGTACTAAATTACAAACAAAAATAAAAATGCCACTTTCATAGGGAATGCGATTGCATTTAGCATATGCAACAAGCCTTTTAAACCCCTAGGTTAGCCCTAGTGGACGAGTGGAGTCTTGTGAGGTGTAACATCCCGAATTTTGAGACAAGGAGTTTTGGCATTAGATTGGGATGAGAGGCTGCTAAGCCAGTAGGAGTCAATAGTCTTAAACTTATCTTGAGGAAAAAGTTAAACAAATATCTTTAGACCTTGAAAATTTAGGAAAAAAGTATGAAATATTATTTTGAGGATCTAGAATTATTATTAGGGGTTTAATTGTGAAAGATTGCCTTAAATAGTCTAAAAGCCATTATTTGGAATTTAGGACCTACTTTTCCGAAAATTTAAGGACAAATAGTTATAGTATAATTTTTGACCTAGAAATTTGAGTCGATATTTTAAGGTTTAGAGAAGTTAATTAAGGAAGAAAAATCCTTATATGAAATTAAGAATTTATTTCTTTCACCTATCTAATATTTGCAACTAAATAAGTAAAAAAGACCAAGTTGCAAATAAGAGTCTAGTAGTTGATTTAATGGGATTAATATGGTGTGGGACCCACAACATTCACCACACCAATTCTATTATATATTTTCACGCCACTTATGTATTCCCTTAATTCCCATTGTTTTTATGCTGAATGTGCAAATCACGTGCTCCTCCTAGATATATGCAGAAGCCTTCCGGGTAGCAAAACAACACCCTCTTCCACATGGTCTCTCAATTTCACGCCATGTGTACGCCTCCCTCTCTCAATTTCGGACAGCTCACCCATACATTTTTTTTTTTTGCTCAAGAGCTCACCCATACATGCAACCATTCTTTCCTTTATTCATTAATTCAAGTCGGCCAAAACACACCACACCATACGCCTAATTTCTATCCCTATTCATTTCCTAATTCATTCATCCATTCGGCCCTTAAGCACAGAAAAAAAAAAAAAAAAACCAGAGGACGAGAGCTTGAGAGAAGGAACCGTAGGAAGGAAGGAAGAAGAAGAGGAAGGAGGTGTTGTAATCCACATGCAAGCTTGGTTTTGGGTTTAGGAATTGACAATTGCTTGAGCTCAATTGAGAGAAAGGTATACCTAAAAGATTTTGGTAAAGGTATAATTTTAGAAGGAGCAGGTGAGTGAATAGCGTCCCTAATTTTTTATAACTGATATTTTTCATTGTTAAACTTTAATGTTTATTTTCATTTTCATACTTAAAAGTATGATTTTATAAAGGAATATTTGTTGATAGTATATAAGTAAAGAACGATTATTTTATTCGTTATTATGTATTTTCTTCCAATTGTTTCATGGCATAATTCATGATTATGCAGTTAAATGGAAATGAGACTTTTGAGATATATTTCCATAAATTTTATGTTGAAATGATCTTGGATTTTAGAAAGTTTATAAGTTAGAATTTATTATTTGTAATGGAATGTTATTTTACACGAGTTCTTGATATTTCAAAAGGATTTTGCCGATAGATTGAATTTGAAAGAAATTTTTGAAATATTGTTTGTGAAAGTTCAAGCTGGGGGATTTGATTATGAAGTATGAGATAAAGTTGTTATTATCTTGAAGGAAGAGTTTTTATTACTTTGATAAATTGACCCCATGCATGCTTGAAAATGTTTTGGAGAGGACTGAATACAGCACGCTGGTTAATAACAACAGTACTGTTAGTTCTTGGTGCACCATGGTTAACCTCATGCTCGCTTGATATTCATGGGATTCATTCTCATGCCTGTTTCATGGACTGTGTGTCCATGCCTGTTTCATGACTTCGAGTCATGCCTGGTTTGTTACCCTCATGTACTATGTGTCCATGCCTGTTTTCATGGCTTAGAGCCATGTCTGGTTAGTTACCCTCGTGGACTGGGTGGCCACGCTTGTCATTCGTTCTGTAAGAAGTTCTACGGAAAGATGCAGTTCGAGAATTGTGTTTAAAATTGTTTACGTTAAATCAAAGGTTTTAATGCGTACTTGAAATTATTTGATTAACGATATTTTGTGTAGAGTTCTATTTTATTTATGATATTATGATTTTAGAAATTGAAGTCATTGCCACATTGTTATTATTAGAAGATAAAAATGTTTAAATTATTTTGCTTGCATTTCATTAAATTATAAGAATGAGACATTATTCACCGGAAACTTTGTTTTTGTTCAGATAGTATTGTCGATCATGTATCTCCTGCTGAGCGGTGAAAGGTTTCCTTAAGGATTTAAAGTTCGCTGACTCATTTTGATATGCTACTAATTCATGTAATCATAACCCTAGATTTTTGTATTATTATTTAGAGATAGATGCTCCATGTAATTTATAGGTAGGATCCATAAATTTTAGAACTCATGTTTATAAGTATAAGGCTTAAGGAATGTGAGTCCACTCATATTCCGTGCCGGTCACCCCTTCAGGTTCCAGGGCATGACATGAGGGTTTTTGGAGATGGTATCCACAAACATTTGTGGCATTTTAATTACATCATAATGTTTCTTGTTTGGTCTCATACTTGAAGTTGAAAGAATTCATGCCAGTATAAATGTCGTCATCCATGTTATAGGTAACTTGTTGCCCATTAGTAAGAGTATCACGTTGAGTGTATGAGAAGGGAACGTCACATGAACCCATTGTTGCTAGCAAACTCACTGTCACCTTCGTCATTGGTGGCACAATAACTTTGTACACAGTCTCTAATATAGTTGATGATGTCTTATTAGTTTCTCCCCACTCGTATGCTCCACTAAATTCAGCTGAAATTTCAATTTTTCCTTTTGCAATCAATGGAACGCCGGTTTGGAAGCTAGTTTTGACACCCAGCTTCAAAGAAACATTGGCATTCCAAGTACTGCTCTTAGTCTCTGTATAAGAGAGCTTGACTTCTGCATTATTGGGTTCTTGAGTCCTGTTAATGGCAACTTCAGTGGCCATTGTGAGGACTCATTGGCTGTAAATCCTAGCATCTAAGAGACGAAAATTGACATTATAGATTTGCCTTGAAATAACAAGCTCTTCCACCTCTATTCGGGCCTCTCTAGAAATGGTGGGAACTCCAGCAATAATACAACTTTTCTTGCCCTCAGTTGTGAGTCTCTTGCAAAAATTATTGTTGCCTAAGTTACGAAGAGCAACGACATTGTTGTCAACTTTGATTGGCCAAAACAAAGTGTCAAAGTTGATATTGGTGGTGCCATCACTACTACAGAAAACAGTTTTAACGTCGGTTTCAGGGAGCCTCCTATGTGAGCGACATAGTAAAGTCTGGCAACAACGTCCCTTAAAAACATCCCTTAAAATGCCAACGCCTTTATTTTCTACTTCCTTTTTTGAAAAAGGGACTTTTTTTGGGAACTAAAATCCATTTCTTGTATTAGTGCATCTGAATCAGCCCATATCCAATTGGGGCTACGCCTCCAAAATTTACCAAAGTAATCAGACTATACATGGATGCTTCCGTCAGGAGTGTTGAAGATCTCGTTCCCAACTGTTGGATCACCTACATCATTTGATGCAAACTACAAATATTGGTGTCCCTCGATCCGACGGGCACTGAGATATTGGCCATTGTCGCCCTTGAATGCAACATATTTAAGCATTATCTGTAACACACCCAAATTTTTAACAATTATAATAACATAAAACTACAATTATTTTTATTAATAATTACTGAAATTCAAAATAACCAAGTTTGGGAAATGTTACCACCACACTTATACTGGGACAAGTGCAAGGCTAACTTATTACATTAACATAAATCCGAACTTAAATAAATGTGTTTTATTCAGAACATAAAAAAGAAGAAGCTAGAATTACTAAATGTTCTTCCTCACTTCTCACTGCTAACCCCAACCTCGCAACCTGTTTCACTGAAAATCTGCCCCCTGAAGGATCATCGCAGCCACATAAACACAAACATCAACAAAGCTGGTAATCCTAATAAAAACAAAGATGATCTAGCTCAAATATATTAATCAAATCAAATATATAATCACATAGTAATTGAATCAAATATCAATTTTAATATTCATCATATCTATATATCCACAACGAATCAAATATTATTCATTATCTTTTTACATTTATTTAGACCCGAAAAACCCTGCCAGTCTATTTAGTGGGAAGAGAACCATGGTAGACCCAGGAAACCCTACCAATCTACTTTGTGACCCGGGAAACCCTGCCAGTCACAAATCATCAAATTGGCCATAAAATATTTCTTCCTAGTGTGCACACCTCTTCCCAAAGTTGCTACTAGTGCCCTGGGAAAACCTGTCAGACATCACTTTGGGAAGAACGGATAATCTCTGTTCACATCATGTAATATATAGGGAAAATTCATTTTAGGGCCCTTTTAACAGGAAAAAACCAAAAAAAGACCCCAAGATTATGACAATCTCAGAAAAGGCTCTAGGGCCTTTTCTGGGATTTTCAGAATCTACGTGAGTTGTTAACGGGGCTGATATAGTTGTTAACGGGGTACTGTTATAGTTGTTAACGATACTGATTTAGTTTTTAGAAAATTGTTGTTAATGGTACTGATTTAGTTGTTAATGACCTACTCGTTAACAACTATATCAACCCCGTTAACAACTCACCCAAGATTCTAACAATCCCAGAAAAGGCCCTGGAGCCTTTTCTGATATTGTCAGAATCTTGGAGCCTTTTTTGGGTTTTTTCTTGTTAAAAGGGCCCTGAAATGAATTTTCCCTAATATATATCGGAGGTATAAAGCCTAATGATTCTGTTAATCACTTTAGGAGATACCATCCCAAAGCTATCCCCCACTATTAAATTATTTTAAATACACATAATAAATTTCCAAAATATTTCCAATCTATGTTTGAAACACTCGTAATCAATTCAATTCAATTCGTACTTGCACCTATATGTTTAAAACACTTGTATTGCAATCAATTCAATTCAATTCGTACTTGTACATATATGTTTGAAACACTTGTATTGTAATCAACACAACATACAATTGTTATGTTGATACAGCCAACACCAACAACATGCATACATATATAGATATATATATGTATATATATATATATACACACACACACACATATATATATGTATATATTATATATATATGTGTGTGTGTGTGTGTGTGTGGGTTTATCGTTTGTCATGTCACTTGACATAAGATTATGTCAAGTGAGCCCAAAACTACATCATTTTGAGAGTTAAGGAAATTAATGAAGGGTATTTTTGTTTTAGAATTTATTATATGAGTTTTACTAAAAATATCCTTCATTAATTCCCCTGACCCAAAACTACGTCGTTTTGAGAGTTCATTAATTCCTCTAATCCCAAAACGACGTAGTTTTGGAGTGACTTGACATAACCTTATGTCAAGTGACATATATATATATATATATATATATATATATATATATATATATATATATATATATATATATATATATATATATATATATATATATATATAATGGATTCTTCAAATTAAACTATAAAATAAATTCTCATGGGTTCCTATAAGGTTGTCATAAGAAATTTCCATGACATTTAAACCCTTGACTCTACTCATTTCATGGGTTCTTATAAGATTGTCATGAGAATATATAACCGAGATATTGGTTCATTTATTGACGAACGAATATAATCATAATATATTATTATAGGATAGGATTTTAAGCCAAAAGAAAACGACATAGAACCCAGAGCAAAACGTATAGGTATTCAATCATCAAAACCGAATACCCGAAGCAACTACATACAGTATCTTATATTCAATGTTAAGTGGAAAAAAAAAATCACGCAAAACGAGGGGAAGAAATATAATATATATATATTCAATCACAAAAACAAAACTGAGGCACTTATTTAGCAATCTACATACTCAATAACTAAGGCTAGTCTAAATCATGCAGAATCCTATCATTGGAAGGAAACAACTTTCTCACGGAAAGGCACCTGGAAAATTTATTACTATATTATTGTTATTGTTATTATTATTATTAAGATTAAGATTAATATGGGGTATTACAATCGATAGTGATTCCCCATCAATGATTGTGCAGACATCGCATGAATCTTTGTCAGGATTTCCCGATCCTGCAAATAAACAGGAAGCAAAGGGTGCAGCAATCCTCCATAAACATGCATATTTTCCAAGTTGGACGTGCAAAAATCGGATTGTTTTAGCATCAGCATCTACATAGACTGGCTTGAACAATGTACATGACCATTTGGATTGGTCTTCCTCAGGTTCATCAGCTCTCGCAACAATCCACCAATGGTTCTGTGTCCACCTCACCCAATATTTGTTATTGTAACAACATCTTATGTGCACTAGTCCATTGTCACTCTTTGCCTTCTTCACTTCGAACTTTGCATATTGGCTTACAACCTCCTCTCCGGAGAATTGGAGAAACCCATGCACCTGCCCATCTTATTGTATATAACATAAGTATTTGTTGTTGTAGTTTGATTTGAGCACCAAAAACCTTGGCAATGATATGTTGCCCTTGAATGCAACATGTTTAGGCATTATCAATGGTGATTTCCATTCGATAATTGTGTAGACATCGCACGAATCTTGGTCAGGATTTTTTGATCCTGCATATAAACAGGAAGCAAAGGGTGCATTAGCCCTCCATAAGCATGCATAGTGTCCAAGCTGAACGTGCAAAAATCGGATTGTTTTAGCATCAGAATCTACGAGGATCGGCTTGAACAATGTACATGACCATTTGGATTGGTCTTCCTCAGGTTTATCAGCTCCCGCAACAATCCACCAATGGTTCTGTGTCCACCTTACCCAATATTTGTTATTGTAACAGGATCTTATGTGCATTAGTCCATTCTTACTCTTTGCCATCTCCACTTCAAACTTTTTATATGGGCTCACAATTTTCTCTTCGGAGAATTGGAGAAACTTGTGCACCTGCACATCTTGCAAATCTTTCTGTATATAACGCAAGTATTTGTTGTTGTAGTTTGATTTGATGAGCACCACAAGCCTTGGCACTGACATTTTCACTCTTCTCTTTAATCACTTCTACTCCTTAGTGAGTGCTTTGCTTTACTCCAACCTGTTATTGCTATTAACTATTATTACACAGGATGAAAAAGATGAAGAAGATGTGTTGTGGTCCCTCTTACATACTCTTTAAAAAATCACATTGTGCAGGTTCGTTTTGTGGCGTGGTATATGCAATCACATGTGTCCAGCCCCACATGGCAACATATGATGCTATGTTGTCATTTAGAACCAACTCTAGAGTTTTATAATCGTCAAGAGTCTCATAGATTAAAATAAATATTGCTTTTTCTTCTTCCTTTTTTGTTAGATACAACACTTTTGAATATATATATATATATATATCATATTTAAAAAGTTAAATAAATTATTTGTAATTTACTGTTTTATAATATGAAAGTTAGAACTCTATATTATAAAGTGTAATTTTTAATACTAATTTACCATGTTATGTTACTAAAATATTTTATATTAAAAAGTTTAAAATTTTAATTATAACTTATCATTTAATGTTACTAAAAGCATCACTCCATAAAACAAAATGTAGCTTGCAGTGCTAATTTACCATAAATATTACTGTACTCACTACTTTATGTTACCAAAGTTATTGGTTCATGTTAAAAGAAGTAACCAACAAAATATTGTAAGTTATTGGTTTATCTGGACAAATCCTAATTCTGCCACCGACAAAATGGCTCTCGTGATTTCTTTGAACCAAAATTTTTGCGTGCCCTTTTTAAATTCATATTTTCTACGTTCAGTTTGTGAAATCATGTTCTTCTTTTGTTGGAATATGTAATCACGGACCTGCTTTCCTCCACTGCCTCACCAAAATTGTGCCGTCTTGGTGCAAAACAGTGAGTTGGAGCTTTTTTTTTCCGCTTTATATTTTATAATACTAAAGGGTATGGAAAGATACTTCAGGATATTGACCAGTATTAAAAAAAAAATACTTCATTATCTTGAAAATTTATTTTAGGACCTTGAAAAAATAGTTTCGGTATTGACAGGTGTAAAAAGATATTTTAGGATACTGATTGACACTTAAAAAATACTTCATGATTTTGAAAAATTATTTTAGGATCTTAAAAAGATATTGCAAGGTACTAACTGATACTAAAAAGATACTTCAGGATAATGACTGGTACTGAAAAAATACTTCATGATCTTGAAAAAATTATATTACACCCTTGAAAAAATATTTCAGAGCACTAACTAATAGAATATATATAGTTCTGGATGTTTTTTTAAAGATCATGAATTATTTTTTACTACTAGCCAGTATCCTAAATATCTTTTTAGTAACTGTCAATATTCTAAAATGTTAAGGAAAAAAGAAAGAAAGAAAGAAAGGCCCCAACTCACTATTTACGCCAAAATGGCACAGTTTTGGCAAAAAGAATGGCAACGAAGGAAAGTCAAGTCCCGGTTGGTTACTATTTATTGACAAGATGTGGCAATAACCCGAGTTCACATTAGGTGCACATGAGCCCCTTATGTGCTCATACCTCTATTAGAGGGATGAACATATTTTTTTTAATTTTTTATATTGTATTTATTTATATTTAAATTATAGGCTGGTTTTTGAAATGTTTTTTGTAACCAATATCTTAAATTAATTAGTTTTTATGATATTGGAGTTACAGACAAATATTTTTGAATGTAGACTAGAAACTAATTAAGTTGAGATACTGGATGTAAAAAATATTTCAGAAAACAACATATAATTTAAATCAAAATAAATACAATATATATACATAAAAAAATGTTCATCCTAGAGGTAGTAGAAGAATATAAAGTACACATAATATACGTGTACTCCAATAATCCGTACTCATGTGTAACATGAACACGCACCATTAACATTTAAGAGTAAAAGGGGCATGCTTTTTTTTTTTTTTTGGATATAACGCATAGCCCTCTTACCTTTTCCTTTTTTTTTTTAAGTAATTTGAATTCAAGAGAGGCCACATGCCCCCTCTTACTTTTTATTTTCTATATTTGTATTGAAATCTTTTTTTTAATCATATATTTATTATTTTATTTTTAAATAATAATCATAACACTACTATTTTTATTCTTTTATTTTTTTTTCAATTAATTACCATTATTTTATTATTTTCTTTACTCTTATAACTCATACATATTTCCAATAAACCTTTCTTATTCTTAATAATTACATTATACATATAATTATTATAAATAATTCTTTCTTAATTATAATTAAATCCTAAAATATAAATTAGATGTTACAATTCTGTCAACTTAAATAGAATTTGCCCCCAAAATTCGATTCAAGTTAGGAACAAAAACACAACCAAAATATAATAATCCATCCATTTGTCTCGTAAAATATTATAGGGTTAAGGAGCAAATATACCAACAAACTATAGGTCTAGGAGCAACCAGCACAACAAACTATTAGTTGGACCTTATTTACCAATAAACTATTGAAATGGTTAAATTGGCACAACCCGGTCGATCTTGTAGCAAGCGTCCGTTTGTTTGATTTATTTTGAGGAGATGATTTGACACGTAATAAACACGTGGCTTGGGTATCTTGAGTCGACCAAATTGTGGAAGCAATTTAACTCGGTTGGAGATTGGAAAAAGCAATTAGGGCTCAATTCATTTGGGGAAAAAAAACGAGAGTCGAAGGAGAGAGCGAAACCCGTCGGACTTGGAATCCTTTCGACGAGAGAAATTGGTGTGATCTTCGATCTTTGGTTATGAAAGTTTGAGAGATTGTTGGACTGGAATCCTGTCAACGATGGTGATCGTGGTTGAGGAAGCTCGGACGACAATGGCGCACGGAATGAGATAATCGACCGTCGGCTAGGGTTTTCGGTCTTCTGAACTGGACAGGTAACTTTCCTTTTCGGCTAAGTTTTCTCTTCAAATTTGATGTTTTCGTTTAGGTTTAAATTTGAGGTTTTCGTTTAGGGTTTAGTTTAGGTTTTCGTTTAGGGTTTATCCCCCCTTCTAATGGTGATTTTCTTTGATTTTGTGTTCTTGCTTTGGGTTGTAATTAAAATTCTTTGGATTACATTTAAAGTATGTACTAGTGTTTATCAGATGATTGCTGCTGAAGCTTGCCCGACAATTGTGTTGGTGTCTTTTTTCCCCATCACATCATATTCAAAATGACGTTGATGTTTACACGCTTTCAGACCTGTTTGATGTTGGTTTCTTATCTGTTAGACCTGATGTTGGTTTCTTATCTGTTAGACCTGATGTTGCATGTTTCTTAATTCCTATCTCTTGGTTATTTTTCTTTCCTTATTTACTTTTTTATCTACAGATATGTTGTATCATCATATACCTCCAAAGTTACTTCATTAATATGATGTTGGTTTCTTATCTACTAGACCTGATTTATTAGTATGATTAGCATCATATACATTAGTATGATTTGCATAACTCTGTAGTTGATCACAGTAAATGATCCTACAAAACAGAGCATAAAGGGAATATGCATGACAGCAATAAAGTAGGCCTATAGTTTCCGAGAGGTTAGAATTTATCCCCATATATTCAACAGAAAATTCTTGACACCCCTCTATCTGCTCCATTTATCATATTATTATATTCCAATCTTTAAATGGATTTCTTGCTCCATCTCCTCAGATTGTAGAATCAACATTTTACTTAGTTACCTTATTGTAGGTTTCTCAGTAGTGGCCTATGGGCTCGATTGTAAACTTCAATAACAAAAGCCCATCAATGAATAAAATTTTGGTTTTAATAAGTTTTTTTTTTTTCCAAAACTCAGGTTAAAGGTACAGATTTTTGTGGTTAGATTATTCTTCCTTTTTGATAATTTCATGCTACTTATATAATGACCATGTACATTTTTTTTCTTGAAGCCCGGATTAAGGACTGAAAAAGTCATTGAGGAAGGTGCACCAACTGAGTTTATGCATAATGACAACCCTCCAACAAAATTTCCAATTCCAAACGAGAAGGAAATAAGAAAGGCATCAGCTGCAACACCATCCTCCCAAGATGGTTCTAGGAAGATTGGCTTTACTTCTGGTCAAGTAGATTGGCCACTACCTGTGAACCCACCTGGATTGCGGTGGAAGGGGAAACCAAGTATCAGCAGCTCACAACTCTGTGTACAAAGCCAGCAGATCATGACAAGACAAACATCACAACAGCATCAACAAGGGGAGCCGATTATGACCACGAGGATGACCAACTCTAGGAACTAGACTTGTTTAGGATACTTTTTGTTTGGGTGATGGTGTATATTTGGAATCAGCCATGTTTTTGTATATTTTGGGCTAACTCTAGCAAGAAAAACTTGTTTAGGATCTATTTGTATGTATATTGATCCTTACTCATTTGCAATCAGTCTACTTGCTTGTATATTTTGGGCTAACTCTAGCAAGAAACACTTGTTTAGGATCTTTTTGTATTTATATTGATCCTTACACATTTGGAATCAGTGTACTTGCTTGTATATATACTTTGCTAGGTTTCAATTTACTGGTGGCTGTTTGTTATTTGAAAGTTGGCCATAATTGTGTTGTTGTGCTGTTTCAATTGACTAGTGGCTGTTTGTTTTTTGAAAGTTGGCCATAATTGTGTTGTTGGCCAACAATACTTTAATTGGCTTAAATAGGTTCCTCCATGGCCCGGGGGCATAAATCTGACTTGATGGTGTATGTTGATTTGTTGCTAGTTGTTCAATTTCATGTGTATAGGCGCATGTACAACTATATTATCTATATTGTATTAGTATATTGTGACAGGGCAATTATATTATACTACATTCGATGACCATGAGAGGTAGTATTGTTTTCATGGAAGTAGATATTTGTTATGAACAATACTAGAGGTAGTATTGTTTGTATTAGTATATTGTGACGGGGCATTTATATCATACTACATTCAATGACCACTAGTGCTCGATGCGGTATTTCATGTGCTCCTCAAAACTCAAGTTCTCTGGTTTTTCCATAGTTTCTTTAATCATTATGATTGTTGCATTTCTGTTGCATAGTGCCCAACATAAAGTGAAAACCTTATGTGACCAACCTTTTTATGGTCAAGTTGATATTAGGTTTGATACAGTAAGACATTTTGCGGCAAAGTGTAAACTCTATGGTTTCTTTGGCAATTTTTTACAACAATATAAATAACTAACATTTCAGTTCTGGAATACAATATAATGTGAACTAGAGGAATACATAAAATTCACTAATAAAGTAGAAGGCTACAAAATAAGTTTGAACCTACAGGAACAAAAATCCCATCAGCTGAGAATATGTGCACTAGAGAATATTGCATGCCATACCTACATAAGACCCTAATTTAAACAACAAAGAAATTACACATACTAATTACATCTTTAGATACAATACACACAACCAAACACATGTAAAAAATAACAATGTCACTGCTACTTTAAACTTGTTTTTCCCCTTCCTAAGTTCCCCATCATATAACTCATTTCTACGTTTGACTTCCTCAATTCACCATGTATTGCATCAATCTCTTCACTTAGTCTCGCCCATGATTTACTCTTCGGAGATTGCAATTTGCATCATATAATTTGTCAATATCGTCTAAAAGCTCCTTAATCACCGTATTTGCCCTCTCTCCGAACTCGTTATCATGCCAAGCAAAGAATCCACACGCCCCATCCTGTATTCACAAATTCGGTTAGATGAAAATATAATAGATATAATATAATTTAACTAGAGTTAAAACATTAATTACAATTCTAATAATTATGTAAACTATATTGACGTAAATCATTGGGGTTTTCATGATTCAACTTTATGGTTCAAGTGGTCAACACAGAAGCACATTATATATGCCCTGGCAAGGTATACTTGTGTATGGAATACAACAAATGGATTTAAATCAACCATGATGAGATTCCTACTTATTGTTAATTAATAATGATTAAAACTAGCCATTTTCAATATAAAGTAAACTGGTTGGTTGTGCATCCCGATTTTCAGCACAAACCCAACTTTCTGGTCTTATTGTTAAGAAATAATATTCATTAATCAAACTTGGAGCATGCATGACGTTGCACAAAATTACACAAACTCACACACACAATGGATAAAATCACAGTAGAAGGGAGAGAATATATCAATCAAGGGTCAATATAGGGCATGATTCTTCATTTAACGCAAGGAACTTTTGGCCCTAATCAATTTCTTGTAAATTCCATTCGAATCTTCAATAACACAATCTTAGGAATTCCAAAGTAATTGATTGGATGGATCAATGAAATATCAAAATGGCAATTTAGCTATCTTCACTTTTTTTAACCTCCCACCGTCGACTGAGGAGATAATGGAGCCACTGACCCATTCGAGCACAAATATAAACCAAGAAGAAGCAACGAATCAAAACCTCCGACCTAGTTGCTTACCTAGTTGTACAATGGGCAGCCGTAGAACCTCGACACAGGTTGCCGTCAGTCCACGCTGTCCATCTCGACGCCACCATTCTGTGATTGCAATACCTCCTCGGAGGTTCATAGTCCTCCTCGCGACTCGCTTGTTGAAGCAAAACCACCCTCCGCCTGGATCTTCCACTGGACGATGACGCCGATGATGCCATTCAAGACTGTCGACGATGATGGGTTGCCCAGTGACGACGAAGATGGGTTGCAGTGACGATGACGATGGGTTGCAGTGACCACGATTTCTCCTTCGACTCTCATTTTTTCCCCAAATAAAATGAGCCCTAATTG
Source organism: Acacia pycnantha (assembly GCA_025563575.1). Classification (NCBI taxonomy): domain Eukaryota; kingdom Viridiplantae; phylum Streptophyta; class Magnoliopsida; order Fabales; family Fabaceae; genus Acacia; species Acacia pycnantha. The sequence continues at coordinate 1,833,848 of JAMWYP010000248.1, forward strand.
CTTCTTGCTTCTTTCAATCTCCAGGTGTGTTTTTCCTGCCACGTTTTGCTGACTCAATAGCCACCTGTTCTATTTTCTCTCAATTCATCTCCCTCAAATAAATCAAACAAACGGACGTTGCACAGTAACCTGACGGGTTGTGCCAATTTAACCATTTCAATAGTTTATTGGTAAATAAGGTCTAACTAATAGTTTGCTGTGCTGGTTGCTCCTAGACCTATAGTTTGTTGGTATATTTGCTCCTTAACCCAATATTATATTAAAAAAGCATTCTATATTCTATATTGATTTAAGAAATATCCAAGAAGAAAAGGATTTACCGTAAGATCAATTTTATCTCAGATTCAAGGCAAAGCAAGATAAACACAACGAATAATGAAGAGATCTAAAAGCCCAAATTACAATACTAAAAAAACAGTAAGCATGAAAACATCAATCTAGAATAGAATGTGAGGATTCGAGACTTACGGTATGAATTATGGGCAAGAGAATCGAAGCAACACAATGAATAATGATGATGTAACCACAAAGAAAAGCAATCAATGCACGATCGAGAGGTCTGAAGATAAGAAAAACATGGAAGTCAGATAGACACAGACAAAAATAAAGCCATTGATAAAAGCTATCTGAAGCAGAGGAAGTGAGAAAACAAAAGGAATGTAGAGAGATCGATAAAAGAAAGGATTAAGGAAGAAACCTTAGATTTAACAGCTCCTGATGCTCTCTCTGTTAACAACTCCGACAAGTACTGACTGCAAAAGGGGAAAAAACACAACAAAGTAAAAAAGAGGGAGATAGCATCTTTTGATTCAAATGAAAAGATCAATTTTTGTTATGAACGAACTAGAACAAGACTGTGTCTTTTGCTATCTACTCGATTTTCATCAAACATTCACAAGCAGCCTACCCATCAAGGAGAAACCGCTCTACGTTGTGAGAAGTTTGGATTATACACACCAAACATGGGTTTTACTCCTCGGTTCGGCTTTTACCAGAGGATAGAAGGAAACATGAAGTTCAAAAGCAAAGGGTTTCACTCAGATGTGGTAGTTGTTGCTGCTAGTGCAGAAGAAAATTGAGAAACAGAAGAGCGGTAGGTATATTTGACAGTGGGCACAGGCATGGGAATCTGTACCCGAAAAAAAGAAGTGGTCATTAATTACATGCTTTTCTTGATGCCCGTCTTTTCTTTGTGAGGTGTCTCCTCTCCCATCTTCTTCTCAATATCAAGTTCAAAAGCAAGGGGTTTCACTCAGATGTGGTAGTTGTTGTCGCTAGTGCAGAGGAAAATTGAGAAACAGAAGAGAGGGGTAGGTATATTTAACAGTGGACGAAGGCATCGGAATTTGTTCCCCAAAATAAGAAGTGGTCATTAATTACTTGCTTTTCTTGATGCCCGTCTTTTCTTTGTGAGGTGTCTCCCCTACCATCTTCTTCTCAATATCCCCTTCCACACTCATTTTCTAGGGTTTCTAAAGTCTTCTGGTCATTTCCATTTTAATGACCCCCTCATCGGCAATTTTAAAACACACTCCCCTCCTCCTAATATAAGATATATATATCAAATTTATTATAATTAAAAATTTTAATTATAACATATATTTTCTAAAATATTTTAGTTATCTTCTCTGATTCTCTCATTTCATTTTCTTCTAATTATTGCTCTCAATAAAGATAAATTAGAAAAATATTGATAAATATGAAAATTTTATCTTATATTTCTTAATAAGTATAAAATCTAAAATAAAAATAATATCTTAACTATTATTTTTATTAAAAAAAATATTTTTTTATTTAAAAATCATCATTTACAAATAAACACAAATATAAACCACATCTAAAATCAAATCAAGACGTTCTAAATCTAATTAATCTAATTAGCTCTTCCTGCTAAGCATACCCTTTTGCTTACCAGGGAAACCGGTTCTGCGGAACTCTTCCATTGACACGCCTCCACTATAGCTATAACATGACGAGGGTACGCTGTGAAGCTTTCCTTTCCACTCCCAATTGTCCCACTACATCCATAGCTACGTTCAATACCTCAAATTAAATATGGCAATTTTTTCCAAAAGCAAGAAAAAAAATGTCAAAACAACTAAACTTAAACAGCTCAATCAGTTAAATGTATCTTTTTTCTTATACCTATGTGTATAAAAAATATTTACTATATATGCTGCAATTTCGGAAAATGCTTGGACAACTTTTGATATATCTCAAAATACACACATGGCCAATTCTGGTATTGTGGAAGTGTTTTGCCATCTTATTATGTTATATTGTTTGCACCAATAGCGTTGCATAGAGAATACAATACAATACATATTTCAAAGCAAAAGAACTTATTATTGCATCTCAAATTAAACTCACACAACAGGATGGAAAAGTAATGACATCATACGATTCTTAATTTGAGGAGCTTAATTGGATAGAATGGCCATCTCCATGTTCATACAGGCAATGAGACACCCTTGCAAGGTTCATAGCAACTTCAATGAAACTCTTTAGGTAGGAAGAATTGCTATTAAACTTCTTCCAATTTCACTTGTCAAGCAATTTATATGCCTATAAGCACCAGCTTCAGAAGCCGGAGTTTCATTCATGTAGTGCAGTTGCTTTGGCTGCATCACCCGTCTCCTTTTCACGCTAATTTTTTTCATTTTAAAAAAAATGGTTAACACAAATTTTTGAAAGGTCAATGTTACAAAAGTACTCATAAACTTTTACCCAAAGTGCACCCAACACCATATACTTTTCAAAAATGAAAATAATTTGAGTAAACATTATTTTAAATCAAAGCAAAACTGACATAGCCGTTAAATTAACTTAATAGCGGTTTCTTGTTGTGGTGAGGCCCACACTATTGTTATGCAAGTACCTAAATACACCCTTTGGTCTTTAATATATAATACATTTGGAGAGTTGGTCTTAGTTTTGAATATAAGACACAGGTATCATATTTATCATTGTTTACCTAATTTACCCTTATTGGTGCTCTCTCAATTATAATCAAGGATGAGAGGGAATGAGAGAATTAAGAAAAATGATTGGAGTGTTTTAGAAAATACATGTCATATTAATTAACTTAACTAACTTCATTAATCTAGTTAAATTAGGTAAATATATCTTATATTAAGGTCCAAAAAAAAGTACCTTTTACCTAAAATGGTAAAGTTAAACTCTTACTCATAGTGTGTCAAACACCATATGTTGTTTTATGGGTTAAAGTGCAGATTGGCTAACAAAATTTTACTCCAGGAGCTCCCAGCACAAATTTTTTTTAAGTTGACCAAAAATACCAAAAATATTTAAAAAATGTAAAGTTAGTAGAACACCGTTAGAAAAAAAATTAACGTCTGTTAAAATGTAAACTTTTAAGGGTTAAGGTGCGGATTGGCCAACAAAGTTTTACTCTAGGAGCGCCCAAAACAAAAAAGTCCATGAGCAATCCACCCAAATTTCAACTATTGCAAATCTTTGCTCGGACCCTCCAACCATTTGTATTGGGATTAAGAAGAGTGAATACATAAAAAAAAATCACAAATGTAACTTCATGATCTTAAAAAATTATTTTAGGATTTTGAAATTCCTAAAATAATTTTTTCAAGATCATGAAGTATTTTTACAGTACCAGCCAGTATCTTTAGTAAGTATCCTGAAGTGTCTTTTTAGTACCAATCATTACCCTAAAATATTTTTAGAAGATCATAAAATAAATTTTTAAGATTATGAAGCATTTTTTTAAGTACCGGTCAGTATCCTGAATTATATACTTTTAGTGCCCTACGGTACTTTGAAATATTAAAAAAACACACAACACACACCAAGTGGTACTGTTCTACACCAAAACGGCAGAGTTTGAAGAGAAGGTGGGCAGCGGATGGGAGACAAAATGGAGAGAAGCCGGATCCTATTTTTTATTTTTACTCCTTTTGGTCCTTCATGTCGCGGTCTCACCGTGACGAGTCCCACATTGGGCAGGATGAGGAAGGTTTATAGGGCTTATATAAAATGTGGTGCGCCTCTGCTATCAGCTCGAGCTTTTGGCATGATGGTTAGCGCCTTTCAAAGTTAAGCGTGCTCAACCCAGGAAAATCTTAGGATGGGTGACCCCTGGGAAGTTCCTGTGCTAGGTTGCTTCCGGGCGTTACAAATGGTATCAGAGCTAACCTCGCCTCGTCTCGCTGTGGTGGCCCTCCGTGGATGGAATGGAGGTGGACCCTCACTCGATGATGGGCAGTGGTGATGGGGCCCCCCTGTGTGGAAGGGGGTGGGCCGCCGCCCCTGTGGATGGAATGGGGGACCCCTATTGGGTGATGGGGGCATCCCCAGGATGGGTGGGGGAGCTTGTCACAGTCTCACCGTGACGAGTCCCACATTGGGCAGGATGAGGAAGGTTTCAGGGGCTTATATAAAATGTGGTGCGCCTCTGCTATCAGCTCGAGCTTTTGGCATGATGGTTAGCGCCTTTCAAAGTTAAGCGTGCTCATAGCCCAGGAAAATCTCCTGAGAAGTTCCTGTGCTGAGTTGCTTCGGAGCGTTACATTCAGCTATCAATCTTCTTTAGCTTAATTCCAATGGGGCTTACATCTCACGTACGGAAAGTTAAAGGCATACCTATACTGCGGTTACAGATGTGGCGTTGGTTTTTTAATTATAACAAAAATATCTAATACCTAATCCCTACTTCCTGTTGTAAAAAATATTGAGATTTGTTTTTGGAAAAAAAAAATATATTCTTTCATAATATAAGACATTGGAGGGTTATTAATTGCTCATCTCAGTCTAAATTATAAGGCGTTTTTAATTAACTAACCCATATGTATGATTGTATGAATATAAACTATTAAGCATTAAATTCATTAAAAAATTAAATTATTTCATTAATACCCTTAATAACTATATTAAACTCTAACATAATTTTAATTTGAACTATCTCACACTATACTTATTAGATATGAGTATATGTGAAAAAATTATTTAATGCCCATTGGAACTATAAAAACATCTTGTGAAAAGAACTATATGTTTTCTAAAAGACATCTTATAAAATAGATTGGAGGGAGTATTATTTTATAATTTCACCTTTGTTAATTGCTGATAAACATTGGTTATCACTAAAAGGAGAGAGAGATGAGACTAAATTAAGTAGGAGTAAAATTGGAAGTTAAAAAATCTATTCAAAACTGATTTATAAACAGACGAGAGATCATTAATGGGTTCCTTCACTCGACATTTTTGCTTCTTTTGATCCCTTCAGCTACCAATCTCCTTCAGCTACCAATCCTAAAGCATTCTTTATGAGGTTGGGTTTGTATTGATTCTTGCCCCAATTCGAGGCAATTGTATAGCTGATCAATATGCAGCTTATCCTTATAAGAAGGTTTGTCCTATGAAGTGGTTTTTGCAACCACCACCTTCTTTCTTGCCACTTCTAACTTTGGATGTCTAAAAAGCCAATGCAATTTCTGACATTACTTTTATTCCTATCTCTTCAGTGATTTTGGTTATTAGTAGGGGTGGAAATAGGCCAGACCCTTATTAGGCGGCCTACAGCTTGGCCTGTTTAGGGCATGGTCAGGCCTGATCTGTTTGTTAAAAAGGTCAGGTCAAGGCCTATTTAAAGGCCAAAATGTGTAAATAGGCCAGACCTATTTTATTAAGGCTTGGCCTGTAAGCCTTTAGGCCTGGTCTGGTTACGCATTAAATAAATATAATTATATTTATATCATATAAATAATATAATATTTATTATTCATTATTATATTCTACTAAAAGTTTATATTTATATAGTTTCGATAGACTCAAAGTGTACAAAAGCCTATTTATGACCTCCAAGACCTACAATATGGGCCTTTTTAAAAGCCTACATTGTAAGTAGGCCTTTAAAAAGGTTTCAGGCTCGACCAGGCCTTATGAAGGCTCAGGCCTGAGCCTAAAAAAAAGCCTGCATTCAGGCTTAGGCCCAGGCTCACGTTTTCTACTCCCATTATAGACTTAGGGCCCGTTTGGATGAGCTTTTATAAAAAGTGTTTTTTTTTGTAGTGCTTATTTTTTAAGCTCCAAATTGGAGCTTTTAGAAAAAAACAGCATTTTGGCTTTTTTTTGTGACTTTCTTTTTTTAAAAAAAATATCATCTAGCACATAAATTAATTAAAAAGCATTTCTTTTTGCATTAAAAAAGTTTTTTTAATCAAAAAAGCCCATCCAAACGGGCCCTTAGGCCTATTTAGCTAAAGCCTAGTCTGATCTGGCTTATTTTCATCCCTAGTTATTAGTTTCTCTTTCATTTGGTTTGTACTACTTTATTTGTTTGTATTGCTATTGTTCTTGTTCTTGTTCATTTTATTTCAGTTGTAATTGTTATGTTTTGATGTAATTTTAATTTAAATATTAATATAAGCTCACTTTGACAAAAAAATAAAATAAAATCCAGAATCACTTGTTTAACATTTTGGGACCCCATAACAGCAACTATAATTAGTTTCAGGCCTCAACAGTCCATAATCAAATATGTTCATCAACAAAATGGCTTCCTCAAACTTTTACCATTGATACATCTCAAAACAGTGAGCTTTGATTGTCTAGTTTTTTTTTTTTTTTTCCAAAATTCAAACAGCCCCCTTTTTTTTAATTAAATCTAAAAGTTATTTCCAGTATCTATAATGTCACTTTTATCATCTAAGATTCTTGTTTAACCTCAAGAACAAAACCCCATATAATAGCTGATTAAAACCCCTTCAAATCATAAATTCAATTCTGAAAATCATACCCACACAGAGGCAAACGAATATGTAACACCCCATTTTCGTAAACGTTTTCATAGCGTTTTGATTAGAGTTGAGCGTCGGAAATTTTTTTCATAATAAAGAGTAACTGAATAACATAGCTTTCGGTGTATCTTGCTGTTCATACGGCAGTACATTCATCCGAGTGTCTAACATAAAAGTAAAAACATAACAAAAGAAAGTCTTTAGCCGGGTCTCTAAGCGTGCTGCTCACTCTGCTTACTCTTATATTCTGTTCTCAGGTCTCCGGACCCTGAAGCTATAGTAAGAGCTGAGGTCCAATGCCCATCGGACCTCAGGTAACGGTTAACCTCATGCTTATATAAACAATATATATACGGCATATATTTCTTGATATTACAACAATAATCACTACAAAAGCCCATAACAGATGTAGGAAATACATAATCAGATATGTAAGGCAATAACAATACAATCGGATGTAAAGTTAACTAGTCTGCACCACCCGTACCATGATAGCATGTCGTGCCCTCAGCGCTAGGAAAACTTATCGGTGTTATTATGACATAACCCGTGTAAAGCTGTATATAGTGATCTAAGCCCCATAAACTTAGTCACGATGCATGTCCAAGACAGAGTCTCGTCTATGACTTTATGAAAGTATCCATCTCTAACATCCCAACTTTTCAAAAGCAGTATAATTTTTTTTCTCATCAGAGTAGAGCACCGGAGCGATTGAGTAACTGATATGTAAATATATAAAATGCCGTAAGTCTGGCTGGATACAAAAGCGGTACAAAAACTGTGTTGTTCAAAAGTATAATACAACAGAAAGAAATCTTCAATCAAGAAATCTTCAACCGAATCTTCTACGTGGCCTGCTTGCTTCTCTCCTCGGCCCTCGGTCCTCCGGACCCTGAAGCTATAGCTGAGATCCAATTTAGCGCATTGGATCTCAGAGTAACGGTTAACCTCATGCTCAAATACAACAAAGATACGGATGACAGATATTCATGAACAATAATGACAACACATAAACATAGAGCAAGAGGTATAATCGGTAACCCTTAATGAGTCTCTATCCGTGAATGTATAATCGGTGACCCTAAATAGAGTCTCTATCCGTGAATATATCTCGGTAACCTTAAATAGAATCTCTATCCGTGAATGTATAATCGGTGACCCTAATAGAATCCCTATCAGAGTCGGTGACCCTAGACAGAGCCTCCATTCGAGTCGGTGACCCTAAACAGAGCCTCTATCCGGGGTTGTATCTATCACATATGGTAAAACTAAGTACAATTCCATAGGCACGGTGCATATAGAACCGAATAGAATGGCCAGGTAAGTGTCTACCATAGGGGCCTCACCGAGGTTAACGATGACTGGTTGGCACACCTACGTAGACTAGCCTTTCCTTCGGCACCAAACTATCCACACATCATATCATCACATATTTGCATACTATAAACATCAGAGTCAGTGTTACAGTACGCGAACGTACCTCCGTTGATGATATACGGTATTTCCGTACGTTTGACCGGAAACGCACGTTTGATGGAAACAATGGTGACAATGCACGTCGGACGGTAATAACGACAAAGAGATCAAGGTTTCTGATATCCTATAATGATAATATCACCATTATCAATATTTGACATTATAACGGGCATTTTAGGTAAAAATTACCATTTTGCCCCTATTCCCCTAATCGGCGTAATTTCGTCAGAGCTTCGCTACTTTGACTCCGACTTTCCAAAATTTTGCCAGAACTCTGACCCCACCATGATTTTCAAATTTCATATTTAAAATAAAACTAAAGATCTATCTAGCATTCCTACTAAAACTACCGAAAGAATTAAAGACTAAAGACCGGAAAAAATTACCCTGGACTCCTTCCCTCTCCAGAGCTCTTCCTTCTCTCTTCTCTCTAGGAAATTTCAATTAGAGAAGTGATTTTTGGTGTGAAGAATACAAAGGGAGGAGCTTGCTATTTATAGAGTTTTGTGAGGGCATTTTGGTCTTTTTCCAATCTTCCAACTTTCAATTTTGGCCACATAACACATCTTTTTTGCTCAAGCCACTTCTCCACCACAAAAACTCCTCCAAAACCGTGCTCCCCCTTCCCCAAGGTCATTATTGCATTGTCACCAACTTTTGCTTTATGGTCTTGCACCGATAAAGTTCCCGATCGGTGTCCGAATCGCGTATTCTTGTAAAATCTTAAAAATCCGGAATCACAACTTGGAAGACCTTTTCTTTCTCATTAGAAATGTCTAAACTAACCTAATTTTTGATTCCATACAGGGTTTCAACGGTCCTGCTGAAGTTTACGGAAAAACGTGTCGGTTCGGAACGAAATCCGGAAGCTACCGCCTATGGACAAGAATGCACTGATTCCAAATATGTCCAGGAAAACTCTCAACTCTTCCCCAGGTGCCGCATCATGACCTTTAGGTCCTTAACTTTCAACTTGGTTATCCGGCTTTTTCTCAGAATTTCCCTATTTTGTCTTATTAGGAAAAGCTCTACCTGCTTCGAATTAACTTCCTAAGAGTCTAACAGAAGATAAAAATCCACTGATCAATATTTTACATTGACTTTGGAAAACCTATTACTGGTACTCTAGATAGGATCCGTTTCCTATTTATTTCATTACTATTCACTACACTTAATTATATTATATTACAAAATCCTATCATCTTATCCTCTTAAGATTTCTTTGTCCCTTTTTATTATTATTTTATTAATTTTCGTTTTAATTAATTATTTAATTAATTAATAATATATAAAATAACTATTTAATAATTTTTTTATATACTTTTTTTACAAAATTTCCCTATTGGTCCATTCTTGTATTTAGGCTTAAAAATACCTAAACTCATCTATTTTTCTCAAAAATTTCCAATTAATTAGTAAATATATCTTTACTAATTTTAAGCCAAAAACCACAAATTTTAGGGTTTTACATAATTATTCATGAATTTCCTTTGCTTATGCTTAAGTAATTAGCCAATAATTACCTAATTACTTTATTATCACTAGTTGATAATTTTCTTAATTAGAATGCCTCATTACCTCATAAATTTGACACTGACATTTCTGTTTCCATGTCCTTTGCATTATTTTAGGATTTATAAGGGTAGTTTAGTCATTTTAATACCTTTTTGAGCATTCTTATTCAATTTCTCCAAGTTCATAATTTATTAAATTATCATAATTAGAGATAATATGCTCTCATAATTCACTTGGTCATTTTACGCCTTTTGGGATTTTTCATAATTTTCTAAGTCTTTTAGGCATTCTAGGGGTATTTTGGTCATTTTGACACTTTGACCCTTAAATTCCCTAATTTCCTACAGAGTTTAACTTAGAAACATAGACTATAATAACACAAATCTTAAGGTCAAAACTTCACTTATCAGAAATATCCAATTTATTTATAATATTTCAGATAATAAATATCCGGGTATTACACCATCACATATAAATATACTATAAGCATTAGAGTCAGTGTTACAGTACGCGTCCGTACCTTCGTTGATGAATCCGGTACGTCTGACGGTCGGAACGTGATCACAGATATCCTATAAGGATAATATCGTACTTATTAATGAATATACAATATCCTAATAGATATTTTAGTCATAAATGACTATTTTATCCCTGACCTCAGAAAATCGCTAACCGATAAAATTTCGCCAGAGCTTCGCTACTCTGACTCCCAACTTTCAAAACTTACTTCCTATCATGTTTTTACCTCGTCAGGCATCTTTCAATGCAATGAGGCATAAAAACAAGAATAGGAATTCTACTTTCTACTTCCTAGATCTAACTAACATTTATACTAAGAACTATAAAACTAAAGACTAGAACTTAAAAGTTAAGGACCGAAGAACTTACCAAGAACTCTGCTTCTCCTTCTCCAAGGCTCTTCCTTCTCTCTAACTTCTCTCTAACTCTTTAGAATGAGTTTTGGTGTGAGTTTTCAAATGAAAGGAGAGGCCTATTTATAGAGAATGGGTGTGGCAAGTTGGTAATTCCATGGAACTTTCTCTACTCGAATCTCAACCGTTGGATCTAGGGTTAACTTTGAGAGCTCATCCTCACCCTCCATCCTCTCCCAAACGTCCTCTCTCCTCTCTCTCCCTTATCTCTTCCATTGCATTTATGAGCCTTATCTCTTTAACAAATATTTCCTATTACCGATTAATTTCCCTGCTTAGTGTTCTAATTGTATGTGCTCATAAAATCACAAGTACTTTTAAAGGTAAAGTTTGAAGTTTATGTAGTCTCTTGAGAAGCACTTGAAATAACAAGAATTATGGTTCAATTTGGGGTTTTTACTAGCCTTTTAGTCATTTTAGGATTAACCCCGAAAGTTACGGAAATGACTTCGGAGATAACTTACTTTGAGCTAAAAATACACTTGTTTATAATAAGTTCTTATATTTGATCTATATTTAACATATTTCAGCACACAATTTATTTTTTATCGGTCCTCATTTGAATTAATCCTAATGGCTTTTGAACTCAAAATATCTTCTCCAAATACCCGGTCCTCACGCCTCCACATCACCTCTCTTTCTCTCAAATACTTGGCCCACAACCACCCACAATTCTCACTACACACACACACACTCACAACTCTCACACACCACACAATTCACCTTTACTCTCTCCCACTACACTCACAACTCACACACACACTCACTCTTCCAAAACCGTCCCCCTCCCCTTTTTTTTTCGTTTTTTGTTATTTAATTTATACTATATTATCTAAAAGAAAAATCCCCATTGGTGGATTATGGTTTTCACTAGGATTCCACTTTATGAAATTCATTTCAAGCCTTTAGATTTAGCTTTATGAAGTTTAATCCTAGCCCTCCATATCTAATCTTTAATTAACATCCCTAATATGTGATTATCAAAATATAATTGGTTCCTAGATTAATCATGGAAGTTCTTGAAATTAATATAATAAATGGATATTTAATTATCTACTAATTGTTGGCAATTTTCTTTAATTGGATTAATTATTTTCTCACAACTTTTGAGTTTACTTTGGTCATTTATGCTCCATGCATTAATTTAAAAATCATAGGGCAACTTATGTTCCCTAAAATAAAATTGCGTTTTTGTCTCTTTAAATTCCAAGGAAAATAAACAAATAAATTATTAAAATTAGAGACAATATATTTTCCTATTTTAAATAGATATTTAATTGCATCCTAAGACATAATTAAGATTATACTTGATTATGATAAATCTTAGGGTATTTTATTATCTATAAAAGTATTTAGGAATTTAGCTTTTGGTTCTTCTTATTCTAGCAAAAATTGCCTAGAAATAAAATAAATATAATACATAAATTTGAGACCACTTATTCACCTACTTAGAATAGGTATTATTTATCACAATATAATAAATAATTATCCGGTATTACAGAATAAATGTATGTACATATCATCTTTATCAAATAACCCATAAAGAAACAGCAATAACGCCAATATAATCCCACTGAAATTTCAGATTTGAAACGCAGTCCTAAGAACTTGACAGCAACATGCAAAAGCATATATTCTCATATAGCTTCCTAACTCTCTTATACAACCTTCGATTCATGTCAAACCATCAATTTATCACCAAATCGATGATTCTCCTCTCAATTAAATCAAAGTTCCTCCAACCCAATCATCCCCTAATGACAACCATTAAAAAAAATAAAGGTGGGAGAAGATTTAGGAGACTCACCTTGATCAAAATCTATGGTTGCATGTAATGATTAGCCTCTCCTTCTTGATCATCCGATTCTCTCTCACTCTCGGACTCTCTTGCCCTCTATCACTCTCACACTCTATTTTTCCTTTGTTCTGGCCGAAGGAAATGTGAAATGGGGAAATATGTGTGTCATCCGAAATGGGAACTAGAGGGGGAAAGGGTGCTGACCGAAATGATGAGCTGTCTCAAAATGCATGAACCAGATGTCTTTACGGAAGTGCGCTGTGATCTCTCGCTCTCCGTTTTTTTCCCCTCTGTTCGGGGTGTTGAGGCCGAATGAGAAATGAATAATTGGGAGAGAGGGAGTCATTAGTTTCTCTCCTAATCTTTCTCTCACTATCTTTAAATCATATCCATACAACCAATCACAATACTACTTTAGCCTTCTCTCCTCTTTACAATCAACAGTCTAGATAGGCTGATGAGAGAAATAGAGAAAAATGACGAGGAGAATATCCTCTCCCGAGAGGGAGTGTTTGACCAAAATGTGTTTGAGTGGAGCCCAACGTGAAATGGGAAATCATCAATGAACTATCACCTTAGCTTCTCTTATGCGCTGGAGAAATAATAATGGAGAGAGTAGAGCGTTTGTAATTTTTTTTTGACATAAAAATTCTATGAGAGGGGTTAGGCTCACTCACAATCCAACAGGTACTTGGAAGTGTTTGTAATTAAATAAAGGTGAATAAGTATAATGAATATGGGCTAGATGAGTTTTATTGGGTATATGGGCCGACTGAAATAATGACGTAATGGGTTGAAGAAGTGCATGTGCGCTGCTATCCGAATTGTGATTAAAAGAATTGAGCTCACCCCACGATTGATAAGAAAAGATGAGAATGAATATGACAATCGAGAGTGTGATAACTGATGGACAGTTATGACAATCGAGTGTGATAACTTCACACTGATGTTATCACACTCAAGTGTGCTATGCTAATGTGAGCGATGCATGGTTGTCGAGTGTTAAAATGCCGTGGACACTCGAGCCTGATAACTTCACACTCGAGTGTGATATTATCACACCTGAGTGTCCACGGCATGACAACATTTCAAGCACTTTTTCTCACACATTTCCGCTATGGCACTTGAGTATATGCATGATTTCACTCGAGTGTGCCACATATTATAACTACTATGTTTAGCTCTGTTTCAAGATAATTGAACAAGGATAAGGGAGGAACAAAAAAATTATGTACATAACTTTAACAACTTTAAAATAAAAGCAGTTAAACAAGAGGTGCATTTGTACCTAGGTTAAAGGATATTTTTTTTGGGGTTAAGTAGTAAAAAAGTCCATGAAATTTTATCAAAAGTGTGCCCAACATAATATATATGGAGGTACAAAAATAACATTCAAAATGTGAACAAAAATATCAGCACCGTTAAATTTAACAATGACACCATTACATATGCATGCGTAAAAACAGTGTGGGCCCCTGCAAAAAGTAATGGTGTTAGGTCAAATTTAATGATATTGACATTTTTTTTTCTCTCATTTTGAATATTTATGGATATTTTTACACCTTTAAAATGTATATGACGATGGATGCACTTTTGAGAAAAATTCATGTGTATATTTGCACATTCACACTTTCTTTTATTTTAAAGTTAAGTGGATTTTTCTGCTGGCGTAAGTCTATAAATTTTTCCTTTTCATAGTCAATCAGATGTTGATGTTTTAATAAGCCTTACCAAATTGGCTGTAATAATCCAAAATTTTTGGAATTTAAAATAATCATAACAATAAGATTAATTAAATAATTAATGACTTATATGTAATGGCTCAAGAAAAGTAAAAATAATTATTATAACAACAACAATAATTAATTAATTAATTAATTAATTAATTGTATTATTTTATTTTATTTTATTTTATTATAAGCTAATTATATAGGGAAGATTCTTTTAAAAGACAGTTGGATTACTTAAATTTTAAAATGCGTAATTAAATATAAAAAATTATAAATAAGGTCATGTATCCTAAAATAGGATTTTAGAATTTGATACTTTTACTTCAATACCCCTTAATTGTTTCTTTGGCTGCTTTAATTCAAACTGTAGCCACCATCCCATCTCCTACATGACTGTTGATTTGCCTCTATCTCATTTCAGACTATTGACAATGATGAAATTATTTACTTTTCACAACCACTTGCAGAGGTATCTGGTGAACAACAAGAATTGGGATGAGATCAAGGGTTGCCCGATGGATAGCTGGGTGTGTTGGAATCTCGCAATTGATGGCCGCTCTCATCTACAAACAATTGACAATGAAGAAATTATTTATTTTTTGCTGTTAGTGACTTGTGAATATATCTAAATATGAATGAACTAAGATGTATTAGACACAATATAAAGGTTCACGTCGCACACCACTTTCACGGAGATTTTCTAATTCTGAAAAGAAGCAATTGGGAGATCTGCAGTTACATAGGGGAGAAGAGCTGGGATTTTGATTAGGCAAGATCATTAGGAATATTGGCTATAGTTTAAGAGAGGGGAGAGAATCAAATAAGGGGTATTGAGGTAAAATTATCAAATTTTAAAATCCTATTTTAGGATACTTAACCTTAATTATAATTTGTTATATTTAATGACCCATTTTAAAATTTAGGTAATTCAACTGTCTTTTAAAGAGATTTTTCCAATTATATATCTACTATTTAATGTAGTTGAGTGTCAAGATAAAGCTGGTGACTTGATGGTATGAGGTCAGACGTTCTTTTGGTCTTGGATTCAAATCGTTATTACGGTAAGGTGTGAATTTCTATTTTGCCTCTTCTAAGAAGAAGTTATCAAAATACCTTTATATGTGTCCCAAAGAAAAAGGTTTAGAAAAAAAAGATCAGCAGTTTTTTCTTAACGTCAGTTGGCATCGTGAAACATCAAAGAGAGCACAAAAGCTTAATGAATCTGAACAAAAAACCCCAGCCCATCGAGTGATCCTGTTCCTTCGTCCTTTCTGTCCGCTTGTCACCACCATAGCTTGTCCACGCCGCCGACGTCCTTCTCCTCCGGTCGAAATTCTTGCTGCTATTATTTTCCCTGTTCTATGCTGTTCTGCGTTTGTTTCTGGTGGTTTCTGTCCGTGGCTTTGGCGAGAGAGGAACGGAGAAGAAGCTTCTCGATTGAAGCTATATATAAATCCCAGCCTTAGTTGCTCTTTTGCTCTCCATCACTTGTTTAGCTGTCATTGGTTTTGTGTTCGGCAATCTCTAGGTGCACAAAAATTAAACCCTTCTTGCCCTGTTCTGGCCAAAGCATTTAGTTGGCTTAGGGGGAGCTTAAGTTTCGTTTTCTTCAATTATCATCCAACTGGAGCAAATTTCAGATTCTTAGGTAAGTAGTTTCAATTATTAAGTTACAAAAAAAAGTTTCAGATTTGATTTTCATGGGTTTAATTTGATTTCAAGTGAAGGTTGGAGTCTGGAAATTATAGTAGATAAGTATATTGATGTTGGGAGATTGTATGGCAAGAGATTGAAGAGATTTTTTTGTTGTTGTTGTTGTTGTTGTTGCCGGTTGGTTTTTATATATATATATATATATATATATATATATATATATATATATATATATATATATATATATATTAGTGCATGTTGATTCTTGGGGCTGGAAGTCATGGCTATGGGAAGGGGCTGAATTGCTGAATGTATGTCAAATATAAATATATGTATGTAAGCGTGAAGACTTGTCTGGATGAACACTTTAAAGCTGAAATTTGATTATTCTTGGCTATGAAATATGGATTATTTGCACAGAAACATTATGATATTTAAATGGGAAAATTATGTAAATGTTTATAAGCTCATTAGGTAGGGGATCATATGTTGTTGCTATATGTATTAAGGAGAAGCAATGAGTCATTGAATGAAGGTGAAGATTTAAGCATTGTTCTCAAAACGGAAATTTCAGAATAAGATAAGGAAAATTATGGTGTTGGTAGTCATAAGTTAAATGTTAAGAAATATAATTTAGGGAACTTCGTTATCTATTGTAAATTGGAAAGTATGTTAATTGTTGTATAAGCTATGATGGGGTGGATATGAAGAATTTGAATTGAATGTGAAAATAGAATTTTTTATGCAAAGCTATAATTGATGGGTTTATTTGTGTTAGAAATAGAAGGAGTGAATAATTTGGAAATCGATAAGTTGGAGAAAGAGGCATAGTATAATTCTTACAAGTGAGTGAATAACGTTCCAATTAATTTATGAATAAGTTTTTCCTTTATCTCAATATACGATATTTAATAGATTCACATGTATTTTAATATAATTCTTCTCGTAATCTTGATAATTGTGTCATTTGAAATATTTCAGTTATTCTAGTTCGTTTTTGAAAGAAAGTTGTATTTATTAATATTCCTTGTATCTTAATTATAATATTTGAATCTTTAACCTAGTTAGTGAAATATTTGATCAATGTGTTTTATGCATGGATACGGTGAAAATATTTTTCAAAGGAAGAATATGACAAATTATGATGAAGAATAAATAATGTTTGTGTATCGAATTTGGAAAGATATAGTTTTGAGATAATATTTGTAAACCTTTATGCTGGGGCGTTCTATTACGATGTATTTGATATAATATATCTTCACCTTAAAAGGAGACCTTTCCATTGTTTTTGATAACTTAGCCCTAGACATGCTTGTATAAATGTTTTTGAGATGACTAAATACAGTATGTTGGTTACTAACAACAGTACTATTAGTCCTTGATGCATCATAGTTAACATCAAGCTCTCTAGACAATCAGGAGCACCGTACTCATGCTTGATATTCATGGGAGTTGTTCTCATACTTGTTATTCATGGGTTTTGTACCAGCGCTTGTTTCGTGGCTTGAGCCGTGCTTGGTTACTTACCCTCGTGGACTGTGTGTCCATGTTTATTTTCATGGCCTCCAGCCGTGCTTGGTGATTTTTCCTCATGTATTGTGTGTCCACGCTTGTTATCCATTTTGTTGAAGTCCTACGAAGGATGAGATATGATATTTATTGGTTTTAAAAAAAAAACTGATTTTGTTAAATAAAATTGTTTTACTACGTAATTGGTTTTGTTCGTAAAAATGATCTTTCATATATTTTTATTTATGATTATAATTGTATGCTCTAGAAGTTGAAACTTGTTATCTTGTTGTCATCTTTCAAAGTTAAATTTATTTAAATTATTTTTTATAAGTATTTTATTAAATTCTATAAATGGAACGTTATTCAGAGGAAAGATTATTTTTTGTCTTAGACAGTATAGTTGACTATGTTGCTCTTGGTGAGTTCTAAAGATCCATACTTCTTTTTGAAGTTGAAGCGTCATGTTGAAAAATTCAAATGAATGCCAAATTTAAATCTATGTATTTATTATTGGTAATTTAGGTGCTTCATGTATCTTATAGTTAGGATCCTCGCCTTTTCTAGGTATTGTGAAATTATTATTCCACTCCTCTTGGCTATACCAGCTTATTGTAGAATTTTTCTGAAGTCTTACTCTCAGGCAATATTCTCTCGAAATTTCTAGAAAGGCTATAATTTTTGTAATATGAAATGTATTTATAGTTATTATACGATGTGTTGATTCTTACTGAGAGTATATATAATGGGCTCTGATTTTGGGAAGAACTGAATCATTTCGTTTGGGAAGAAATGTTATAGCTAGTATGCTTGTAAATGATTGGGGACAATGAACTTCCAGCAAGTGGTGGCTAATTTGCATACCCTGAAGACATGATTTAAATTTTTGTCTCTCTTCCACATATTAAACACCACTACTACAAAAGGTAGATTTAACAACTGTAATACCCTAAAAATCACACCTATGATAAGTATCATAATTTAGTAAATAATACCTATTGGAAATAGGTGAATATGTGGTCTTAAAGCTAGTGTAATATTTATCTTAATTTCTAAGGTAAATTCTATTAAAATTAGAAGAGTTAAGGTGCCAAAATTCCTAAAATACCCTTGTGAGACATAAAATGCCTAGAGAATATTATAAAATATTGCAAGAGGCAATTAAATAATTGCTAAAAATTAGAGAGTATGTTGTCTCAAATTTAGATAATTTTTGGGATTATTTCCCTTGGAAAATAATAAGGCGAAATTAAATATTATTTTGGGGGACATAAGTTGTCCAATGATTTTTAATATTTAATAAGGAGCATAAAATACCAATGTAAGTAAAATAGTTGTGAGATAATGTTTAATACTAATTAAGAAAATTATCAACAATTAGTAGGTAATTAGGTAAGTAATTAATTGCTAATTGTTTAAAGATAAACAAAGGGAGTTAATTATGTGAAATCCCTAAGAGCTTAATTGACCAACAAAGAATTTGATTAAGACACTAAACAAGTTTAGTAACAACTTTGACAAGTCAACATTAATCAAGGGCTAGGATTGAATCTAAGAAAGTAAATCCAATGGTTATAATTAATTGAACCTTAATCCTTGGCAAAATGCATTAACCAATGGGAGAATTTCTTGGTAATTAATATAGGATATATTAATGCATATTGAGAAATAAAATAGCAAAATAAAAAGATGATAGAAGGGGGTGGGGAAAACGAAATTAAGGTGCATAAAGGAGTGAAATTGAATTAGTAAACTTAGTGAAGAAGTAGTTGAAAAGTCAAATTAAAAACACCAACCAATAGGAACACTTGAACATAAGATATTGATACAAGTGGGTGGCAACATCTTTTGTCAAGAAGATGCCATGAATTTCGAAATATGAAGAGGAAAGAGAGAGAAAATAGGTGAATATATGTATATGCAAGTTGGAGGAACAAGTGGGCAAGTTGGAGGAAAGAGAAAGGAAAGAAAAAAGAGATATTTTGTAAAAAAGCAAATAGGATAAATGAGAACCGATAGAAATTAAATCCTACCTTGAAATCCTTGAACTAAGTAGTAAACATCTGGGTATATTATGAATCAGTGGATTTTTGTCCCGAAGATTACACTAGCCGAAGTAATTTCCGTAACCGACAGCGGTTGCCCTGAAATCTTCAGCAGGTTAGGAAATACCCTTAATGGGATAAAAAATTTGGTTAATCCAAATATATTGAAAGAGGAAGTTTAGATCTTCAGGGCTATGCTAAGGAATTTATGAGACTTTTCTAGATTACGCGATTAGAACACCGAACAGGGGATTTTATCGGTAAAATCCCATAAAGCAAATGTGTGACATCACTAGCATGACCTCATTTTGTTGACAAAAGAGGCATGGATGTCGGCATGGGCAAGGGAAGGGATGAGATTTTTCCAACTCACAAACCCTAAAATCAATGGCTTAGATTAAAGAATGAAAGTTGCAATTTTGCCCCTGGAAAACTCTATAAATAGGCCTTCAATGCTCTTCAAATTTTCACACCATTTCCTCAAGAACATTTCAAATATAGAGAGAGGTTAGAGAGAAGGAGGAGTCCAGAGAAAGTGTAGCGAAGTTCTGGGTATGTTTTTCGATACCTAGTCTTAAGTTCTGGTAGTTCTTTCGGTAGTTATAGCAGAAATGTTAGTTTGATCTTTAATCTTCCAAGTTAGTTTAGATATCATGTTTAAGGTTAAATATGATATACATTTCTAAAGTTATGTTGGAGTTAGAGTTATGGCAAAATTTTGGAAAATTAGAGTCAAAGTAGCGAAGCTCTGGCGAAATTCCGTCGATTAGGGGAGTCAGGGGTAAAATGGTCATTTTTGACTAAAATGACTGTTATGATGATTGTTTAGTAACAAATACGCTATTGTCCCTATAGGATATCTGTGATTGCATTCTGACCAACAGTCGTACCGAAGTTCCGTCAACGAAGGTACGTTCGCGTACTATAACACTAACTCTGATGATTATTGTATGCATATATGTGCTATGTGTATTATATGTTTGTTGTTGTAGCTGATAGCTCTGTGGTATGTTCACGTACTGTTGTTATGATTATGCTTGCTGGGTATTGGGATACGCTTGCTAAGGGCCTAGGTGCTGCCAGGGTACGTTTGTTAAGGGCCTAGGTCTTTGCCACGCTTCAAGGGAGGGCCTAGGTGCTGCCAGGGTAAGCTTCAGGGGGCCTATGTGCCGCCGGGATACGCTTGTTTGTATGATACTTGTGTTGTGTGTTCATATGTTTTAATGTTATGAGTGTTCGTAACATATATATTGTATATATAAACATGAGGTTAACCGTTACCTGAGGTCCGATTGCAATGGACCTCAGCTTTTCACATAGCTTCAGGGTCGGGAGGACCGAGGAGAAGAGTAAGCAGCACGCTTAGGGATCCGGCTGAAGACCTCTTCTGTTTATGTAGTTACATTTCAGTTGAACGTTTGGAATAATGTACCGTTGCTGTAACTAGCCAGACTTATGGCATTTTGAATATATATCAGTTACTCAATTGCTCTGATTATTGCTTTTGAAAATGGGATGTTACAACAACACCCAATTAACGTCCGTTTTTTTCGCAAAACAAAAGTTAAAAAGGAGGCGGTGTCATATTTGAAATTTTGGTGAGAATATTATACGGCTGTTTCGAAAAAAATGGACGTTAAAGAATTTTCATTGCTTTGATAAATTGACTCCAAGCATGCTTGAAATTTTTTTTGAGAGGACTGAATACATAACACTGGTTACTAACAGCAGTACTGTTAGTCCTTGGTGCACCATGGTTAACCTTGAGCTCGCTTGATATTCGTGGGATTTGTTCTCATGCTTGTTCTTCGTGGGTCTTCTACCTGCGCTTTTTTTTTGGCCTCATGCTACGCTTGATTGGTTACTTACTCTCGTGGACTGTGTGTCCACGCTTGTTTTCGTGGCCTCCATGCCGTGCTTGGTTATTTTCCCTCGTGGACTGTGTGTCCACTCTTGTTATTACGTTCTGTTAAGGTCCTTTGGAAAGATGAGGTTTGAGAATTACAATTTAAATTCACTATGTTAAATCGAATGTTTTACTTCGTACTTGGATTTATTTGATTAAGAATATTTTATATATAGTTTCACTTATGTTTACGATTGTTTACTATAGAAATCGAAGTTGGTTTCCATATTGTTATGAATTCATAGTTAAATATATTTAAATTATTTTCATTAGTATTTTATTAAATTTCATAAATGGGATGTTATTCACCGAGAATACTTTTGTCCTCAAATAGTGCAGCTGGTCGTGTTCGTCTTGGTGATCATTAAGATCAATTTGGCTAGACTGAAGGAAAGCGTCATTCGAACAGTTCCTAATTCAATGTAAAGATTTAAGCTCTTTTGTACATGCATGTTGATAAATCTTGTTTAGGTGCTCCACGTAGCCTATAGGCAGGATCCCTATCTTCCATGGTATTTTGGAATATATGTATGTGTATATGTTGTGGTGGAGTGGAGCTCCTAATGTTGTATATAAATTTAAAATGGCTTAAGCATGCTTAGGATCATTGTACGAGTTTTGAAGTTGTTAATGATGTTGTGAGTAGTATTTAAGATTCATTTATAAGTTTAAGGCTTAAGCAATGTGAGTTCACTAACTTTTCGTGCCAGTCACCCCTAAATTTTCAGGGCGTGACAAAATATCAATATATATGTGAATCATGCATGGTCAGAATTTTAATGAATGGCGATGATGATTACTCCCTCCGGTCCTAATTATAGGAGAAAATTTTGGAGTTGGTTTTAGTCCTAATTATAAGAGCAAGTTTTAACTTTTGTCAATTTTTTCCTATAATAGCCCTATTTATAGTTATTAGTAGGAGCATTTATATATATGTTTGTGTACATATATGTATATCTGTGTCAATATATATATATATATATTTGTGTGTGTGTGTGTGTGTGTGTGGGCGCGCGCGTGCACATATACACACACATATATGTTTATATAGCAAGACCATTATTTCAATTAGAAAGCGTGTGGAAAGGAAATTAGATCTATATGTATACACATGGCTATATAAAAAGCAACTAATATACATATATACTAAACTAATATGTCATGGATGTCAAACGTAATGCAAATTAGAAACACTTATAATTAGGGTAACTTGTGTCATTTTAAATTTTTATAAGGACATTTTAGGAAAATGAGTAAAATTAACTAATTTAACTCCTCTTCTTAATTCTTCCAAAATCGGTTAAATTGCTCCTATAATTAGGACCGGGGGAGTATAAAATTAAATAATGTACTAGTAATATGAAGGGTACTCACGCGTGTTACTCATCACTACTAACAGCGAGCACACTCGTCCCTTTGGTCACTTTGGTGAGAATAAAAATGCTCATCATTAATCTACACCACTGACTTGATTTTGGACGGTACTAATTTAATTTAATTTTTAATATGTGTGAAATTTTAAATAAAGATAATCTTATAACTATGATTTCACATAATAATAAATTTATCATTTAAAAATCACAATTAAAAGTTTTAAATTATATTTTCATATTTCATCACTGTGACGAAGAGGTTTGAGTTTCTCTTATTATCCTTTTTATCATTTTCTTCTCATAATCTCATATCCATCATTAGATTAAAATAATAAATGGTTCAGATGCATTCTTTTTTAAAATTATTTTTATGAACATAAATAAGTAAATTTAAACTCTGAATGAAAAAAAAAAATTTATAAAATATTATAATAATAATTTCATAAAATATTAAATATAAGGGTCACGATGAAATTATAAGAAGATAATGAGGAAGAGGACAATGAGAGTATCCTCCTCCTTGATAGGAGGAAATGCAAACCCATTGAAATTTATATTTCATTTATCTCCAGTAGATTATTTGTGTTTTTTTTTTTTTTTTTGCAAAGTAGTAGAAATTAATTCATACTTACCAAAAAGCTCTAGGAAATTGGTTCTAAAATTTAATTTAGGGTTAATACAATCTTTTATACCTAAACAGATCTCTATCTGAATTTAAAATAAATAAACACTTTGTTAAGGGATAAAATCAATCAGCATGTCCCCTCTTCTTATTCAAGGGCTGTAGGAACAGATAAATTAGGCTGATTCCTTTTGTAATTTGTTGTTTTTCTGCACCAATGCTAGATATCTTCCGTTGTATAGAGGAAAAAAAAGATAAAACTATCAACATATGCTTATATTCAGGAGAATGCGGTAGGCATCCAACCATAGCAATTATAATACCCGATTTTTGACTTACTAAAAATCCTGTATTTTAAAGAATATGTGACCATATTAAATTGGTTAACATATGTGACATAAAGTCACATAGAATAATGGTTATTCTAAGTTTAAAAGTGCCATGAAAAAGTTATAAAAACGCTTAATTGAATTAAGTGTCAATTAGCAAATAATAGGCAAATAAGCTTTGCACTAATTGAGATTAGTGACATAATTCTTCAATTTAATTATGGGCAAATTAAAGTCATCATTTTTGAAATAAAAGAGGGCTGATTATTGAAGAAAAATTAAGAGGCCAAAAGTGAAGAATTAAAGCTTGAATAGTGAAGTGCTAATGACCATGATTAATAAATAAAGCAATCCAACAATGACAATGGTAATTAAAGGGAAATTAAGCACTTGATTTAAGAGTTAATTAAAGCTTATTAAATCTGCCCCAAATTCATAAAAAACGTGCAGCCATAAGGGTAGGAAGAGAAGAGATGAATAAAATATAAAGTTAGAGTTGAAAAGTCAAACATTGCAACTAGCCAATTAGGAGTTTGAAACAAGAGATGTTTTGTAAATGAGTTAAGGTGCAGATTTGCGAACCAACTATTACCAGAGGAGCGTCTGGCACAAATAACAATTGAGGGGACCAAAATTGCCAATCAACAATTAAAAAGTGAAAAGAAACACAATTTGGTGCAGATTCACCAACGAACTATTACCCTATCACTGTCTTGGTGTCTCCTTCTTCCATTAACTGTCACTGTGTCGGCGACGTCGGCGTCTCCAAAGCTTCCATTTTTGCTGGGTGTTCCACTCACCCTCTTGAACTCATCTAGCAGTCCACAACTTTCAACCAGCATGCACCTTGCACCCTAGTTCCATCCCTCCGATGCCACAAGCAACAATCACCGCTATGGATCTCATCTCTGTTGGTGTTTGCCTTATTCAACAAAAAGGCTTAACCACTCTTTTCTCCAATGTTTCCGCCACCGTCCTACGCCAGTGGCTCATATTTTAACTTAATTGTTGTAGTTGTTTTTTTAATAGTTATTTGGTGTTTTTTTCACTTTTTAATTGTTGATTGGCAATTTTGGTCCCCTCAATTGTTATTTGTGCCAGACGCTCATTGGGTAATAGTTGGTTGGCAAATCTGCACCTTAACCCTTTGTAAATTAAAACACATTATATGGCTGTTGAGAGGAGGGCATGTCGGCCAGCTATGAATGGATGAGATGAAGTTTCATAAAGTGTCATTTTAATCCAAAGGTTGAGAGGAA
This sequence comes from Acacia pycnantha, assembly GCA_025563575.1. Taxonomy (NCBI): domain Eukaryota; kingdom Viridiplantae; phylum Streptophyta; class Magnoliopsida; order Fabales; family Fabaceae; genus Acacia; species Acacia pycnantha. The sequence goes on from JAMWYP010000248.1 coordinate 1,858,768, forward strand.
AGAAGAGAATTTGAACCTCCTTGCATAAGCTTGATCCTTTGCCTATAAATAGAGGCTCAACCTCTCTTCATTTCTTCACACCAACACAAACACCTCTGATCCTTTGATTAAGAGAGTGAAACGTGGGATTTTTTTTTTTTTTTTGAAGAGTAGGATCAAGGTTCTTCAAGGGTGAGTTCCTTAGTTCTTAAGTTAGCTTTTAGTTCTTCATAAAATTGTAGTTTAATCTAGGAAATTGTTAGGGAAATTCCTTTACTTGTTTTTAAGGCCTCCATTATATTTAAAACGCAAAATGGGAGTACAAACATGTTGGAAAATAATATTTGGAATTAATGGAACAAGATTGTGAAAATTGTAGAATTTTCGGTTTTAAATCCTGTTCTGGCAGCCAACGTTTAGGATATTATTTTATGTATGAAATGATCTTTAAAAATCATGAAAATTTACATGAATAAAGTAGACATGTAGGGGTTTCCAAATATATAAAATATGTAGCATTTTGAGTTCTACACAATGATATAATGTACATGCCAACATATGTTACATCATCCAATTGGTTCATGACCAATGGTTATATCTTACATCCCCATATTGTCGTATTTTTACAACTTCTTATTTACATATTGTCTAAAACCAGTTGTTGGAGATGATATAGAAAGGAGTGGAAATCGGCTATACGTTCTCCTTCTAAGAGCTCATTTGTCTTTTCCATCCAGAAGTGGTCTCGGGAAAGAGTTATAGTGTGGATACCACCCAATCGTCTTGGGGGTAGGGAAAACCATTGGGTGTTCTATGTTCATAGGTCGTCTTGACTAGTTCCAGATATTGGAAATATGTCCCTTTCATAGTCTCACTGTGCCGCTCCGCCATCAAGTAATTTGTTCGTAGAGCACCGATGAGCACTTTGTTCGTATCCAAGACATGTCACAGGGAGATGGGTTCGTAGAAAGATTCACTCTCAAAGTCATCCCGATAGCTCAACAACTAAAAATATTCACGGTTGTCGTCAACAGATGAATGATCCAATCCTACAGGCCTCTCTGGCTTAGAAGGTATACTAGCTATTGGTTCAGGGTAGTACACAGGATCAAAGTCGTGTACAGGTTCAGGGTTGTATACCAGCTCAGGATGATATACGTTCAAAGGTTCATGGCCATAAATGAGTGCAGGGGGTTTTTCTTTGTTAGGGTGATGCATCGACTCAGGGTGGTACACCGGTTTAGGATGATATACCGGTTCAGAATGGTATATCAAACTAGGGTAGTACACTGGTCTAAGGTTGTATATCAGTATTACTTCCTTCTTCACAGCCCTTCGCGAAGTACGTCTTACTCTTCCATTATAGTTTGTATTTGGAGGTCCATCTTTGTCCATCTCTACTGCATCACACCACCAGGGTTATATCAGTACTCCGGTTCTACCCAAACCATGCTCTAATCTTATGGCTTCGAACCCAACTCAGTTAATCAAACATATTGGCCAGGACGGATGTTAGTCAAGTGGAAGTCTCCCGTCTTTCACGGTGACTTATGATTGAACCACAAGACCAACCCTTCCTTAGACACCAAACATTTTAAAGTAACTTTATCGGATCCTTGCCAGCATCTTAGCTCTGATACCAAAAATGTAACACCCCATATTCAATACTACCCATTATGATTATTAATAAGCAATATATGAGAATATGATCAGAGTGGAGCAACTGAGCGTTTAAGTTGGTTAAGTGTGTGAGTAACTGATATACGGCTACATACTTAAACTCCTTAGCAGTGTATCCGGTTGGTACATAAGCAGTACAATTATCCGAGTATTCAAAAATTATACATAATACAGTATAAGTACAGCCCAAAATGAATATTCCGGCTGAGTCCTCACGCGGCCTACTTACCCTTATCACCGGCTCCAGATCCTTCAGATCCTGAAGCTATGGTAAGTGCTGAGATCCAATACCCATCGGACCTCAGGTAACAGATAACCTCATGCTCAAGTATATACAATATATGTGTGACAGATATTCATTACATTTCAGCATACCATACATAGCACACAGCAGATGTAAGGCTACAACAATACATAGCACACAACAAATGTAATGTTAACAACACAACAATACATAGCACATAGCAAATGTAATGTTATCCACGTTTGCACCAACCAATGCCACGATGGCCTCTCGTGTCCTCAGCGCTAGGAAAACAACACTACGGCGTTATCAAGACTATAACCACATAAAGCTGAATGTATATGAACAGTGACCTAAGACCGAGTCTTAGTCACTCTATGAATCATCTATCACATATAAGCATACAAGACACATCAGAGTTAAAGTTACAGTACGCGTCCGTACCTCAGTCCGTGTAGCTAGTGGTACGTTTGTCCGTTCGGTACCAATTCCCAATTCCTCGGAATCCTATAATGTTATCACCACATTATTTCCTTCATAAATAATATCCTAAGAGATACCTTAGACACTATTGACGTTTTTTACCCCTGGTGGATTTGATATTCCAATTATACCCTTACATTTCTTTAAAAACGGAATTTCAGCATTTCTGCCCAGATTTTTCGGTAACTTTGAAAAATCATAATTAATTCCAACAAAATCGAAATGAGGTGCTAAAAAATTATAAACAACCCTTGACATGTATATTTCCTAGTAAAAATAACAGCTTTAATTCGAAATCCTTGATTCAATACCAGTTTTAATTTTTCCAACCACTGTTCATATTATCTTCCCAAAAACGTGACCCAACTTCAATAATTTTTATCTCCTTCTACAGAACTCTAATTGATACATATTGTAACACCCCAAATTCCGTAGCATAAATCATGTCGGTTGACACTTGGATTTAGAAAATTCAACAGAGTTTGAGGTGCTACATCAGAGTACTGCAGAAATGGAGAGCATGTATTAATAATTGGACAATGAGTAACTGATATAAAATACCCCAACATATGATGAGGCTGGCGTGTGCTGGTTAAATTGAAAATCCCGAAGGAATATTCATGTGATACAATATACAGAGCTTTGTATAATTACAACTTTTACATGGTAACTATACAATCTAGACCAAGCCTTAATTAGACTTGGGGCAATGAACCTAACTCAGTTAACCAAACAAAATGGCCAGGTAGGTGTCTATCATGGGGGCCTCACCGAGTTCACGGCGACTTATTGGCTGACCCAAATAGACTAGCCCTGCCTTCGGCACCAAACTGTTCGTAATAACCTTATTAGATCCATGCCTGACAATATGCTCTGATAACTTCTTCCGGCTCTTGCCTCGATTTGTGCATTATTACGACTTTGCCCCTTGGTTCCTCTTTATGGCTCCATCTACCAATGCCTTCTCTAATCCTTGATCCTTTCTTGTACTATTTAGTTAAGACTGAGGTCCAATGCCCATGGGACCTCAGGTAACGGTTAACCTCATGCTTATATAAACAACATATGGATTACAAATATTCACAACATTAACAGTATTACAGATATTCATAACATTAAAAGTATATGAGCACACAACAGATGTATCGCACACAGCAAATGTAACGCACACAACAAATGTAACACACACAACAAATGTAAAGTTATCTTCTAACACATATACGCATACGATAAACAACATACAATAAACATCAGAGTTAGTGTTACTAGTACGCGAACGTACCTTTCACCATGTAATGGCCAAATGTCCGGCCTTTTGAACCTGATTCCGGACTTCCTGGATATCCTAAAGGGTAATACCGTATCTATTAACTCATAAATAATATCCCAACAGATATCTTAGTCATAAATGACTATTTTAACCCTGACTTCGCTAACCGACGAAATTTCGCCAGAACTTCGCTACTTTGACTCTAATCTTCCAAAATTTTGCTATATCTATTTCTCCATCATTTTTTTGAAATAAAACCATATTTAATCATAAAAACATGATAACAATAATATATTGGAAGATTAAATATCAAAACAATAAAATAGCTAAGAACTTAAACTAGAACTCTAAGAACTACAAAACTAAAGACTCAAAGCTTAAGAACTAGAAACTAAAAGCTTTCTTATCTCTTGAAGAACTTCCCCCCACTTCTGCATGCCTCTCACTTGCTCTTACTACTCTCTCTACTCTTGCTTTCTAAAACTCATATGAGAGTTGGTGTGAGGATTATGAAGAAGCAAGGATCCCTATTTGTAGTGAAAGCCCAAGGACCCAAATGGAAATAGAATTCTACAACTTCCTCCCCAACCATGCGAAATACTTGGCCAATAATATGGCTTTGTTGGCCTCTTCTCTATCTCTCTTTGTAAAGTAGATTTTTTGTGGTTTAAAATGGAGCCTATGTGTCTCTTTAATTTGCACATTTTTTTCCCTTCTTTCCTTCCTCCAAAACCATCCCCTTCTCCTTCTTTCTTATCCTCTTCTATTTTTCTACAAGCTTTGGTGGCCTCTCCACCATCATGTATTTCCTAACTTTGTGTTTTAAATCCCTAGTTACACTAAGTGTGTTTGTAACTAGATAACTTTGGTAGTTGGTTAGCAATTAAGAAAAGTTTCTCTTAGGGTTTAATTTGAAGTTTATGTAGTTTCTTGAGAAGCACTTGAAATAACAAGAATTATGGTTCAATTTGGGGTTTTTACTAGCCCTTTAGTCATTTTAGGATAAATTCCAAAAGTTACGGAAATGACTTCGGAGATAACCTACTTCGAGCTAAAAATACACTTGTTTATAATAAGTCCTTACATTTGGTCTATAGTTAACATATTTTAGTACACAATTTATTTTCTATCGGTTCTCATTTGAATCAATCCCCATGGCTCTTAAACTCTCAAAATATCATCTCTTTCTCTCTCCAAAACCCTAGGCCCTCCTTTCTCCACATCACTCTTCTCTCTTCCTATCTCCAAACCCATGGCTCACAATGAACCACACTTCACACTACACACACACACACTCACAACTCACTTTTCTCTTTCCTCCACTACACTCACAACTCTCTCTTACACACACACACACACACACACACACCAAAATATCTAAGTTGTATGTGCTTGGTAGAAAATTCTTGCACCCTCTTTCAAGCTACAAAAATCGTCCCCCTCCCCTTTTATTATTTTAATTTTGTATTTCAACTTATCTAACATTATTTAGAAGAAAATCTCCCATTAATTTAATAAATGGAGATTTAATTATCTGCTAATTGTTGACAATTTTCTTTAATTGGATTAATTATTTTCTCACAACTTTTGGGTTTACTTTGGTCATTTATGCTCCATGCATTAATTTAAAAATCATAGGGCAACTTATGGTCCCTAAAATAATATTGGATTTTTGCCTCTTTGTTTATTTCAATTCTAAGAGAAATTGCCCTAGAAAATAAAGTAAATACACTACAAAATTTGAGACCACATACTCACCTATTTAAAATAGGTATTATTTATCAAAATATAATATTTAAGATAAATAATTATCCGGGTATTACACATATTTTATATCAATGGAAATCTATACTTGTCTAATATAACCATGAAAATATCCATAATTTTTGAAGATGAATTTATACATCAAATAATAGTCACAAAGTGACTGACTTAACAACCTAGATTTTCTAGAAATTTTCACAATCTAGTTCCATTAACATCAAAAATTATTTCCCAACATGTTTTTACCTCCATTTTGCGTTTTAAATGCAATGGATGCCTAAAAACAATCATGGGAATTTATTTGACCATTTTCTAGATTAAACTAACATTTTACTAAAAACTAAAGACTAAAGCTTAAGAACTAGAAACTCACCCTTGAAGAACTCACTCCTCCTTCCTCCTTCTCTTTCTCAATCCCACTTCTCTCTCTCCAAATTAAAGGATCAGAGATGTTTTCGGTGGTGGTGTGAAGAATTTGTGAAGGAGGGGTGTCTCTATTTATAGAGGAAAAATCAAGGACACAAAAGGAATTAAATTTGACCAAGTCTCACCTTAGCCATTGGATGGAAAATCACTTTTTCACAATTGATCTCTCCCATTCATTGTGCAGGCCGACATGCCTCCATCCCAACAGCCATTTAATGGTTTTTTTTTACTAAATAGTTTGATTATTCCATGAAAGAGAAAACAAAAATCCCCCCATGTGCTATGCGCCTCTTATATTGACTTTAGGGGCTGAATTTTAATCTTTGATTAGCATTGAAATCAAATCTTTTTATTTCCTTTAATTACAATCTTTAATTGTAAGATTGGTTCATTAGTTAAATCATTGTCATTAGTGCTTTTATTAACCAGGCTTTATGCACTTTAATCTTTACTTATTTCCATTGTCTTTTATCAAATTTAAGGCATTTGCAAATAACCTTAATTAGCACAAGCTAATTTGTCAATTAGAATTTGCTAATTCACTTTAATTTACTTAACTGTTTTCATAATATTTTCTTGCCTCTATTGGTAATAAAATAACCATTATTTTGTGTTAATTATGTCACATTTTATTTTCGCTAATTGTAGTCTCATAATTAATCAGGTGTTAATTCATTTTAATATGAAATTTGCCTAAAATTATAATTGACAAATCATAATTATTTGAGACACATATTCACCTTCATTTTTGCTAATTACTTACCAAAATATAATACTCATATTAAATAGGAATTTTCGAGGTATTACATCTTTCTTCTGCTATTTTCATCTTCTTCAATCTTCCTCACTGATTGACCTACCAAAGACGATTCTTTATTATTATTATTTTGGTTTTGTTGGGTTCGCGATGCCATATGTAACTGTTATGGACTCGAATAATCGGCTTGGCAGAGGCTGAGCCGAATAGGAGTGCCTTAGGCGGGAAGCCCTCCTTGAGATAGGTAACGTGCCAATCACCTCTTTAATGTGCCGTTAATTCAGGGATCATGCATACCAGTGGGCGCTATACCCGATCCAATATCAATCATACCTAGCTCACTGTGGCTAGACATCTGTGTTCTACGACAGAACATTGGCGCCGACCGTGGGGACGAGAAATTTTGATTCCCAGAATTATAAAAAGCTACTCATACCAGAAGTACCAGGAGCCGCGCAATACACGGGCGAGAACAACAGCCTGAAGGACAGCCGTCGCTCCATTATGAAACAATCCAGCATTCGAACTCAGTTGATCTAGAACACAGCCGTGCGAACGAGGAAGCTGAGGACGAAACGGAGGATACCGCTCACACTCGTCGTACAGGCTCGGGAATCAAGCAGCCGGAAGGAGAGGACCACGGTGTCCCTCGGACTCTTCCCGAGTTTCAGAATGATAACCCCGACATCCGCCTGTTGCACAACACGCTGGGTTCCCTGATCCAACGTGTGAATAACATGGGAGATTGGCACCAGCTTTAGAAAAATGAGGATGCCCGACTCATTCGAGAGGAGTTGGAACGTCAGAATAACGCATGGAGGCAGAAGGAATATGACAGGATGCAGCAGAGGATGGAGGAAGAGTACCAGGCAAAAATGAAGCAAGCTCTGGGTAAAGGGCCGAAGGGCGATGGCTCAACAAGGGCGGAGAACTCGGCCTCTGTGCATGTCAATCGAAAGGAACCTCAGGGAATGGAGTTGGTCATCCCGGACCAACCTAAGACCTTGAAGGGGGAAGCCGGTAATGCAGCAATGACGGAAGCAGAAAGACTCAAGGCTGCCGAGGCCGAACAGGCTCAGTTCAAGGAAAAGCAATCTGCTGCAATCCCAATCGTCAAAGTGGGAGCAACTGCACCCCCACAGTCCGACAAGCCGGCAACAGTGCCTGAAGAAGCCGGAGAGGACCGACTTGCTAGTCAATTCACTAATGACGTTATGAAGGCTGTGTACCCCAAAGGCTTGGATTCAAGGGAGTTGCAGAAATATGATGGGACTCAAGATCCTTTGACCCACGTGAGCAATTTCAAGATGGAGATCATGGTAAAAGGGATAGAAGGGAAGGTCATACCCCGGTTATTCGCCGGGACCCTTAGGGGAGCCGCGCAGTTATGGTTCCACTCCTTGCCATTATTCTCTATACCAGATATGAAAACACTGGAGCGGAAGTTTCTTTTGAACTTTGCCACGAGTAGGCGACAGCCCAAGACCGAGTTTCAACTCGGGCTAGTCAAACAAGGACTGGGAGAAACCCTGGCCAAGTACTTGGACCGTTTTAAATATTTGGCCTTGCAGATTCTGGGATTGAAAGAAGACGTGCCCTGCACTGCGCAATAGCCGGGTTGGATGTCTCATCCCGATTAAAAAAGTCAATCATGAAGCGCCGCCCCACAACTTTGGCTGAATTCCGAGACAGGTCCTAACAATACCTGGATCTGGAAGAGATGGAGATGGCAGCCCCAGTCACAAAGGAGCGAGCTAAGAGCTTCCAACCCCAGGGAAGAGAAGGTCACGAAGGATACAAAAGGAGTCCCCGTATTCGTGATACCGACAGCAAACCCCGGGATAGTAGGAGTGATGCCAAATATGATAAATACACCCCGTTGAAGGTGTCACAGGCTAAGCTGTGGAAGGAAGTATGCGCGAACGAAATGAAGAAAGTGGAAAGACCTCGGCCACTTGGCAAAAGAGGCACCGCGGACAAGACTCGGTTTTGTGAATTTCACGATCAGCATGGCCACACGACCGAACAATGCTGGGATTTGAAGGATGCGGTGGAGAAGTTTGTCCGTGAAGGAAAACTACGGAAATACGTTATCCAAACTTAGGGAAAGTAGGGCAATAAGAGACAGGGTGAAAACCGAAGTAAGAGCCCACCCTCAGAAAAGAGGAGAAGGGACTTCAAGAAGAAAGCCGAGGAGGAGGAGGATGAGTTTCCCGAGGCCAAATATGATTGCAACGTTATCAGTGGAGGTTTCGGTGGCGGATGAGACTTAACCAGCCAGCGGCAGAAATACCTCAGAGAGGTTTTATCAATTTGGGACAGCCCAAAGTTCAAAGAAAACTCGGGCAAGCCCAAATCCCCCGTCCTGTGCTTTACCGACAAAGAGTTAGAGGATGTTGCCCCAGGGCACCATGACGGGTTGGTAATCACGGGCACCTTGGTGAATTGCCGGGTCAAGAAGATTTTTGTGGACAATGGGAGCGCGGTGGATATCATACTTTGGGACGCGTTCAAGCGAATGAATTTTGATTCGAACGTGTTAAAACCATGCAAGACAACCCTGACCGGCTTCAATGGACAGGATACCCGTCCAAAGGGTTACGTGGACCTCAAGCTAACTTTGGGAGACAAGCAGGCTTTCAAATCGGAAAGAGTCCGGTTTGTAGTGGCGGATTTCCCATCTTCGTACAATATAATCCTGGGCCGACCAACTATTCACAATTGGGATATGTTGGTATCATCTAAGCATCAGAAGTTGAAGATGGTCAACAAGGTGAACCAGATCGTAACCGTGAAGGGGGATCAAAAGGAATCCCGAAAATGCTACTTCAATATGGTCAAGGAGGCCAAGAGTGATCCAACTCGTTCATTACAAGCTGGGACAAGCAAAGTGCCCGAGGTGGATCCAGCCAGCTAGGCGATAAACTTGGTCGAGTTGGATTTGCGCGAGGAGGAGAAAATGAAGAAGACCGAGCCTAATGACGAATTGGAGGACTTCGTCCTTGGGACGGAGCTGGGGCAGGTTACAAAGATTGGCAAGACACTCGATCCCGAGATACAAGAAGAGCTTGAAATATTCCTGAGGGACAATAAAGATATGTTTGCATGGCATCCATCGGAGATATCTGGAATCGATCCAAACTTTTGATGCCATCAACTCGCAATCAAACCGGGATCTACCCCGGTATCCCAGAAGAAGAGGAAGCTCGGGGAGGACAAGCGAAAAGCCTTGGACACACATATAGCGGAACTATTGGAGGCCGGATTCATCCGGGAAATACAATACACCACATGGCTATCCAATGTCGTCATGGTCAAGAAACCGAATGGAAAATAGAGGGTCTGCATTGATTATAAAGACCTGAACAAGATGTGCCCCAAGGACTCCTTCCCAATGCCCAGCATTGACCAATTGGTTGACAATTCTTCCGGTTTCCAATTGTTGTCGTTCATGGATGCATATTCCGGGTACAACCAGATCGCTATGCACCCAGATGATCAAGCAAAGACAGCGTTCATTACTGAGAAGGCAAACTATTGTTATAACGTGATGCCTTTCGGATTAAAGAATGCAGGAGCCACTTATCAGAGGATGATGAACTGGGTATTTGAAGACCAGTTGGGGAAAAATGTGGAGGTGTATATAGACGATATGATCATCAAATCCTTAAGTGGAGCCAATCATGTCAGAGACTTGAGGAAAATGTTTGATAAGCTGAGGAAATACAAGATTCGGCTCAACCCGACGAAATGTGCATTCGGGGTACCTGCTGGAAAATTCCTCGATTTTTTGCTTACAAACAGAGGCATTGAAGTGAACCCGGACAAGTGTCAAGCGGTATTGGATATGGAACCACCTAGTTGCAAAAAAGAGGTCCAGCAGTTGACTGGGCGTTTGGTAGCATTAACTCGTTTTCTGCCAAAATCAGCAGAAAACTCTCTCTCCTTTTTTAGGTTACTGAAGAAGGAGGCATCTAGCGGGTGGAATGCGGAGTGTGAGACGGCGTTTGAAAAGATCAAACAATGCTTATTTTCACCACCGGTGTTGACAAGACCCGAGACAGGAGAGAGCTTGATATTGTACCTATCAGTGGGTAATGAGGCTGTGAGCTCCGTGTTGGTTAGAGAAACCGTGGATGGCCAGAGCCCGGTTTACTTTGTGAGTAGGGCCTTTCAGGGTTCAGAATTACGTTACCAGAAAGTAGAAAATATGGCGTTTGCGTTACTTGTAGCAGCAAGGCGGCTTCGCCCATACTTTCAAAGTCATCCTATTGTCGTTCGCACTAATCAGCCCATCCAGCAAATCCTCCACAAGCCAGATCTAGCCGGACGGATGGTAAGTTGGGCCATTGAGCTATCTGAATTTGATGTCACTTACGAGGCTCGGCATGCAATCAAGTCCCAGGCGTTGGCAGATTTCGTGATGGAGCTAACCCCGGTAAAGGGGGGAGACAACCAGGATGTTTGGAATTTGTTTGTAGACGGCTCATCAAACATCAAAGGGAGCGGAGGTGGGATTATTATTGAAAGCCCTGAAGGTATCTCGTTGGAGTTTTCTTTACGCTTTAACTTTTCAACTTCAAACAACCAGGCGGAGTATGAGGCGTTAATAGCCGGTTTGCTCCAAGCTAAGGAAAGTGGGGCTTGTAGAGTACGTGTTTCCACCGATTCTCAACTAGTAGCTTCTCAGATCAATGGAACCTACCAAGCTAAGGGACCCTTAATGATTAAGTACCTGGAAAAGGTGAAGGAGATCATCACAGAATTTGACGAGGTAGTCGTTGCGCACATTCCAAGAGGAGACAATGTATAACTAAATATCACTATTCCCTAAAGTCACATTTTCTTTCTACTTAATTAATTAATTCTCTTATCCCTAAATATCACTTTATAATTTGTTTTGTCAAGTTATCATAGTTTATTGTATAACTAGTTAAGTATAATTTTTATATCAAAAATTTCAATGAGACAATTTTTGTTAAAAAACTTAACATTCATTATTATGAGATTAAATGAACTAGTTAATATCATTAATTTTTCTAAAACATAAAAATTTCATAAATCCTTCTTTGAGTCACATCTTCCTCCTACTTTATATTAATTAATTTATTCTCGTATCCCTAAACATCATTTCTTAAAATTTCATTTTTATCATTTCAACATCATCCTATTTTTAACCTATACACAATTTTAACACACAATTTTTCAACTATACAAAAAAGACTATAAACAAATAATGCAACATTAATATTCTCACTAATGGTCACAAATAATCAAAAATGAAGAAACAATAACAAATAATTTAATCAACATTCAAGAAATAAGAAAATATTACCACACACCATCATTTTATCATAAATCCATCTAATGCTCAAGAAAATACTAAAACAATACTAAAACAACATTATCTATATACCGTAGTGAAAAAAAAAGGAAGAAGAGAGGTAATTTACTTGGAATAGAAGTGCAACTTGCAAGAGGAGACAAAGAATGACGCTGGAAAATGAACGGCCGGAGTAGAGGGTTGACGCCGGAAATTCGCCGGAAACTGATCGGCCGGAACAGGGAGGAATGACGCCGGAAAATGAACGGTCGGAGTAGAGGAATGACGTCGGAAAGTCGCTGACCAGAGCAAAAAGAGTTCACCGGAGTCGAAGAAGAAGAGAGAAAACAGATGAAAGCAAGAGAAAGAACGAGAATGAAAATGAAATTTTCGGGGTGTAAAAAACACATTTTGCGACGGACTAGTAGTCCGTCGCAAAGCCCGGTTTGTGACGGACCGGTCCGTCGCAAACCGGGTGTGTTTGCGACGGACTACCAGCCCGTCACAAACTGTCGGTAGTTTGCGACGGACGAGTCCGTCTGTCGCAAATTTTGCGACGGACGGTGTCGTCCGTCGCAAAATTTGCAACGGAAATATGCGTCCGTTGCAAAATTTGCGACGGATTTATTTTTCCGTCGCAAAATGCTTTTTTTGCGACGGATTATTTTCCTTCGCAAAATCCGTCGCAAAATACGAATTTTCTAGTAGTGTACCTACGCTTGTTTGGTGGCCTCGTGCTGCGCTTGTTTGGTTACTTACCCTCGTGGACTGTGTGTCCACGCTTGTTTTCATGGCCTTGAGCTACGCTTGATTAGTTACCTTCGTGGACTGTGTGTCCACGCTTGTCATCCGTTCTGTAAAGGTCCTGCTTTAGACGAGCTTTGAGATTTATTGTTTTAAACTGATTTTGTTAAACAAAAAGATTTATTACGTATTTCGGAATATTTGGTTAATGATCCTACATATAGTTCTGTTTTTAGTTATGACCATATGATATAGAAATTGTAATTTATTGCCATATTTTTATTAACGAAGAATGAAAATGTTTAAATTATTTTCTATGTAAATTCTATAAATGGGGCGTTATTCACCATAAAATTTGTTTGTTTCAGATAGTATTGCTGACCCTATACCTCCAGCTGAGCAGTGAAGAGCCTTCTCAAAATTTAAAGTTCGCTTGCTCATTTTGTGGTGTTGCTGCATGATGTAATTATAAATTTAGACTTTTGTATTATTATTATTAGTAAAAGCTAGATGCTCCACGTAGTCTATAGGTAGGATCCCTGTCTTTTCTTTGTTTAGAACATATGTACATGCATATATAATAGTAGAGCAGAGCTTCAAATGTCGTTTTGATCATTGAAGATCATGTAGATAGGAATTAGAGATGGTACCTGTATATCCTAGATTATTGATAAGAGATATGACTTGTTCTTGTAAGTCTTATGGCTTGGGAAGTGAGTTTACCTCACATTCCATGCCAGTCACTCTGCTGGTTTTCAGGGCGTGATATCCCTGAATTGATGACATCTTTAAAATTTAATACAATTTCAGATATTTTAAATTTAAAATTCTGTTGATCTGGTCCTTTAAAAAATATATCCACCGACTCAGGTTTCTGTTAAAAGTAAGTTGAAGACAAATTTTAAAGATTCTCCCAATTCCCAATTTTTTTCCTTTTTCTTTATACAAGTAATTATTCTTCTTCCGTATCTATATATACACATCAGAGTAATATCAAGTAACAATCAAGAACTCAGGATAGAATTCAAGTTTTCCCGCTGAAACTGTAACATCCCAAATTTTTGGACTAGAAAGTTAGAAATAAAACTGAGATAAAAAGGTTTTTTGTCAGTAGAGTCCAAAAGTCTTAAGCTTATTATTAGGAAAAGCTTAAGATAATTATTGAAATTATCTTGGACCTTGAAAATTTGAAAAGATTATAAAATAATTATTTCGAGGATATAAAAATATTATAGTGGAATTAGTTTTGGGGAATTTAGTCTGGATAAATGTTAAATCTAATGTCTAGAACTTAAGACATATTTTCCCGTAAATTAAGGACAAATAGTTAAGAAATATTTGTAAATGATATTTGATGGGCTAGAGATGTTAATTGAGAAAGGAAAATCCTTATATGGGATTAATGATTTATTTTGAAAATTAGGAATTTATTTTCCATATAATATTTAAAAGTAAAATTTTGGAAAAATAAATTAAAGATGAAACGTTGATGAAAGCTCAAAATGTGGCAAATATATATATATATATATATATAACCACAGCCTCCAATGTCCATTTAGCCGAACACGTTAGTCAGAGACAGAGGAAAATAATATCAGCGAAGAGAGAGAGAGAGATACGAGAGAGAACGAGAAAGAGGGAGAAGGAGAAAGAGAAAGAGGAAATGTTGTAGCTGTGTCTGTGTGTGTGTGTTGCCCTGTTCGTGATCCATAAAACAGAGGTTGCTTTGACGTTGAGAAGCAGAAAAGCTTGATAAATCCGAAAGACTAACAAGGTAATTTAGAACCATGAGTTCTCTGTTTTATAAGCCTTAAACAGGGGTAGTTAACATCTGTATGACGTTGGGGTGTTAGTATATATATTTACGTGGAGTCATTGTGGGAAAAAAATATAAAACTGGGCTGTATATATATGTATGCACAAGCTAATATATAAGCTTATTAAGACTACATAAAAGAGGGAACTTCTCGTCACCTATATACCTGGAAAGGAAAAAAAAAAACGTTACTGCAACGAAAACCGAAAGAAAAAAAAAAATGAAACCTGCTGTCATGTAAGGGGCGGAGGCAAGGGGGTGCTAGGGGTGGCCCCCGCCCCCCTAAAATTACAGAAGTCGACCCAAAAGTGTAGGAAACACTACTACAAAATATAGTTTTTACTTCTAAAAAAGACGTCCAATTTTTTAAAAAGGCAGTAAAATGTGGAGGCGGTGGCAATTTTGTAAATACTTATAGAAAATTTGACATATTAGAGTCCTATTAATATTTAGGACGCAAAAACTATACCTATGGCGTCTAAGTCTACAAGTTAGGCGTCGTAGGTATATTTTTTGACGTCTAAGTACAAGAGTTGGACGCGGTCGGTAAAAAATTTTCACCCCAAAACCCTTTTCCCCCCAATTTCTCCCGCGTGCTCCGTCAATTCTCATTCTCAGATTTCTTCTCTCCACACACTCTTCTTCACTCCTTCACTCGAAGCTCCCAATCTCTTCCTCAGATCTACACACTCTCACTTGAAGCTCTCGGTCTCTGCCACAGATCTACTCCCCTCCGCGTCGCCGCAAATCAGCAACTGGAAATTCAGGTTAGTTTCTTCCACATATTTGCTTCCCTTTGTCTCTCCGATCTGATATGAGGCTCACCCATACTGTGGGGGGGGGGGGCGCATGTGTAAATATATATATATTTTGCCATTTGCCAACATATTATGAGGGTCGAGAAGACCTAGCCAAGTAAGGGAACGCAACCACGCCGTAGCAGCCACCTTTGTAGAGATTGTCCATCTTCATCATAAATCACTAGCATGCCTCCATCGACTTAGGTTGTCCCCTGAAGAGGTTTTCGTTTTCGTTTTCGTTTTGATTTTGATTTTTGTTTTTATATTATTTTTAAACTCTTTCTTTTTTTCCAATCGAAATGTGGCGTGATATTATGTAGCTCTGGTTTTTGTTTTTGATTTTGCTATTGCTTGGTGGTTGTTCTGTTTGTGCATTTGCCATGCGTAAAGTGGGAAGATGATCAACAGGGGAAAAATTAAAATAAACAAATTAAAGCGCTTTCGAGTTTAAATTGGATTTTTAAGATGAAACATTTTCCTATTAGGATAATGAGTAGGAATTGAAAAAATGATTTGAAAGGAAGAATCAAGATTTATTTATTTTGGTTGACCTTTGGTTTGTTCCATTTTGTTTAACTTGGAATATTTGCAGGCAGAGAAAAGGGATATTGTAGGTATTTTGGAACAGGTAAAATCCTTAATTATTAATTTTCAAGTTTACTCTATTTTTATTCAATTGTAGAAATCGAAACTTGTCTTTTCAGTTGTTTGTTTGGAAAGTGATTGAGCTGCAGGACAAATACCTGGCTTATGTGAACGAGCGTTTCCAGAACCATACTCCCAGATTGATAGCTCGGTTTGTCTAATTCTGAATTATTATTGTTATACCAAAGTGCTTCGTAAAATAATACCAAAAGCAAATTGCTTCCAAAGGTTGGTTTTGACATTGTTTCAGATGCTATTCTCACAGAGGTCTCCAGTGGTGTCTTTTGAAATATCAAAAACACCCTTTTTTCTTGATAAGATATTTTGAATTGAATACTTATAAAGTTCTTTTCTAATTTCTCACAGGAAGAAGCTTGCACGGAGGCTTCTGTTTGACAAAAGTGCCAATGATGATCATGAGAGATTCATCTTGACAAAGTTGAAGAAACAATGCGGTGGTCAATTCACATCAAAGATGGAGATGATGGTCAGTGTTCTCAATTTAATTTTTTAATTCATGTCTTGAATTCTAGTGCTTCTGTAGGATGTTGAATGAGATTATCCAAATGCTTGTTGCTTCCACTAGGTTGCAGATTTGACACTAGCAAAGGAAAATGAAGCCAGTTTTGAAGAGTATTTGAGCAGAATCCAAATGCTTATTCTGGACATTTTTCTCTGTTAGAAAGTGCAACATGAGCTGCTATCCGTGTATGAAAATCAACTTCTTGAGAAGGAACACTCAGGATGTCATGCATTACTTAGAGATGACAAGGTATGTGGTTAAACTCTCATGATGATCAAGACATATATGATGCCATATTTTCATATTTTCCTTGAATTGCTTAGGTTGAGGATTTGTCAAGGATGTTTTGACTTTTCTCTCAAATTCCTCGAGGATTAGATCCTGTTTCTAGTATTTTTAAGCAGGTTGGTGCCTTTTCTTATTTTTTTGTCTTTTCCTTTGTATATTTTATTCCAAGTTTAAATCTTATTTAATTTTTGCTAGCTTGCTCATTAATTACTTTCTTTCTCTCCTCTAATACAACATGTTACTACTGAAGGCATGGCATTGGTAAAGTTGGTTGAAGATGAAGTTAGCAACAAGGTGCTGGTCCGCATTAGTAATTTTTCTTCTCATTTCTTGTTGGAAAGTTCATTATCCTCAGTAATTGGGAAAGACTAGTATATGCTAGTATGCACCTATCTTAGGTGTTTATGGGTTATCTTGAATTGTTGATTTCTCTTATCTATTCCAAACTATATATTGTTTACCCAAAGAGGCTTGTTTATGGAAGGAAAAAAGATGAAATGAAAGTTCGAATCTTGGGTTTGAATATCTTTTTGGCTAATTTATTATCATGCGCTGGAATTGTTTTCCTTGAACAAATACAAAAAATATGTTTGTTATCATATCAAGATGACGATAATGGAATTGAAACGATTTGTCTGGCATATTTTCTAGGCCATATTCTTTTGTTGAATTGATGTAGGTGTGGAGGCCTCACTTGCTGATCTGACAGATTTTTTTATGAGCTGCTCAAATGGCCAAGGCTGCAGATGCCCTTATGGCCACGGAAGAGAAGGTAGTATCTTGGCATCTTAAGAATTGACATGATGAAAATGAATTTCAAGCATACCACTCGCTAATTTGTTTCCCCATTCTTTATGATAACTCACCACATGCATTTATTTTTACTTTCTCCATAACCTTGATGTGTTGTTTTCAGGTTGACACTGTGGGATACCACCTATCAGTTCTTAAAGACATGTACCCCAATGGCATCAATCTTCTCTCTCTGTTTTCGGAATCGGTGGTGCAGAAGTAGCCCTTTATTGGCTTGGCATTCCTATTAAGAATGTGGTTTCAGTTGAGAAATCAGAGGTAAATAGGAGCATAGTCTGAAGCTGGTGGGATCAAACAAACCAGAAAGGAAACTTATATGACTTGGATGATGTACACACTACTACAAAAAATGGCTTGTGGTGTGGTAGTTTTATGACCGAAGAATTATAGGTCACTGAAGCTGATATTGAGGAATTTGAAGCAAACTATAGGGGATCAAACTAATTGATCTGTACAAAAAATACAAGGGTAATATGAACAGGTAGAAGAACATTATGATAAACTCTCTTTATTTATAAGTTTTTTTGGTTTGGTTTTAGCCTTAAAAATAGGGTTGTTAGTTTGATATTATAAATAACTACCCTTTGCATTGCCTTTTGTTCAATGCTTTGTTCAGATCCTAAACTTGACTCACATCGTTTCAAAGATATTCTTGATGAGGTTATAATTGTTGGCCGGTAAGAATAGTCCTAGCAATGTTATATTCTAATGGATATATTAAATCTGAGTTCTCTTATCAAATAATTAATCTGATACCTTGTTTTCTATTTTACAGATTTCTGGTACTAAGGATGCCTACTCGGAGGAAGAAATCGATTTGGTTTGAAATCCTGTTGGTTGGACATCTTCTTCAACACATATATGATTGAAGTCCGTCTTTATATTGCATAATTAGTAGGAGGTAGCTAGACAACTTTTTGACGCTTTGTGGTGATTGTTGTACATAGAAGAAGTAGTAGTAGTTACCACTTGAATTAGTTAGAGCAAATTGGTTAAGATGAATTGAAGTTAGCCACTTAAAGTTTGTTGTTACAACTTTGCAACCTCTATGTTCAATTCATCATGAACTATGTGTCTTGGGATATTTATTATATGTACATGCATGTATTCTGTTTCTGTCTTATGAATATAAGGTTGGCTGAGTTACCTTTTTAGCACATAGGTGTGTTGCTTTATTTTATCACATTGTGGTGATTGCCTGCTGATCTGTGTAAGAAGGTTTTTGTAAGGGTGGGCAGTCATATGAAGCAAAATAATTTTTTTTTTAAAAAAAAAACACTTATGACGTCTAAATAATGTAATTAGACGCCGTAAGTCAGACTTACGGCGTCTAATTCCTGGACTTAGACGCCGTAAGTATGGTCTTCAAGGGCATTCCTGCCATACTTAAGGCGTCTAATAATGGAAATAGGACGCCGTAAGTCTGAACTTACGGCGTCTAATTATAAAAATTAGACGTCGTAAGTTTCACCTACTACGCCCCCTAAATAGACGTCCCTCGAAAAAAGGATGTTAAATGTGTTAAAAATAGAACGCCGTAGCCCTATTTTGTAGTAGTGAAATTATATTTTAGTCTCATAAAAATTTTACCATTTTCACTTTAGTCCCTAATAGTAGTTTAATGGAGGGACTAAAATGAAAATATTGAAATATAGATGAGGCTAAAATATAATTTCATAAAATTTTGGTTCCAATTCTATAATTTGCTCCCCTAATTTCAAATGCTGATTCCACTGTGTCCTTTTCTGTAATTTTCGCCCCCCTAATTTCAAATCCTGGCTCCGCCCCGCATGTAGATTCATGCGTTATGTTGCAATTTTATATCCCTGTGTTGCTTATTCGTCATACTGTCCTTGGCTGAACAAACTGGATTGGACATTTTATATGATTTTTTGTAACAAGTTAAGCAATGGGTTTTTAGAGTTTCAGAAATATATTATATATTGAATGGTCAATTGAATTGGAGTTCATAGTTCAAGTTCAAGTTATATTTGGAGAAGGTTGATACTATGTTCATGAGCCCATCCCAGGATGTTGACCATTAATGACTTGATCGTGTTTTATTTGAAGAAAAGAACCATGCATTATGGTGACTCAAAATTAGGACAGAATATTTTAGAAATGACAACTCTGTTCAATTCATTCATAAAGCTTGCTGCTCGTACCTGGTCAAACTTCAACTGCATTAGTTTCCATTTGAGTATAATGAACGTCTTGGTCTTCAAAAGATAATGTAGTCATACACTACCAATATATATATATATATACACACAAAGTTTTGATCTTTATAAATCACACGTTGCATCAGAAAAGGATAGAAAGATATTGTAATCATGTATATATTAATATATAAGTTGTTGTTTTAAATGAATAAGGCTTAGTCACGTGACTTTGATGATTTGGGAAGATATAAGGAAACTTTGCTCTAGCACATGTATGTATATGCGTTGCAACCCTGAGAAAAAGAATAAGAAAGTTTTCTGTCAAATGCTTACATATATACATGGTTTTGAAATACAAGGCATTACGTTTTGTTTTCTCAACTATTTTATTTATTTATTTGCTCATACTTTACATTAAAAAGAAATGAAAACAATAATAAAATAAATAAATAATATTATTGCTATTATTAGAAAAGGGAATAAGTAATAAATAAGAAAAAAAAATTGTTATTAAAGGGGAATAAGTAATAAAGGAAATTATTCATTAATAATAAAGAGAAAAGGGGTTATTAATTAATAAATAAATGAAAAGGGTATTTTTATTAAGGGAATTTTTAGGGGCTAATCCACTTTTAATCCCCTAAAAATTATTCACGTAGTTAATTACTTTACGACGTAAGAAGTGACTAATGACAATGATAAACGTTTATAGGCATACTTTGACACCTCTACCAATCCCAACAACCTCGGACAAAGTTAAGGATTCAAGTTTGAGGTTGGTAATTGTTATCTCATTAGCTTGTATGTATGTATTCATGTATGACTGATCATGATTGCTAGATAATTTGCATGTGTGTATCTGTAACATCTCATTTTTCAAAAGCAGTATAAATTTTTTTTCATCAGAGTAGAGCATCGGAGCAAGAGTGTAACTGATATATATATTCAAAATGTCCACTGGCTATTTACAACAGCGGTATAGTAACCGAGTGTTTCAAAAGTGAAGTACAACAACAAAAGGCTTCCGCCGGAACAACAAAAGAAGTCCTCAGCCGGAACTTCTACTCGGCCTGCTTGTCTCTCTCCTCGGTCCTCGGTCCTCCAGAACCTGATGCTATGTTAAAGGCTGAGATCCAGCGCACCGGATCTCAGGTAACGGTTAACCTCATGTTTATGTATACACATACAAACAACAGACATCCACAATATCATCAGCACATACATTCACTCTATCACAACCCATGCATATGTATTGCCCCCATCATGCAGACATATTGCCCCCAGCATACAGACAGATTGCCCCCAGCATACAGACATATTTCCCCCAGCATACAGACATATCCTCTAACACACTATATGCATATCAACAGTATAACATCTATACAACACTCATACCACATATATGCATACCATAAACGTCAGAGTTAGTGTTACAGTACGCGAACGTACGTACATAGACATACAGCAAAGCTATCAGCTACCACATACAATACACATATCACATATATGCATACAATAAACATCAGCATTAGTGTTACAGTACACGAACGTACCTTCGTTGACGGTAATCAGTACTTCTGACGGAAAACGGAAAACGGTACGTTTGACAGCGGTACGACAGCGGTTTGTGATTACAGATATCCTATAAGGATAATATCACATTCTATTAACATTTAACATCATAACAGACATTTTAGGCATAAATGACCATTTTGCCCCGATGCCCTAATCGGCGGAATTTCGCCGGTAACCGCTACTTTGACTCTAATCTTCCAAAATTTTGCCATAACTCCGACCCCATCATGATTTTCAAAATTAATTACTAAAATACCCCTAACATATGATATCTAATCATACTTGGAAGATTAAAGACTAAACTAGCATTTCTACTCTAACTACCGAAAGAACTACGAAAGCTTAAGACTAAGGACCGAAGAACTTACCCGTTGAAGAACTTCACTACAAATTTGTCCAGAGCCCCTCTCTCTAACTTCTCTCTAACTTTCTAAGAGTGGTTTTGGTGTGAATTTTGAAGAGGCAAAGGAGGGTATTTATAGAGTTTTCAAAACACTATTCACTCCTATTTCTAACCGTTTGATCGAAGGTGTTTTTGGATGGCTTCATCTTGGCCCTTGGAGCTTCAAAACCGTCCTCCCCTACCCCAAAAGTCCAAGGAGTGATGTCATGCACTGCATCAAGTGTTTGCTTTATGGGCTTTCATCCGATAAAGTTCCCGGTTCGGTGTCCGAATCGCGTAATCTTGTAAAATCTCAAAAATCCGGAATCACAACTTTGAAGATCTTTTCCTACTCATTAGAAATGTCTGGGTTAACTAAATTTTTGATCCCATTCAGGGCTTCATCGGTTCCGCTGAAGATTCTCGAAAAACGTGCTCGGTTACGGAAATCATTTCCGGAATCATCAACTTCGGGACAAAAACTCACTGATCCATAATTTGTCCAGTTGATTACCAACTCATCCCCAGATATTGAGTTATGATTTATTTTCTACAGGTTTTCATTTATCTGATCTGCTTCCTCAACAGAATATTCCATAGAATATTCCATAGTATATTCCTTAGAATATTCTTCACCAATTCTTATCCAAAATTTGGCTCAAAATTTCGGTCAACATTCAGGTCCTTTTTAATTTATTTTTCGTTTTTTATTTAATTATTTAATTAATAATATATATTATTTAATTATTTAATAATTATTTTTCATAATTTTTCCACAAAGTTTCCTATTGGTCCATACTTGTTTTTAGGCTTAAAAATACCTATTCTCACCAATTTATCTTCATAATTTCCAATTAATTAGCAAATATATTTTATGTTAATTTTAGCCATAAACCACTAACTGTAGGGTTTTACATAATTATCTTTGGATTTTCCTTAGTTTAAGCCCAAATAGTTAGCCAGTAATTATTTAACTAATTACCCACTAATTGTTAATTTTCTTAATTATAATAACTCATTACCTCACAACTTTTGCACTAACATTAGTATTTTATGTCACATGCATTATATTAAAATTCACGGGGGCATTTTGGTCATTATAATACTTTTTAACTTTTCCCCCTTTATTTTTCCAAGGTAATATTTAATAAATTACCTAAATTAGGGACAATACTCTTCCCTATTTCAAATAAATATTTACTTGCCTCTTTATAATTTTCACAGGGTATTTTATAACCCACAAATATTTTAGGGACCTATTTGCAAACTTTCAAACGTTTTAGGGACCTAACTGCACATTATCTAATTTCAAGAGAAATTACCCTAATAACAAGATAAATTCAATACAAGGTGTTTGAGACCTCATATTCACCTATTTTCAATAGGTATAATTTCCTAATTTTTGATATTTACCCTAAGTTAGTTTTTAGGGTATTACAGTATCCTAGCTATGGATTGAGGCTGTGTGTCTCATAGGGCTGCGTGTCCTAAAGGGCTGCGGTCCTTGGCTGTTAGCTGCAGTTAACGGTGCGACTTGTTTTATCTAGATAAATGTATCCGAGCTATGGATTGGGGCTACGTGTCCCGAAGGGCTGCGATCCTTGGCTGTTAGCTGCAGTTAACAGTGCGACTTGTTTATTGTGAATTACTCTATGCTTATACATGTGTTATACTGTGATTTATATTTCATACCTGCATATGAGATTAACTGTTACCCCTGGGGTTCATTCATTTGAACTCCAGACCGCATGAAAGAAATAGGTAGTGGATCGGGATCAAAAGGAAAGATGTAGCTGTAAGGGTTACAGCGGAAGGAACCTTTTGGAAAAATATAGGAAGTTGGATTGTGTTTTATCGTTTATCATTTTTCTATTATGGAATAATGTATTAACATCCCACTATGGGATGGATTTGAATCGCGAAAAATTCATCCTCATGTTTTCAAACTAAGTTATTTTGTTAAAGTTTTATTCCGCAAATAAGTCGTCCAAATCATTTCGATGCCTGTGCGCTATAACTCTGATCAATAAGGGCGTCAAAAGGACGGGCGTTACATAAACAATTGTTACCTTCGAAGAGTGTCCTTTCAGCTTGCGTGATTCGTGTGGAAGGAGAGGACTCAATCATATTTTTGTATGTAATCTTTCTTCTTTGTTATAGCTTCTTATGTATGCCACGTCCTATAGTATATGTTTTGAAATTTTGTTCTTTAGACTTTGATCTTACCTATATGTAGCAACCCTATATTTAACGACTAGTTAAACGATAGAGTGCGTGGCTTTTAAGCACATGGTCACAGATTTGATCCCACAGACAAATTCTCTTTTGGCAACGTAAGCCATAGTGTTGGGGGTTTATAATATGTATGAACATGATTACTGATACATGTTAAACTTGGACCAGGAGAGAAAAAAGATGACGAATCAGTGGAGTTTTGAGGAGGAGAAGCGGTTTCAAGCTGCTCTGTTGTGTTATCCGGAGGGCTACCCCAACCGGTGGGAGAATATCGCGCAAGTGGTGGGCTTCTCGAGGGAGATGGTTTTTCAACGATATCAAAATCTCCAAATTGAATTGGGTCTGGTTCAGCCGTCGCAATACCTGGACTCTTCTGCTAATAATCAGCCACCTAAGTATAATAGGCGCTCCTCATGGACTTTGGAAGAACATACGTGCGTAATCTTAATTTTATATTGTTTTTTATTCTTATAATAATCATTATATGCGCGCGCCTTTGGTTTTTAAATAGGATTATGCAATTTTTCATTCTCATCTCAACAGACTGTTCCTGCTAGGAGTATAGAAATATGGCTGGGGACATTGGAATAATGTCTCTAACTATGCAGTGATGACACGAGATGCAACTCAAGTGGCAAGTCATGCTCAAAAGGTTCGTTCTTAGAAATCACTGACCATGCACATTGAAAATAAGCTTGGGGTGGCAACTCTGGGCGAGAGAATTGGACCATAATTCATAATGTTTGACTATGAAGGAACGCACCCAAATTTAGCTACAAACTTACATCGAACCAAAGCTTGGAAGTATTGTTTTTCATCAAAATAAAGATTTCTATACAAGTAGTGGCTGTTTTTTTTTTTTTTTTTTTTTGTGAGGGGGGGTATACATATAAGGAGTTGCATCTCAGAATTAAGATAAGTGTCATTTGGTAAATAAATGTTATTCTGATACTTTTTTATGTACTCGAAGTTAAATTTGTTTAAACTTTTTATTTTTAATCAAGTAACTTACAATAATACTACGTAGTAAACATTAGTTTTAAACAAAAGGTAAGAATTTTGAACAAACTATTTTAAAATTAATGGGATTGACAATAAATTTTAATATAAATCATATGTTTTGAAAATATTGAATTTTTTATCCAAATAGTCCTTTTTCGATAATTAATTTTTTTTAAGAAAATAAATCAATACAGCTCTTCAATAATAGGTCTCTTAAAATAACTAATAAAATTAGTTACTAATAAAACTCTTTAAATTGACCGTAGGATGATGCATGCTTAAACGATTATTATCTTACCAAAAAATAAAAAATAAATACACGATTTAAAACAAAACAAAAAAAACCCGATTTTTTTCTAAAATATTTTAACTAAAAAAAACAAATATGGCGGTCATCCTTGAATTGATGACATCTTTAAAATTTAATACAATATAAGATATTTAAAATTTAAAATTCTGTTGATCTGGTCCTTTAAAAAATATATCCACCGACTCAGGTTTCTGTTAAAAGTAGGTTGAAGACAAATTTTAAAGATTCTCCCAATTCCCAATTTTTTCCTTTTTCTTTATACAAGTAATTATTCTTCTTTCGTATCTATATATACAAATCGGAGTAATTTCAAGTAAGAGTCATGAACTCAGGATAAAATTCAAGTTTTCCCGCTAAAACTGTAACATCCCAAATTTTTGTAATAGAAAATTGGAAATAAAATTGAGATAAGAAGGCTTCTTACCAGTAGAGTCCAAAAGTCTTAAGCTTATTATGCGGAAAAGTTTAAGATAATTATTGAAATTATCTTGGTCCTTGAAAATTTGAAAAGATTATAAAATAATTATTTCGAGGATATAGAAATATTATGTTGGAATTAGTTATGGGGAATTTAGCCTCGATAAATGTTAAATTTAATGTCTAGAACTTAAGACATATTTTCCCATAAATTAAGGACAAATAGTTAAGAAATATTTGTAAATGATATTTTATGGGCTAGAGAAGTTAATTGAGAAAGGAAAATCCTTATATGGGATTAAGGATTTATTTTGAAAATTAGGAATTTATTTTCCATATAATATTTAAAAGTAAAACTATCGAAAAATAAATTAAAGATGAAACGTTTTTTTTTTTTTTTTTGATGAAACGTTGATGAAAGCTCAAAATGTGGCAAATATATATATATATATATATATATAACCACACCCTCCAATGTCCATTTAGCCAAACACGTTAGTCAGAGACAGAGGAAAATAATATCAGCGAAGAGAGAGAGAGAGATACGAGAGAGAACGAGAAAGACTAACAAGGTAATTTAGAACCATGAGTTCTCTGTTTTATAAGCCTTAAACAGGGGTAGTTAACATCTGTATGACGTTTGGGTGTTAGTATATATATTTACGTGGGTCTGTTGTGGGAAAAAAATATAAAACTGGGCTGTATATATATGTATGCACAAGCTAATATATATGCTTATTAAGACTACATAAAAGAGGGAACTTGTCGTCACCTATATACCTGGAAAGGAAAAAAAAAACGTTACTGCAACGAAAACCGAAAGAAAAAAAAAATGAAACCTGCTGTCATGTAGATTCATGTGTTATGTTGCAATTTTATATCCCTGTGTTGCTTATGTATGCCTAGTCCGATAGTATATGTTTTGAAATTTTGTTCTTTAGACTTTGATCTTACCTTAGTGTTGGGGGTTTATAATATGTATGTATGAACATGATAACAGTGCTATAAAGCCATCCTCCAAACTTAGTACAAAGTTTTTTTTAGGCTTTAGTGAATGATTTTGTACTCAACATATCAATTGGTGGAACCTCATCCAAACATTGCATTAAATTCTCTTTTGGAAACGTAAGCCTTAGTGTTGGGGGTTTATAATATGTATGTATTAACATGATTAGTGATACATGTTAAACTTGGGCCAGGAGAGAAAAAAGATGACGAATCAGTAGAGTTTTGAGGAGGAGATCCACTACTACAAAAAAGGGATACAGAGTCCTATTTTTTGTATATTTAACGTCCTTTTTTCTGGGGGACGCCTATCTGGGGGGCGCTGTAGGTTAAACTTACGGCGTCCTATTTTTTAATTAGACGCCTAAAATTATTACTTAAGGCGTCTAATTATTGAAATAGGACGCCTTAATTGTGCACTTAAGGAGTCTAAGTTTCAAAATTAGACTCCTTAAGTCATGACTTAAGGCGTCTAATTCTCAAACTTAGACTCCTTAAGTCAGACTTAAGGAGTCTAACTGACAGACTTAGACTCCTTAAGTCATACTTAATGACTTAAGGAGTCTAACTGAGAGACTTAGACTCCTTAAGTCATACATACGGAGTCTAATTGCAGAATTAGACTCCTTAAGTCAGACTTAAGGAGTCTAATTTCCAGACTTAGACTCCTTAAATCAGACTTAAGGAGTCTAAATTCCAGACTTAGACTCCTTAAGTCAGACTTAAGGAGTCTAATTTCCAGACTTAGACTCCTTAAGTGATTATTATTTTTTAAATAGTTCCTTTGTATCCTACCCCACAATCCCTTACAAAAGCATTCTTACATATATATCATCAGCAGGCAACAATGACAAAATAAAACAACACCTAATACCCCAAAACATATAGTTCATGATGAGTTGGACATAGAGGTAGCATAGTAACAAAAAACTATAAGTGGCTAACCTCAAACCATCTTAACTAATTACCTGTAACTAGTTCAAGTGTGGTAACTACTACTACTTCTATGATCAACAATTACCACAAAGTGTCAAAAAAGTTGTCTAACTACCTGCTACTAAGCAAGCAATATATAAGGACTAACTTCAATCATCTATGTGTTGTAGAAGATGACCGGCCAACAGGTTTCGAACCAAATCGACTTCTTCCTCCGAGTAGGCAACCTCAGTACCAAAAATCTGTAAAACGTAAACAAGGTATAAGAGAATGAATTAATTACACAACTAAAGTACAACTTCAAAAAATATTATTTGAGAATGAAGAAGCAAGTACCTCGTCAAAATCTAAAGTATGTCCGCTTTGAATGATGGAATACATGTAAATCATGACATAATATCCGCACTCAGTGTCTCCTGGTTGTCGAGCGCACTATAAATCAAAAGTAAATGGTTACTTGAATTACTTTTTGATGAATAAAGGCATATCGAATTCGACTGTCAATGAAATAACTTTAATTGAACTACTTACTTTTGGATAAACCCACATTAGTTCTCTACTTGGACCCCCTTTAATCCCAGCAATCAATCTATATGCCTTTAGTGCACTATCATTAAAATGAAAATGAACAGACAATATAACAATTCATTTAATTCAAGAATATCAATGATTTAGAAAAAAGTTTACTTACTTGCTGAACATGGTTCTTCACTAGTTCTCAAAGCATTCATCCAACTATGATCCATTTTATTACCACCTATGACATTTCCAACAACACTCAAGTTTATAACAATTTCAAGAACGACATGCTTTTTTCTCAAAATTTTTAAAAAATTCGACAGCATTTCCCTTTAAAAGTAAGACATCCCAAAATTTAAATAACAAAGAAGTTCAACTTTATTCAAACAACAATTACTAACTAAGTCAATTCAGAACAATATCAGCTATTAAATCCAGCACTTTCATCGACAAAGAGAACACTAGAACTATTTGTAATTTCATGTAGTTTAGATGGCTAATGATAAAGGAAACGCAGTACCAAAAATTTAAAGACTAGGTTAAAAACACTTAAATCCATAATGGTAAACTATGAACCCATAAGACATGTGTTCTCTCACTCAGTAAGAAGGTATTTATATGAGGAAAATATATGTGTATGAATAAAATGAAAGCAACTGACCTAATTTGAGAGTGCTCGCAACAGTTTGCTTCAAATCTTTCACCAAGAAGGTAGAACTTACAAGATTAAATTTTCTCGAGCAAGTGGACTCACACAGAAAAAGATTAACTGTAGAAGAAAATTTAAAGACTGAAAATGATCAAAGTCGTCATCAACAGTACATGTATGAATGGAAGTAAAAAAATAATTAATCTCAAACCTATCACCACTTAAAAGCATGAATCTTTCAATTTATTTCATCATTGAAAAAATATAAACCATTAACTAAATGACACTTCAAGTAAATCCCTATCCACATTAAGCCAAGGTAGTTGAGACTTGAGAACAAAAGGGTATATTTGAAGAAAACAAGTTTGTTTCAAGACTTACTATGTTTTCTAAGTCCTTTAAAACATGTAAACCAGAATGTTTCAAGATTGGAATTCAGAAAATTACCACACACATATTTAGGGACGCTGAACAAAATTGGACTACAAAGGAAAGTCACCAAATAAAATAACTAGTTATTATTGATTGCATTACCGAATGTTTTGGAATCAATGAAAGTCATAGCGTTGACAACTCTCAAGATTTAATACGTTGCTTTGACATCCTCAAGGAATTTTAGCCCATTCAATATGTATATTTTCTTTTACCTTTAATACAAGGTTTTGATCATTTGGACCTTGGTTTAAATCTACAGCTCGACGTCCTGTCAAAAGCTCCAGAAGAACAACACCAAATTACACTACAAAAAAAATTGATTTTTGCTACGGAAAAAATCCGTAGCAAATTCCGTAGCAAATCGATTTTGCTACGGAAAAATGCCAAAATTCCGTAGCAAAATCGATTTGCTACGGAATTTGCTACGGATTTTTCCGTAGCAAAACCTCAGAGCAATTTGCTACGGATTTTCAAAACTGTGAGCAAATTGCTACGGATTTTCAAAATCCGTAGCAAATTGCTACGGATTTCAAATTCCGTAGCAATTTGCTACGGATTTCCAATCCATAGCAATTTTCTACGGATTGTTTTCCGTAGCAAATTGCTACGGAATATCAATCCGAGGAATTTGCTACGGATTGATAATCCGTAGCAAATTGCTACGGATTGAAATTCCGTAGCAATTTGCTACGATTGGAATTCAGTAGCAATTTGCTACGGAAAACAATCAGTAGCAAATTGCTACGAATGAAATCAGAGTAATTTGTTACGATAGAATTCCGTAGCAAATTGCTACGGAATTTTAAATCCGTAGCAATTTGCTACGGAAATCATTTCCGTAGCAAAATTATTAATTTTTTTTTAAAATTTTTTTTAATCTTTTTAAATTTAAATTTTTTTAATTTTTTAATTTTTTTTTCTTGAAAATTGAATGCAAAAGTATCATGAATATAATAAAAAGAGTTTAAACAGAGAAAACAAAATATATATAATAATGTTGTAAGGAACAAATACTAAAAAGTAGTCTAAACATCAGCATTGTGATCATCATCATCATCATCACCCGCATGGTCATCATCACCAGGAGCCGACCCCGAACCCTTTTGTGTCATTAGAGACAGGAGTTGATTCTGCAAGTATAAAATATCAAATACCTAAATAGAAAATAGAGTGTACTTACAATTTTCCGTCGATGCTCACTAATAGGAATGCACCGCAAGATATGACTCGGTCCTTCCATTTTGGCTCTGTTTTGCTTATTTTTCGTGCTCATGTTTTGAAACTTTTCATTTGTGGCCCAATTCTGCAATAATTCGTCTACAGTGTCCCTGGGAATCCAAATCTTTCTTGCCTCTTTTATTTCTCAAGCCGTAAAGCTTTTGACGCAAAAATCGGCCTCCATTATGATTATAATTTGCTTTCGCTCTACACGATGTTCAGTAACGTCATATGCTGGCGCTGAAAATCAATAACGAACCATTAGTGCTCCAAATTTTTAAAGTACTTAATTAAATAACCATAAAACAAAAAACTTACCAAGAACTCATCGAACCAAGCATCTCGAGTAGTTCTAGGAATTTCTGTCAACTTGGCCCAAGGATGGTTGTAATTGCGGAATAATTGGGCCGAGATGAAGTCCCTTACCTCATTATGAGGCTCAAATCTGATGAGAGATGACATCATGCAAATATTACCATACAAACCATTTACATAGAGAAAATTGTAACATTACCGGTAACTTGGCATGACTTACCCGACGCCGCTGGACGGATCCAAAGCTTCCGTGTCGAAGGATCTCTGGAGCCCCAGATTGGTGGATCGGAGGAACTACCTTCTTCCCCAACGTGGCTATGAGGCGACGCATTGTGCTAAGGAAGGAATGTGAAGTATTGAAGATAAACATATGTAAATCATATGTAACTAAACTTATGTAAATCAATCAGAAATTATATTGTAAACCCGTGATCCCCTTGCCGTGGAACAGTGGGGGTAGACGGTGATGACGACATATACAAATGACGGTGATGACGACATATACAAATGACGGTGAAGATGACAAATATGTAGACGGTGAAGATGACATATCAAAGGATGTCATATCTGGGGAAGCGCTGGACCCTCTACCTCCATAAGGAGCAGAAGACGCCGCCCTACTCCTCCGATAGGACGGGGTTGGGCTCGACCACTACCCCGTCCACTACCCGAACGTCCTCCTAGATGCTCCATCTCTAAACACTCATAGACATAATGTCAAAAAATATATAACAATAAGTAGCGCATTAACAAAGTATGTAGTATAACAAATCATCACAAACAAAGAACTAACAAAATCAATCGGACGATTCTTGTTCATCAACATCAACATTTGCTTGCACGTCTTCCTCTCGAGGAGGTCTCATAGTCGCCGAACTCCGATTCACTATCGAGTAAATCACTTCTGCCTCATCGTCTGATTCCTCATCGTTAATTTGTATAGGAATTAATTCTAACCCCGCAGTAGAATCAAATAGATTGCTTGGTACTTCGTCATCGAAGATGTTTATGGGGGAGTACATGTTCCACATCGCCTTGGAACGAGTTCAGCCATACCGTCATTTGATTCGGCTCTTTCGACTTTGGTATAATATTTCGTGCTTTGGTTTTAATAACTCCTCCAACCTGGGCGGGATGTGGGGTATGATGTATAGTAAACTTGTTCTGCCTTGTTGAGCAAGGATGAATGGGTCATAACCAACCGTATATCTCCTTGTCCAGTGGATCTCAATATTTCCATGTTTGTCCATTTTTGTCCCGCGCGGACTGTTATCAAGCCACTCACATTTGAAAAGGGTCACTACCTTGTCCCACGGGTAACTCAGTTGAATTATGTCAACTAACTTCCCGTAGTAGTCAGTCTCCACCCCATCAACTTTGTCACCCCGACAACATACACCATAATTACAACATAGTGTACCCGCATTCGCCTCGACAGTTGAAAACCGATACCCATTGATTATGTATTCTTGCACCGGGTAACACTAATTGCAGCTCCATAGGACAAACTCCACGCAACTTCATTGGGATCTGATGGATTTTCCACGAAGTAGGATCGAAGCCATTTTGGGAACTCAGACATCGTGAATTGGTCAACTTCGGATTCCGCCATGGAAGGATTTCCCGATCGGACCGAATTAGAGAAGTAAGCGTAAGAAGAAAAAAATGCTCTTAATACTGGAATTCTTAGCGTAACAACAAAAAGAAAAGAAATCTTACTTTAAATACTCGGCGCCTCTTCACAGCTTGTTTAGAATGTACCACTCCGCTACTAAACTATCTCTTCCGTCAAGAGTTGACCTAGAAACGTTTTCCCACGACTATACCGGAAAATTAAATATTGATTTTTGATCCCTCGTATCACCGGCATCATCGTTGCGAGGTACCCTCTCCATCTTGATATCATTTCGGGGATAATAGTATGAAGCAAATTTTGCGGCTTCTCTTCGACAAGGTATGCCTCGTGATGATCCTTCAACGTACCTTGGATTTTTGATCTTGTTCTTAAGTGTGCGTAAAAACCTACAATGGAATATCGAGGATATTTATAAACTAAAGTACCATGTCGGTCAATTAATAACAGCGATAGAAATATATATATTACCTCTCAAACGGATACATCCATCTATATTGTTGCGGGCCTCCCACCTTTGCTTCGTAGGCCAAGTGAACGGGCAAATGTTCCATTGAGTCAAACAAGCTAGGAGGAAACACCATCTCTAACTTGCATAGCGTTATGGGCATGCTCGCCTCCAGGTGCCGTAAATTTTCAACATTAAGCTCAGAAGCACAAATTTCTCTAAAGAACATGGAAAATTCCGTCAGAATAGACAATATATGCTTCTAAGTGCTTTGAAGGCCCAAGGCAACAATCTCTGGAAGAAAACATGACAATCATGACTCTTCATGCCGAATAACTTCGCCTCGTGCATGTCGACACATCTTTTCATGTTTGACGATAACCGTCTCGGGCCAGATTCTTTAACCCATTGCAACAGCTCCAAATTCTGTTGTTTGTTGAATGTGTACGGCGCTCTAGGTTTGGATGTCCGTCCCGTGCCACTCCCCACCAAATGTAAAGCGTGCCTTCGCATATCGCTTCTATGTCTCGTCTTGCGTTGACCGTGTCCTTCGCCTTGCCCTTGGTGTCCATCACGGTGTACAGAATGTTGCAAAACACATTCCTCTCAATATGCATGACATCGAGGTTGTGTCTTAACAATTGACCTTTCCAATATGGTAGTTCCCGAGGAAGATGCTGCGTTTGTTCCAATGATGATCAACGCCGTATCCCTCGGGTTCCACGGAAGCAGCCCCTCTTCGACACTTTGAATGTACTTGACTCGTCCCATATTTCTTGGCCACTTAAACGACGGTTGCTCGCTCGTTCGACAACATTCCGCGTGAAGTCTTTTCTATTTCTCCTCCACGGATGATCGGGGTAGGAATCGCCGATGCCTATCAAACCAACTGACCTTGCGACCGTGTTTCAAGCTAAAACCCATGTTCTGTTCAAGACATACGGGCATGCAAGCTTCCCGACGTTTGCCGCCACTCAACATCCCATATGCGGGAAATCATTTATGGTCCACATTAAGGCAGCCCCGCATGGTGAAATTCTCGACTTAATGATATATCATACGTAAGAACCCCTTCACTCCACAACATCTTCAACTCGTCTATCAAAGGTCCGAGGTACACATCTATCTTCTTTTGGGTTGGATGGCCTGTGAGGATTAACGCGTTAAGAAAGAAAACTCTCTTCTCATGCACATAGAAGCGGGAGGTTGTACTGAGTCACAATGACAGCCAACAGAATAAGTCCCGCCCGTATTGTTGAAAGGAGCGAACCCATCCGAGCATAGACCAAGACTGACATTTGTGGATCCATAGCAAAGAAAGGATTTGCCTCATCAAATTTACGCCAAGCTTCCGCATCGGATGGATGCGTCACAAAGTTTTCATCCCCGCGATGCTCCTATGCCATCTCATGCGAGCACTGTTTGTTCTCGATGCATACAATCTCGTAAGTCTTGGAACCGTGAGGAAAGTACCACATCTTACTTAACGCATGACGGGTCATTTTCCTTCCTTTCCCCACAACTTTATATCTGTCATCTCCACGAATTTACAACCGGTCGGGCAAAGATCATCCTTGTAATACAACATACATGGACGTTGGGCTTCTTGAAGCATTTTGTAGAACCTAGCGGCTTCGGATGAGGATCCTCACCCATGTATGATGGTTGGGTATGTGTACGGGTCTCTCTCCCATGTATGACGACTCAAACATGAGTAACAGATCAAAATATTGGCCGATCGACGGTCCCGCGGCATCCATAACCAACCGCTCATATTGATTAAGGTTCTCTCGATGACTACCGTCCCCGTAATAACCACTCTGTCCGACTGACTTCGCCATGACATTCCCAACATTCATAATCTTTCATGAATCCCTTTTGACACAAATGAATTTTGACATTGCCCGTATCCCTAAATCTTAAACACCTACATTTGGCACACTTGACACCGATCTCCCTACTTGAAGTATTTGAATTCGCTAAAGCAAATTGGATGAACTCTTCCAAACCCGCCAAGAATGCTTGCGTTAGTTCTCTTCTATCGCTAGACGATTGTACATCCAACTTCTATCATAATTGTGTTCCATACTTCTTAGCTAGTTCAGCTTACTAACCTAATTAACATCTCAACATGCCACAAATATGTAAATTTATATATTAGTGACCAATTTATAAGAACAAATCAAGATTATATAATATGCAAAAGGAATTTTATATTTTGTATTTATAATTACCTATTTATCTAAATAGTATTTATAATTTAGTTTTTGAAATTATCAACCTTTATTTATTATATAAATTGTTAAAGATAAATTGAAATAATGAATGTAAATGAGATTTTTTTTCATAAAACTAAATAGTCATTTTTTTCTTTAAATCTTTATCTTCTTTAATTATACTTTATGTTAATTAATTAATTCCTTTAACCCTCAATCTTACTAGGCACAAATTATCGTTCTCATTTGAAAACTATCATATTTATACAATTATATATCTAGTTACCAATTATCAATTAATATAATATCATAACAATTTTTGTAAGCCTCTAACAAATTATCAACATCAAGTACCTTTTAATCTACATACCCAAATCAATAACTATAACATTTTAATCTACATACGCAAATCAATGTCCATAATAACTACATTTTCATCTACATAGGCAAATCAATATTTATTAACAACTACATTTAAACAATATCAATATTTAATCTATCTACCCTAATCAATATTTAAACATTTAAACATACTAATCAAGATTTATTTTATCTATACTAATCAATATCCCCATCAACTATATCTATACTAATCAATATTTAAACATACTAATCAACATTTTAATCTACATAATCAAATCAATATTTAATCTATCTATACTAATCAATATCAATTACATATTAATCTATATACAATAATCTATCTCAAACATTTAAACATACCTAAACCGTGAACAAAGGGAAGAACAAAGAACGTTGGAAAACCACCACCTACTCCGACGAGCAAGCGAAGAACCACCACCGCACCAACACAAGCAAGGCGGGCGCTCGAAATCGCAGTGGAGCCGAAATCGCGAGGGGGGGTGGAACTCGCACGGGGCCTGAAACGAGGGGGAGGCCGGAAAATGGAAGGGCAGCCGAGAAATCAAAGGGGAGGGGAGCCGCGCGGAGGGGGAGGAGTAGGGAGTCGGTAAGGCGGAGGGTGGGGGAGGGAAGACGCAGTAGCCCTAAAAGAGATTTCACATGGATGGCGACGCGACGGCCAATTCTTGCCAGAAATTGCGACGGACAGACCGTCCGTCGCAAATTTTTTTGCGACTCTGACGGTCTAAATTGTCAGTAATTTATGATCTCCGACCGACCGGGTTCGTCAGACTCTTTGCGACCTGGACGGCCTGGGTCTTCACAGAAACGCGACGGGGACTGACGGCTCGACGGCGAACCGGGCGAATTCGAACGAGTTCCGCTTTTTATGACGGACGGCCCTGCCCCGTCGCATTTTTGC
The DNA here is from genome assembly GCA_025563575.1 of Acacia pycnantha. NCBI lineage: Eukaryota > Viridiplantae > Streptophyta > Magnoliopsida > Fabales > Fabaceae > Acacia > Acacia pycnantha. The sequence continues at coordinate 1,895,065 of JAMWYP010000248.1, forward strand.
GACGGAATGTTTTTCCGTCGCAAATTTTTCTTTTTTGCGACGGATTTTTTTCCGTCGCAAAAATCCGTAGCAAATTTGACTTTTTCTAGTAGTGTTACAAAAGCTTCCTTTTAAATACTCAAACTCTAACAATTTGCATATAGTTTTCATATCGCTGTATATATGGGTCAATTTACTGAGCTATTGAATATTAATTAATGGATTAGCTATCAATGTCTGAAATTATTGAGTTATTAAAAAAAAAAGGAAAACTATTAAACAAAACGAATAGCTAATGTAACAAAACCGTAGAAATTAATAATCACCGGCACAAAGCCTCCATGCACGCAACACACCTAAAGCTACCAAGCTCCCGGCATGGTAGAGGGGGAGACGGAAGACGGAGAAGGAGCGGTGCGCAGATGGAACGACCGAGACCCACTGTCAGTAAGACGACGAACGAATGGAATAGAGAGGCACGCCGGCGACGGTGGAGAGAGGCACGCCGGCGACGGTGGAGAGAGACACGCCGACGACGGTGGAGAGAGAGGGACAAATGGGAGAGGGTTTCGGCAGAGCTGGCCGTAGGTGGAGAGCAAAAAGGTGAAACGTACGAAATTACTTTCGAATTGGCTCTGTGTGTGGATATATGTCGAATAGATGATCAGATTGAGTTGATGGGGAGTGAAATAATGCCAGGTTTGGCGTCTAATTAAAGTTATTAGACTCCTTAAGTCTGACTTAAAGAGTCTAATTCCTAAACTTAGATTCCTTAAGTCAGACTTAAGGAGTCTAAATCTCATATTTAGACTCCTTAAGTCTGATTTAAGGAGTCTAATAAATTACTTAGATGCCAAAAGTACATTTTTGGCTTTGTTTTGGCGCCAGAGCTACACTTTAGGCGTCTAAGGATAATAATTAGACGCCAAAAGTTAACTGATAATTACAAAAATGCCACCGCCTTCTTTTTTACTTCTAAGTTTTAAAATAAGACGCCAATTAGGGAAGTAAAAGTCATTTTCTATAATAGTGAGAAGCGGTTTAAAGCTGCTCTGTTGTGTTATCAGGAGGGCTACCCCAACCGGTGGGAGAATATCGCGCAAGTGGTGGGCTTCTCCAGGGAGATGGTTTTTCAACGACATGAAAATCTCCAAATTGAATCAAGTCCGCATGCAAACTCGTCGCAATACCTGGACTCTTCTGCTAATAATCAGCCACCCAAGTATATAATAGGCGCTCCTCATGGACTTTGGAAGAACATACGTGCGTAATCTTAATTTAATATTGTTTTTTATTCTTATAATAATCATTATATATGCGCGCGCCTTTGGTTATTAAATAGGCTTATGCGATTTTTCATTCTCATCTTAACAGACTGTTCCTGCTAGGAGTATAGAAATATGGCTGGGGACATTGGAATAATGTCTCTAACTTTGCAGTGATGACACGAGATGCAACTCAGGTGGCAAGTCATGCTCAAAAGTTTTATATTCGCCAGAAAGAAAGAGAAACAAGAGAGCACGCAAGAGCAAGCATACATGATATATATCACTTTAGCAAACTCAAACCCAGGACATTTAAACCATCTTCTTTCTTCACGTCCTCATTTGGTGCCTCACTCCCGCTCAATGATGCAACAATCTCATCAAGCAGCTTTACCAATTCATCATGATATCCAGCTGAATCGGCTTATCGCACGATGAATCAAGAAAGCCCACATATATCTTCATGCGTTCAATCGCAAAATCCAAATTATCAACCTATTCATCATGATCTCCAGCTGAATCAGTTATCAACACAGATGGATCAAGTAGTCCCACATATATCTTCATGCGTTCAATTGCAGAATCCACATTATCAACCTAATTCACAAGTTGTGGATCAATCACTTCCTTTGAATCACGGGGATCAATATGAGAATCCACATTATTATCAACCTAATCCACAAGTTGTGGATCAATCACTTCCTTGGAATCAAGGGGATCAATATGAGAATTCACTTTGTCAACCTAATTCACAAGTTGTGGATCAATCACTGCCTGGGAATCAAGGGGATGAATTTGAGTCAGAAAGCTTATATGAGGAAGTAATGAACTTATTCACTTCCCTATCACCGTCTGCACAACAAAATTAATGGAGCTCATCAATCCCTTATCATTATTATATATTACTTTTCTAAAATATTGTTAAAAACTTATTTCCATCAACTTTCCCATGTTGGGACGCTCTTAGCTCATCATTTTGCTCCTTCATTTTTATCGTATTTTTATTTAATTAATATTCAATACAATTTAATACAGTTTTTTTTTTTTTGTCTTACATCTATCAAAGGTAAAGAAAGTATATCACAAAAATAAAATTATCTTTAATCTAGAAAATCGATTGAAACCCAATTTATAATCTTAACAATTTACAACTAAATCCAACATAACATGTGGAAATACAAATGAGCAAATACGTATTTCTTAGAGAGAGACACACACATATAAGAATAAACATTGATAATACATGAGATCGTGAATCATGAGTCATACCATTAATTCGTTATATATAATGAGGTATATGCAACGCCCAAATCTTTTTCTAAAAAAAGTAGTAATTGGCCAAAAAATTAGTTTTTTTTTTTCCGCCTGAAGAGTTAAATATTATGTAGAGATTGCCTATTACAGAATTTACTTTTATTAATTTTATTTCTACTTAAAATGACGTAATAATCAAAATTTTGAAAAATAAGGTTATAAGAATGCCCTATGGAGGAAATGCAAAATATTACACAACTTGCATTTTAGTTACTTATTTACATGCATTTTGTATTATCAAATTGCATATTGAGGGCACAATAAGGTTCGTTCTTAGAAATCACGGACCATGCACATTGAAAATAAGCTTGGGGTGGCAACTCTGGGAGAGAGAATTGGACCATAATTCATAATGTTTGACTATATATGAAGGAACACACCCAAATTTAGCTACAAACTTATCGAACCAAAGATCTTATGGCTAGCCTTACAAGGATCTCTTTCATGAGATTTTTAGAAATATTATTGCGGATCATTTTCCTTGTTTGTGTAATACCCTGAAATTCTCACTTATGATAAGTATCATATTGAGTAAATAATACCTATTGGAAATAGGTGAATATGTGATATCAAATTTGTAAGGGAAAAAATCTCTTGAAAATTTGAGTGCCAAAATTACGAAAATGCCCTTGTGAAAAATTATCAACAAATAATAAGTGATTGATTAAATAATTATTGGTTAATTATTTAAGCTTGAACAATGGAATAATTGTGATAAAATATGTAGAACTCTATAATTGGTGACTTATGGCTAGAAAATTAGCATAAATATATTTGCTAATTAATTGGAAAATATGAAGAAAAATAAATGAGATTATGTAATTTTGAGCCTAAATCAAAGTATGGACCAATGGGAAAATTTTGTAAAAAGTTATGAAAAATAATTATTAAATAATTAAAAAATAATATAATATTAATTAAATAAAAAAAGAAAAAATATAAAAAAATGTGTGTGTGTGCCGACATGGTGGTGTAGGTGGATGGATAAAAAGAGGTTTGATGAAAAATTAAAACTCCTAATTTAAAAGTAATTAAATGAAATAGTAAAAAAGTAAATAAACACCGATGGAAATTGGATCCTATCTAGAGAACCAGAACAGATTTCTAAAGTCAGAAAGAATATGAAAGAGTGGATTTTTATCTTGAAGTAGACCGTTCCGGAGTTATTTCCGAGATCGGTGGAGCATTTTGATAATAAGATTGAAATAGTAATCTCGTGAAAAGGCAGATAGTCACGTATTTAGATTTGAAGGAAATAAATTATAACTCAACATCGGGTATGAGTTGAGAATTTCCCCGGACATATTTGGAATCGTGGATTTTTGTCCAGAGGTTGATGATTTCGGAGTTCGCTCTAGAATCGCACGCTTTTTCCGTAAAACTTCCGCAGACCGTTGAACCCCGTATGGAATCAAAAGTTATTTAGCCCGGACATTTCTAATGAGTGAGAAAGGGTCTTCAAAGTTGTGATTCCAGATTTCTAAGATTTTACAAGATTACGCGATTCAGACACCGATCAAAGATTTTATCGGTAGAACCTTCTAGAAATGACCACATGACACCTTGTGATTGGCCAAGGGGTGCCACCTAAGGGGAGGGCAGGTCGGCCAAGGAGGGAAGAGAGAAGGGAAAACTTGTTTTCTAAGTTTCCAAATGAAGGGCTCATGAAATAAGCTCGAGTAAGTTCTTCTACATTCTAGTCTTAAGCTTCGTAGTTCTTTCTTGAGTTAGAGTAGAAATGCTATATTAGTCTTTAATCTTCCAAGTATGATTAGATATCATATGATAGGGTTATTTTAGTCATTATTTCGAAAGTCATGATGGGGTCGGAGTTATGGCAAAATTTTGGAAGATTAGAGTTAAAATAGCGAAGCTCTGGCGAAATTCCGTCGATTAGGGGCATCAGGGGAAAAATGATAATTTTTACCTAAAATGTCTGTTATGATGTAAATCATTAATTAATATGATTTATATTTCGAAAACTATGTTGGAGTAGGAGTTATGTTGAAATTTTGGAAGATTAGTCGGAGTAACGCTGGGCCGCGAAATTCCGATTAAGGTCGGTAGTAAAATGGTCATTTTGACTAAAAAATGTCATTCGTAATGATAGATCCTTAACAAATACGTTGTTATGTTGATAGGATATCCCCGATTACGTCTGACCTACTGTCGTGCCGTATACCGACAAATATACCGATTTCCGTCAAACGAAGGTACGTTCGCGTACTGTAACACTAATATGATGTTTATTGTATGCGTATATGTACTATGTGTAATGTATGCCTATTGTGGTAGCTGATAGCTCTGTGATATGTTTATGTACTGTTATTATGCTTGTCGGGTATCGGGATACGTTGCTAGGTGTGAAATGCTAGGTGTGAAACGATTGCTAGTGTGTGAAACTACCGCTAGGCGTGACACGATAGCTAAGTGTGACACATGTACTAGGGGTTATGTGTTGTTGGGATTGCTTGTTTGGTGTATGATTATCTGTAATGCATATGTTGTGTATGTAAATATGAGGTTAACCGTTACCTGAGATCCGGTGCGGATCTCAGCTCTTGATATAGCGTCAGGGTCAAAAGGACCGAGGACCGAAGAGAGGGGGAAGCAGCAAGCTCAGAGATCCGGCTGAAGACTTTCTGTTGTTACTCTTTACTTTTGAAAACTCTCGGTCATTGTACCACTTCTATAATTAGCTAGTGGGCATTTTGAATATAAATATCAGTTACACTCTTGCTCCGATGCTCTACTCTGATGAAAAAAAATTTATACTGCTTTTGAAAACGGGATGTTACATTTTTGGTATCAGAGCAGTTGTCCTGACATAGATCTAACTATGTTATATACAAACCATTGGTGCCGAAGGCAAGGCTAGTCTATGTGGGTAAGCCAATCAGTCGCTGTGAACTCGGTGAGGCCCCCATGGTAGACACTTACCTAGCCAATTGGTTTGAGTAACAGAGTTAGGCTTTACGCCTTTTCAAAGAGCATATTTTGAAAATGAGTACTGATATAGCCCAAGGTCGGTGTACCACCTCATTTCGGTGTACCAATTTGAACCGGTATACCATTCTGAACCAGTGTACCACTTTCTGTTGGTACATCACTCTAACCCAGAGCTTATATGAGAAGCTGGGTCACGCCGGATGAAACTCCAAGACCAACAAAGATAAGTACATGCAGTATTTGACTCATGTAGAGAAACTCCTGATACGAACTTCCGTACCCGTTTTGAGTAGAAAGAACCAACGAGAATCTGACGAAGGAAATGTTGCGGGTGTCCTGCTCTGTTTAGCAGGTGAATACTAAGTCACGATAGAGTTTATTTGGTGAGTGCGATAAAGGTCGGGAGCACAGGAATACTAGAGTGGTAAAGCCGGGCAGTGTGTAAATACTAAGCGCGATAGAGTCTAGAGACTAGTGTGATAAAGTCTGCGTTATGCGGAATGTCTTCCCTGTATCTAACGTTTCCCTTAATAAAGGAAAAAGAACGCGACATGGCGAATGTAAGAGGAGCCGGAGCTCCCAGAGGCCGAGGCCAGAGCCGAGATAGAAGAGGAGGCAGACAGCCTCCACAACGCGTTCCACGTTTCGTAGTTGTTACAATTCGATCGTGATCATGTCATTGAGTAGGAGGTATCTTATGTTGCCATGGTGTATGGGCGTCATGGTGACATGTATGATATCTTGTGTTGTCATGGTGTATGGGCGCCATGGAGACATTTTGGTATCTGTGGTGTTGACCGCGGTGTATGGGCGCCTCGGGGAATGTAATACCCTGAAAATCTCACTTATGATAAGTATCATATTGAGTAAATAATACCTATTGGAAATAGGTGAATATGCGATATCAAATTTGTAAGGGAAAAATCTCTTGAAAATTTGAGTGCCAAAATTACGAAAATGCCCTTGTGGAGCATAAAGTGACTTAAGGAAAATTATCAACAAATAATAAGTGATTGATTAAATAATTATTGGTTAATTATTTAAGCTTGAACAATGGAATAATTGTGATAAAATATGTAGAACTCTATAATTGGTGACTTATGGCTAGAAAATTAGCATAAATATATTTGCTAATTAATTGGAAAATATGAAGAAAAATAAATGAGATTAAGTAATTTTGAGCCTAAATCAAAGTATGGACCAATGGGAAAATTTTGTAAAAAGTTATGAAAAATAATTATTAAATAATTAAAAAATAATATAATATTAATTAAAAAATTAAATAAAAACAGAAAAAATATAAAAAATGTGTGCATGTGCCGACATGGTGGTGTAGGTGGATGGATAAAAAGAGGTTGGATGAAAAATTAAAACTCCTAATTTAAAAGTAATTAAATGAAATAGTAAAAAAGTAAATAAACACCGATGGAAATTGGATCCTATCTAGAGAACCAGAGAATGTGATTTCTAAAGTCAAGAAAGAATATGAAAGAGTGGATTTTTATCTTGAAGTAGACTGCTCGTGAGTTATTTCCGAGATCGGTGGAGCATTTTGATAATAAGACGAAATAGGGTAATATGTGAAAAAGGAAGATAGTCACAGATTTAGAATTGGGAGGAATTAAATTATAACTCAACATCTGGGTATGAGTTGAGAATTTCCTGGACATATTTGGAATCAAGGATTTTGTCCAGAGGTTGATGATTTCTAAGTTCGCTCCGTAACCCGCACGTTTTTCTCGTAAAACTTCCGCCAGACCGTTGAACCCCGTATGGAATCAAAAGTTATTTAGCCCAGAAATTTCTAATGAGTGAGAAAGGGTCTTCAAAGTTGTGATTCCAGATTTCTAAGATTTTACAAGATTACGCGATTCGGACACCGATCGGAGATTTTATCTGTAGAACCTTCTAGAAATGACCACATGGCACCTTGTGATTGGCCAAGGAGTGCCACCAAAGGGGAGGGCGGGTCGGCCAAGGAGGGAAGAGAGAAGGGAAAACTTGTTTTCTAAGTTTCCAAATGAAGGGCTCAGATTGATTCTCATAAAGTTGATCCGACTGTCAAAATTCCAGAGCTTCTCCTATAAATAGCCTCCAAAGTCCTCTTCATTCTTCACAATCCAATAGTAGATTTCGGTTTTAGAGAGAAGGGAGAGAGAAGGAGGAGTCCGGGGAATTCTGCAACGAAGCTCTGAGTAAGTTCTTCGGTACTTAGTCTTAAGCTTCCGTAGTTCTTTCGGTAGTTAGAGTAGAAATGCTATATTAGTCTTTAATCTTCCAAGTATGATTAGATATCATATGATAGGGGTATTTTAGTCATTATTTCGAAAATCATGATGGGGTCAGAGTTCTGGCAAAATTTTGGAAGATTAGAGTTAAAATAGCGAAGCTCTGGCGAAATTCCGCTGATTAGGGGCATCGGGGCAAAATGGTAATTTTTACCTAAAATGCCTCGTTATGATGTAAATCATTAATTAATATGATTTATATTTCAAAAACTATGTTGGAGTAGGAGTTATGTTGAAATTTTGGAAGATTAGGGTCAGAGCAACGAAGTGCTGGCGAAATTCCGCCGATTTGGGGGTCAGGGGTAAAATGGTCATTTTGAATAAAAAATGTCCGTCGTAAAATGGTCATTTGTTAATGATAGATCCTTAACAAATATGTTGTTATGTTGATAGGATATCACTGATTACGTCTGACCTACTGTCGTGCCGTATACCGACAGATATACCGATTTCCGTCAAACGAAGGTACGTTCGCGTACTGTAACACTAATATGATGTTTATTGTATGCGTATATGTACTATGTGTAATGTATGCCTATTGTGGTAGCTGATAGCTCTGTGATATGTTTATGTACCGTTATTATGCTTGCCGGGTATCGGGATACGCTTGCTAGGTGTGAAATGCTAGGTGTGAAACGATTGCTAGGTGTGAAACTACCGCTTGTGTGACACTACCGGCTAGGTGACACATGTACTTGGGGTTATGTGCTGTTGGGATTGCTTGTTTGCTGTATGATTATCTGTAATGCATATGTTGTGTATGTAAATATGAGGTTAACCGTTACCTGAGATCCGATGCGGATCTCAGCTCTTGATATAGCGTCAGGGTCAAAAGGACCGAGAACCGAAGAGAGGGGGAAGCAGCAAGCTCAGAGATCCGGCAGAAGACTTTCTGCTGTTACTCTTTACTTTTGAAAACTCTCGGTCACTGTACCGCTTCTGTAATTAGCCAATGGGTATTTTGAATATAAATATCAGTTACACTCTTGCTCCGATGCTCTACTCTGATGAAAAAAAAAATTATAATACTTTTGAAAACGGAATGTTACAGTTTGCGTGAAAAAAGACATTAATGAAAATTGTTACCAAAATGGAAGTATTGTTTTTCATCAAAATAAAGATTTCTATACAAATAGAGGCTGTTTTTTTTTTTTTTTTTTTTTGTGGGAGGGTGGGGGTATACATATAAGGAGTTCCATCTCAGAATTAAGATAAGTGTCATTTGGTAAATAAATGTTATTCTGAAACTTTTTTATATACTTGAAGTTAAATTTGTTTAAACTTTTCATTTTTAATCAAGTAACTTAAAATAATACTACGTAGTAAACATTAGTTTTAAACAAAGTATTTTAAAATTAATGGGATTGACAGTAAATTTTAATCTAAATCATATGTTTTGAAAATATTGAATTTTTTATCCAAATACTCCTTTTTCGATAATTAATTTTTTTTACGAAAATAAATCAATACAGCTCTTCAATAATAGGTCTCGTAAAATAACTAATAAAAATTAGTTACTAATAAAACTCTTTAAATTGACCGTAGGATGATGCATGCTTAAACGATTATTATCTTGCCAAAAAATAAAAAATAAATAAACGATTTAAAACAAAAAAAAAACGCGATTTTGTCTAAAATATTTTAACAGAAAAAAAAAAACAAATATGGCGGTCATCCCTGAATTAATGACATCTTTAAAATTTAATACAATATAAGATATTTAAAATTTAAAATTCTGTTGATCTGGTCCTTTAAAAAATATATCCACCGACTCAGGTTTCTGTTAAAAGTAAGTTGAAGACAAATTTTAAAGATTCTCCCAATTCCCAATTTTTTCCTTTTTCTTTATACAAGTAATTATTCTTCTTCCGTATCTATATATATATACACATCGGATTAATATCAAGTAACAGTCATGAACTCAGGATAGAATTCAAGTTTTCCCGCTGAAACTCTAACATCCCAAATTTTTAGACCAGAAAATTGGAAATAAAACTGAGATAAGAAGGCTTCTTGCCAGTATAGTCCAAAAGTCTTAAACTTGTTATGAGGAAAAGCTTAAGATAATTATTGAAATTATCTTGGACCTTGAAAATTTGAAAAGATTATAAAATAATTATTTCGATGATATAGAAATATTATGGTGGAATTAGTTTTGGGGAATTTAGCCTCGATAAATGTTAAATTTAATGTCTAGAACTTAAGACATATTTTCCCATAAATTAAGGACAAATAGTTAAGAAATATTTGTAAATGATATTTTATGGGCTAAAGAAGTTAATTGAGAAAGGAAAATCCTTATATGGGATTAAGGATTTATTTTGAAAATTAGGAATTTATTTTCCATATAATATTTAAAACTAAAATTATGGAAAAATAAATTAAAGATGAAACGTTGATGAAAGCTCAAAATGTGGCAAATATATAAATAAATAAATAAATATATATATATATATATATATATATATATATATATATATATATATATATATATATATATATAGGGTTTATCGTTTGTCATGTCACTTGACATAAGATTATGTCAAGTGAGCCCAAAACTACGTCGTTTTAGGAGTTAAGGAAATTAATGAAGGGTGTTTTTGTATTTTTGTTTTAGTATTTATTATAAGAATTTTACTAAAAGATCCTTTATTAATTCCCCTGACCCAAAACTACGTCGTTTTGAGAGTTCATTAATTCCTCTAACCTCAAAACGACGTAGTTTTGGGCTCACTTGACATAACCTTATGTCAAGTGACATGACAAACGATAACCCCATATATATATATATATATATATATATATATATATATAACCACACCCTCCAATGTCCATTTAGCCAAACACGTTAGTCAGAGACAGGAAAATAATATCAGCGAAGAGAGAGAGAGAGATACGAGAGAGAGCGAGAAAGACTAACAAGGTAATTTAGAACCAAGAGTTCTCTGTTTTATAAGCCTTAAACAGGGGTAGTTAACATCTGTATGACGTTTGGGTGTTAGTATATATATTTACGTGGGTCTGTTGTGGGAAAAAAATATAAAACTGGGCTGTATATATATGTATGCACAAGCTAATATATATGCTTATTAAGACTACATAAAAGAGGGAACTTGTCGTCACCTATATTCCTGGAAAGGAAAAAAAAAAAACGTTACTGCAACGAAAACCGAAAGAAAAAAAAATGAAACCTGCTGTCATGTAAATTCATGTGTTATGTTGCAATTTTATATCCCTGTGTTGCTTATGTATGCCTAGTCCGATAGTATATGTTTTGAAATTTTGTTCTTTAGACTTTGATCTTACCTTAATGTTGGGGGTTTATAATATGTATGTATGAACATGATAACAGTGCTATAAAGCCATCCTCCAAACTTAGTATAGAGTTTTTTTTAGGCTTTAGTGAATGATTTTGTACTCAACATATCAATTGGTAGAACCTCATCCAAACATTGCATTAAATTCTCTTTTGGCAACGTAAGCCTTAGTGTTGGGGGTTTATAATATGTATGTATTAACATGATTAGTGATACATGTTAAACTTGGGCCAGGAGAGAAAAAAAGATGACGAATCAGTGGAGTTTTGAGGAGGAGAAGCGGTTTCATGCTGCTCTGTTGTGTTATCCGGAGGGCTACCCCAACCGGTGGGAGAATATCGCGCAAGTAGTGGGCTTCTCCAAGGAGATGGTTTTTCAACGATATCAAAATCTCCAAATTGAATTGGGTCTGGTTTAACCGTCGCAATACCTGGACTCTTCTGCTGATAATCAGCCACCAAAGTATAATAGGCGCTCCTCATGGACTTTGGAAGAACATACGTGCGTAATCTTAATTTTATATTGTTTTTTATTCTTATAATAATCATTATATATGCGCGCTGTAACATCTCATTTTCAAAAGCAGTAAATTTTTTTTTTTCCATATATCAGAGTAGAGCATCGGAGCAAATCAAATGTTGAGTAACTGATACAACAATAACAGTGGCGTAAACGCCTGTTCATAAAGAACATTACATTATCTGTTCAAATCTTAGATGTCCTCGATCGGTTCTTTACGCGTTTTTCACATGTGCTGCTTACACAGCTTACGCTCATCCTCCGTCCTTGAGTATCCGGACCCTGAAGCTATAATAAGAGCTTAGGTCCGATTCCCATCGGACCTCAGGTAACTGGTAACCTCATGCTTATATAAACAATACATGCACAACAGATATTTCTAGTATACATCATAGATCCATACAGTACATCGTATGATAAAAAGATAACAATTACACTATCATGCAAAGTTATCCCTGGTTTGCAACATCCGTGCCACGATGTACAGTCGTGTCCTCAGCACTAGGAAAACATAACGGTATTATTATGACTATAACCTGTAAAGCTGTAAGTAGTGATCTAAGTCCACCTTAGTCACAGTGCATATCCAGAACAGAGTCCCGTTCATGGCTTTATGAAACTATCCACAACATATATAAGCATATAAACATTAGTGTCATTGTTACAGTACGCGTTCGTACATTCGTTGACGAGCGTTTGGTACGTTGACGGAAAACTGTACTTTTGACGGAAAACAGCGGTACGTCTTGACAGCGGCACGTCAGATAGCGGAACGACAGCGGTACGACGGCGGTTCGTAATCAAATATTTCCTATAGAAATAATATCACTTTTGTCAATATTTGACATCATAACAGGCATTTTAGGTACAAATTACCATTTTGCCCCTTTTCCCCTAATCGCCGTAATTTCACCAGCGCTTCGCTACTTTAACTCTATTTCTCCAAAATTTTAACATACCTCTTCCTCCGACATATTTTTGAAATAAACATCATATCTACTCCTAAAACATGATATCTAAATCATACTTGAAAAACTAAAGATCTAACACTCCTACTATAACTACCGAAGGAACTTAAGACTAAAGACCGGAAAACTTACTCAGAGCTTCGCTGCGAATTTCCTCGGACTTCTTCCTCCTCCTTGCTGCTCCAATTTCGAACTAGGCTAGTGGTTTTTGGTGTGAAATTTCAAATGGGAGGCAAGGGCTATTTATAGAGGTTTTGCAGGGGTATTTTGGGAATTTATGGTTTGTTCTTAACCACACAAATTAGGGTTTCTAGAAGGGTGATTCTTGGCCACAAAACTCCTCATAACCGACCTGCCCCTTGCCCAATCCAAGGATGAGTCATCAACCTTGCTTTTTGTTTTTTTGCCTTTGACCCGATAAAATTCCCCGATCGGTGTTCGAATCGCGTAATCTTGCAAAATCTCAAAAATCCGGAATCATAACTTTGAAGATCTTTTCTTACTCATTAGAAATGTCTGGTCTAAATAAATTTTGATCCCTTTCAGGTCTTCATCGGTTCCGCTGAAGATTTCGGATATTCGCCTTCGGTTATGGAAATAACTTCTGGAATCATCAACTTCGGGACAAAAATTCACTGATTCATAATTTGTCTAGTTGATTACCAACTCATTTCCAGATATTGAGTTATGGCTTCGTTTTTTCATTTATCTGATTTGCTTTTTGAACATCAGATAGATTTAAAGTCAGTCCAGTATAACCTTTTTCAGTTACGGAAATGACTTCGGAGACAACCTACTTTGAGATAAAAATTCATTTGTTTCTAATATACTCTGACTTTAGAAACCTTGTTCATGGTTTCCTAGTTAGGATTTAGTTTCTATCGGTGGTCATTTATCCTATTTACTTTTTACAGAATATTCCATAGAATATTGCTTTTTATTAATATTTTATTTCAACTTCTACACAAAAATATCATGATATTTTTTCTTCATTCTTATCCTATTTTCCTCCAAAAATTTCGGCTGCCATTCTTTTTTTTTCATTTTTTAATTATTTAATTAATTAATATTATATAAAATAATTATTTAATAATTTTTTTATATAATTTTTTTACAAAATTTTCCTATTGGTCCATACATGTTTTTAGGCTTAAAATTACTTAATCTCATATTTTTTCCTTAATATTTTCCAATTAATTAGAAAATATATTTTATTCTAATTTTAGCCATAAACCACTGCTTACAGGGTTTTACATAATTATCTTTGAATTTTCCTTTGTTTAAGCTCTAATAATTAGCCAATAATTATTTAATTAATTACCACTAATTTGTTGGTAATTTCCTTAATTAGAATAACTCATTTGCTCACAACTTTTGCACTGACATTAGTATTTTATATCTCATGTATTATATTAAAATTTACGGGGGCATTTTTGTCATTATAATAGTTTTTGATTTTTCCCCCTTTATTTTTCCAAGGTTATATTTTATTAAATTACCAAAATTAGAGACAATATACTCTATTAATTTTAATAATTATTTTACTGCCTCCTAGGATTTTTCATAATTCCCTTAGGTTAGATATGCTCCACAAGGGCATTTTAATAATTTTGACTCCTTATTCTTTTTCCCTAATTTCCAAGAGATTTTTCCCTTATAAATACGATATTTATAACTAAGAAATTGAAACCACATATTCACCTATAAGAAATAGCCATTTTATTTATCCGGGTATTACATTTCTCCTCCTCTTAAACAAAATTTCGTCCTCGAAATTTGCACTCTACCCTCTAAACTCCGTACTATCTAAACTTCGGACTATCAACCTTGGATCTTTTTTCTATCTCAGGTTCGACTACAAAGATCTTGTCATATCGTACTTTGATATATAGTGTCTCCCGTGGTTCCCATACATCGCAGTCAAGACCACAGATACCAAAATGTCTCCATGGCGCCCATACACCATGACAACACAAGATATCATACATGTCACTATGGCGCCCATACACCATGGCAAGACAAGATACCTCCTACTCAATGACACGATCACGGTTGAATTGTAATGACGAAGAAACATGGAAACGTTATGGAAGTATAATCAAGTTCGGGAATAAGGCTATCTAGTAGTGGCTGGTTCGTTTTTAACGAATACTTCGAATGATCTCACGTAATGCGGACTTCATGTTCGCCTTCGAGGTGTTCTATCGACACCGGCTTCTAGGAATATTCTTAAAAACATATGATCATCATAATCACCAAAAGATTCTCAGATCCTTTGTGACTTGTATAAAATATCTAGAAACATGATCAGCCATATCTGGTCTAAGAAAAATTTCGCTCCGTCAATTCCGCTACGCAACATACGTAATTTACACCTCTGCCTGTTCAAGGCGTCAGTTGGTGTCATCTCAATTACAAGAAAATTCAAAAGACCGGCTTTATCAGGTGTGTTTATGGTTTCGCGGAGAATTTCCTTTGTCAGGATTCAATTTCCGTCATACTCAAGCAGTTTTCGTTCCTTGAAACGTCATGTGAGATACTGGTACAAATTTCCTGCGGAAAGTACCAACTCAATATTTTCTTTATCCGATTGATTCTTATTTTCTACATCGTAGCCCTATAGTAACTTCATATAGCGATGCTATATATATCATCGAGTTCTTAAGGTTTTTCAAGCACTTGTGGTAGCAGTACTCTTCTATGATCATATCTTAGAGGTATCGCCTCTACTTTCTTAAATCAAACATGATAATCACTAACTCTAAGTCGTGTGTAGATTAGATTGACTTGAGAGGCTCCTACTGACGAGAGGTGTAAGTCATTATGCTGTCCTGCTGCAGCAAGACATATCTCAATCCATACCTACTGGTACCACTACAGACTACTTGGATTTGAGATAACCAATTTCTTGGTGCTATAACCAACTTCCCCCTAAATCTAAGGAAACACATCTCACAGTCCTTGTTCCACACAAAAGTTTTGATTTTTTTTTTTACTCGTGAACCTTGTCATTGGCAAGTTACGAGAAATTTTTCATGAATCTACGGTACTATCCCGCTAGACCCAAAACTAAACATCTATGTTACTATTTCTGGCTATTTTTATTCCAGAATTGCTTCCACTTTGCTTAAATTAGTTAACAACGTCGTTCCGTCATAGAACATGGCCCAGAAAGTTATTTCTGACAGCCAACACTCGTAATTACTTAGTAAGGACTTTTGTCTTCCTTTAGCATTCTTGCTACTGATAGTCATCGTTCTCTGTATTTCCCCTTTTTTTTGCCTGAACAGTTGAGGACATCATCAAATAACGCCTCTATTACCCTACCTATTTGTTTGAGAGAAAATTTTTGTTTCGACATTCTATGAACAAGATAGGTGCATTCAGTTTGGAAAATATCACAAGAGATTCCAAATTACTCGTACTTAGTCCTGAAAACTATTTTCAGAACAATACTAATTTCGATTTGCCGCTAGTTTAACACAATTGCGCATGTCGTGGATGTTGTGAAGTAGTAAGAAAATTTATATCATACTCGTAACTTGGTTTCATACACGCTTCAAAAGCAAAAGAGTTTACACCTAAATCACACCTAATGGTGTAGCTAATACATATGTATGCATCCCAAAAGGATCCGTACAAGCATCAAAAGTACATGATCGATTTAGCACTCGGATCGATTATATTTGTCACAGATTTCTACTGAGTGTTAGTATCTTGGACCGTTCCCGAAGATTATCCGGCCTCCTCTTCAATCATCGCCATCATCCGGCCCGACCCGTAGCCCTAACTTCGCCGCTGTGGGACAAGGAACGCCGACGTGTCCAGTGTTGACACTTGAAGCATATCGCCTTTCCATCGCAATAAGCATGTCGATGATGATAACTCCCACATTTCGACATGATCGGTCCCGTCACCTGTGGTTGTACCGCTGCCCATTGTAACTAGTACCTTGGTGGTGACTTCCGTGCTCGAAACACCCTTGATAATGTGCCCGACTCAGTAAATTTGTAGCAAACTCGTTTCTCCACGCTTTCTCAGACAGCTTAGCAATAATGTGTCCTGGCTATCGGCATTTGTAGCAAACCAGTTTCCTGTTACATCGAACATTGGGATGGTAGTTCCCGCAAATTGAACATGGTAGAAGTCTTGATACTCTCGGATAGTTCTGCTGTTCAGGTCAAACTATCTTCTTGCCTTTCCCTTGGTAGTTGACCCAGGGTATCTTCCTTTTGAGTGTAGGGTTTCTGTGGTTTAGTCCGTCATAACTTGCATCACAAATGGTGGAATTCCTGGATTTACGTAGCTCTTCTAAGTTACACTCCATCAAACGGTAGGATTCCAATTGTCTCTCTATTTGTCTTCCTTGTCTTTCTGCCAAGAGGGTATCAATAAGAGTCTTCTGCTCTTTCAGCTTTTCCTCCATTTCCTGCAGTTCCCTTTGTGTTGGGATTGGTATCCCTCGTGGTTGTCTATCTCCACCTAGACCTCGGCCTCGACCTCCCAGAACTCTGATTCCTTGCAAGTCTTCCATCCTATCTTTCTATTTAAGAAATGACATTTTTAAGGGATTATTTAATATTCTACACAATTAGATATACTGGCAAAATATGTCATATTGTTTGGCTGGTTTTTAACACTAGTAGTTATATCTCATATCCCACGCTATGAGCACTTGCCTACATACTATCTAAAACTAGCCTTTGAAGATGATTCAGGAAAGAGTAGAAATTGGTTGTACGTTGCTCATCTAAGAGTTTATTCGTCTGTTCCATCTAGAAGCTTGCCTTTGGGAAAGAGATATAGGGTTGATGTCACCCAATCGTTTAGCTGGTAGGGATAGTTGCTCCTCCGTGCATAGATCATTTTGACTTGTTCCAGATATCGGAAGTATGTTCCTTTGCTAGTCTCACTGTGTTGATCTGCTATCAAGTACCCTATTCGTAGTTCACCTATCAGCTTTTTGTTTGCATCTAAGACATATCGCAGGAGGTTTGGTTCGTAAAAAGAATCACTCTCGGAGTCATCTCGATAGCTTAGTAGCTGAAAATACTCACGGTTGTCATCATCGGATGAATGATCAGATCCTATAGGTTCCCCCGGTTGGGAGGGCTTTCTAGCCATTGATACGAGGTAGGACACAGAAATCAAGTTTCGTACATGTTCAGAGTTGATGTTGAGATCTTCGATCTCTGGGTAGTTGAAGTTGTCGCCTACCGCTGAATGATATGAATTATCAGGATCATCAAAATGATCAGAATTATAAGAATGATAAGAGATATCAGAATTTACCAAAGTTATTAGATGTATCAACAATGAAATATATTTTCAAAATATACTTAAGATGTTATAGTCATCTGCGCTTTTTATTTATAAATCTAGTCTATATAGACTCTTCTTGGTTATATTAGCTATTTTACAATTCCTCAGGGATCTAACACTATCAACAAGTTTCATCTATTCCTCATCTATCTTCTACAGATCGTTTGCATCTCTATTTCTCTAAATATTGTGGGTTACCCGCCACTTAAAATGATGAAAGGACAAATGAAAACTTTCGATAGTCCTTCTACTAAGAGCTCGTTTGTGCTTTCCATTCAAAAGTGGTTTTCGAGGAAAATGATGGAATCTGGTACAATCTCCAGCAGAGTACGGAAATACGTAATGGTTCTTCTGATAGAAATTCTTAACATAGGTTAACATGGGTCAAATACCGCATGTAGTTTATCTTTGTCGGCCATAAGGTTTCGTCCGGTATGGCCCAGCTCTATACAGAGGCTCTGAGCTAAGATAGAAGTATCATCCAAGCATAAACCGCGATTACAGAGTTATTAGAGACCGATATTAGAGTTATCGTGGTTATCGAGGCCGATATTAGGTTATCGTGGTTATCGAGGCACGTGGTTCTGACATCGGTGATAGGTCCAAAGCAAGGATACACCGCTCGATTTAGTCTTAACCCTATTGATACGTGCATATTTTATAATTAAATGAGTATCAATTCTGAGATATATTGGATTAAATTTATTGCTATTGTATATATCTTGCAAGAGTTATTAGCTGATTGAGAAATGAGCAAAAAAGGAAATCAATTTGAATAAATTGTGTGATATGAGAGAGTGGATTACAAAATGTTTGGAAGTGATTGGAGATCTCAAAAGGATATTGCATATCTTTTATTTAAGACAGGATCAGATCACGGAGAGACACACTAGACAAGGGAGACAAGACGCAGGTTTACAAAAGCACGTAAGAAAGAAAAACACATCCTTATGCTCTCTAAATTTCGGTATTTACCAAAGGCTTGTAGAGAAAGGACGAAGAAAGAAAAGCACGAGACTACCAAGGAAGAAAGAGAACGCAAGAACAATTCTGATTTTCATCTCTTCTTCTATTTTGTTAACCTAGCCATGCTTGGCTAGTCTTCTTTAGTATTAGGCGAGGATGAGCCCTATGCGAATTTGAGTATTTGTTTGAATTCTCGATTGAACGTTATTTACCATGATTGAATGAATTATCTTTGCTTAAAGCTTTCTTAAAGATTGATCACCTTTAGATTGTTCATAGGTTGGTGTATGACAATAGAGATGTTGGTGCATTTAACTGGAACCGTTAATTCGTCATAGAGTTGCATGACCTAGACATAGGCTTACGAGTTTATGCAATCTCATAATTCTGGTTTAAATACATTGATCTTTCCAAAACAATACTAAGACATTAGGTTGTTTTCAAAGATAACGGACTAAGGTAGCGTCAAGACATTGGGACTTAGTCTAATTTTAGAGAATTGATCGTCAATCATGGGAATAATAGTCAATTAGGAATTTAATTCAAATACTTAGAGGAACATAGGGGGATTTATATGCCCTAACTGCGTTTTTCTCTATTGATTATCTTTTCTAAACAATCGCTCTTGAGACTCTTAATCTTGAATGCTTGTTCTTGATTAAATTCTTTAAAATTCTGTTTGGTTACAACTCACCCCCTATTACTCATTGATCCAACTAAAGCCGAAATAACGAATTAGTGGTTGGAGTACTATTCTCGTGGAACGATCTTTTTCTCACTACTTTATTACTTGTAACGATCAGTGCACTTGCCGAACTCGCTATCAAGTTTTTGGCGCCGCCGCAGCGAATAGTTTTATTTCAACACTAAGAGTAGTTATCGAAACTCTAGATTGGATTTTTTTTTTCTTTTGTCATCCTACTCGTTTATGCGAGGTACCATTGACGTAAATTACTGCAGCTTTGATCCTCGAAATTGAAAAGACAAAGCAAGGAGAAACCGAAACTTGCTAAACAGAGAAAAGGAAAGGCTAATAGTTCTAGTACCGAGAATAAACCAGCTTTTAATGGCGTAATTGGCGCAGATCCTCCTCCTCCTCCCAAAAAGACCATGGGCGACTACATGACGCTTAATCCTCGCTGTGGCTGCAACTAGCATTGTCAATCCCGCCGTGAATGCAAATAATTTTGAAATCAAGCCATCCATCATAAGCTTGGTTCAACAACGCTCTTTTAGTGGGAGTGATTTAGAGGATCCTAATCAGCATATCGAGACTTTTCTGCAGATTTGTGATACCATCAAGATGAATGGGGTTTCTTGAGAGGCTATTCGTGTGAGATTGTTTCCTTTCTCTTTGACTGGGAAAGCAGGAGCTTGGCTTCGTTCTTGTCCTAATGGAAGTCTCTCCACTTGGGACATTATTACCACAAAGTTCCTTGAGAAATTTTTTCCTTCTTCTAAGTATACAAAGTCGCTTGCTGACATCAATTGCTTTACTCAAGGCAACGGGAATCATATTGTGAAGCGTGGGCAAGATTCAAGGAGTTGCTTAGGAAGTGCCCACAACATGAGCCGCAAGACTATGAGCAGTGAGAATATTCTTCAATGGGATGCTTCCGCCTCTAGGATGATGATTAATGCCGCAAAGCAGTGGTACACTAAAAATAAACTCCCGAAGAATCATTGGAGTTGTTTGAAGCTACGGGTCCTTTGAGAATGAAACTGTACTCCACAACCAAAGAGGGAGTTCTTCACCTAGACTCTTACAATACAATATTGGCCCACAATGAGAACCTTGCCCAACAAAAAAAGGTGATCCAACAGCAATTAACTTCCATCACTAAACAAATTTGCCTCTTCTCAAATATCATCTATCACTTCTCACCTCCTTTGCTTTGTGATTTTTTCCAAGGGGGACACGCTTAATGGAGAGTGTGCAGCATTCATTACCGAAGAAACAAACAGGTAAAATACATGGGTAATCCTCCTAGAAATCAGCTTAATCCATATAGCAACACATACAATCCTCGCCGGAAATCTCACCCAAACTTCTCCTATAAACCCCAAGCAAGACTCCTCAAACAATTCCCACCAAACCACCACTACCGATCCGGAAAAGGCTTTGACACGCTTGACTCTACCACTACCGAATACATACAGGGGTCGAAGCTTTCCTAATGAAACAATG
This sequence comes from Acacia pycnantha, assembly GCA_025563575.1. Classification (NCBI taxonomy): domain Eukaryota; kingdom Viridiplantae; phylum Streptophyta; class Magnoliopsida; order Fabales; family Fabaceae; genus Acacia; species Acacia pycnantha. The sequence goes on from JAMWYP010000248.1 coordinate 1,916,140, forward strand.
TCTTCTTTCAAAAATCAGGGGGCTTCGATCCGGAATTTGGAAAATCAGATTGGTCAGTTATCAAAGCAAATAGCAGAGAGAAGCCAAGGGTCCTTCCCTAGTGATACTGTGGTCAATCCAAAGGAGCATTGTGTAATACCCGGATTTTATTATCTGGAATATTATGAATAAATTGGATATTTCTGATAAGCAAAGTCTTGATCCCTAAACTTGTGTGATCATAGTATATTTTCTAAGTAGGATTTCTGCGTGAAATTAGGGAGTTTAAGGGCCAAAGTGCCAAAATGACCAAAACGCCCGCAAAAGGGTAATTAGCTTAGAAAATTTATGAAAATCCTAAAAGGCAAAAGAAATGCCCAAGTGAATTAAGAGAATATAATATTCTAATTATGATAATTTAATAAATTATGAACTTAGAGGAATTGTACAAGAATGTGCAAAAGGTAATAAAGCACCAAAATACCCTTACAAATTGTAGAATAATGTAAGAGGCATGGAAATACTAAGGTTAATGCGTGAATATGAAGGTAATAAGGTATTGTAATGAAGGAAATTATCAACAAGTGATAAAAGAGTAATTAGGTAATTTTGAGCTAATTACTTAAGCATAAGCAAAGAAAATTCACAGATAATTATGTAAAACCCTAAAATTAGTGGTTTTTGTTTTAAAATTAGTGAAAACATGTTTACTAATTAATTGGAAGTTTTGGAGAGAAATAGTTGAGTTTAGGTATTTTTAGGCCTAAATGCAAGAATAGACCAATAGGGAAATTTTGTAAAAAAGAATTATGTAAAAAGAATTATTTAATTAATTAAATAATTAATTAAATAATTAATCAAAAAAAATAAATAACGAAATAAAAAGGGCAGAAAAAAAAGAGAAAAAGAAAAAAAAAAAGAAAAAAGAAATAGGAAGCAAGTGGTGCAAGTTGCCATTATAATATTATTATAATTTAATTAAAGCAAAATTGTGAATAGTAATTTAAAAATTAGGAAACGGATCCTATCTAGAGATCTAGGAATGGGATTCCCAAAGTCAGGGAAAATAATGATCAGTGGAATTTTGTCTTCCGTTAGACTCTTACTAAGTAAATTCGAAGTCGCTTTTGCATTTCCTAATAAAACAAAATAGGGAAAATGCATATAGGCATATTTTTGAAATAGGGAAAATAAATTCTAACTCAACATTTAGGAATGGGTTTGAATTTATTTTGACATATTTGGAGTCAAGTGAATTATTTCCAAGAGATAGGTAGTCCCGAAACGAATTCCGACACCGACACGACGGACACGTTTTCGAGAAAACTTCAATGGACTGCTTGGAGCCCCGTATGGGATCAAAATTTAGGTTAATTTGGACATTTCTAATAAGTGAGGAAATGGTTTCAAAGTTGTAAATCCAGAATTTTGAGATTTCTCCGAAGTCACGCGAATCGGTACCGATCGGGAAAATGGTTGAACAAGTTGCAATTAATGGGTTATTACAACTTTGATTTTCCAATCAAAGCCTTAAATTTGCCAAACAAGGCCCTTGTTTTTGCTTATAAATAGATGCCTTCCTTGAGAAATTTCACACCTTTTCTTCCTTCTCTTGGCCGAAATTTTGGTTGAGAAAGAAGAGAAAGGAGCCTGGGGGAATTCAGCAAGTCAAGCCCTCGTAGAATTGTCCTAAAGTCTTCAACGGGTAAGTCTTTTAGTCTTTAGTTTTTAGTTTAGTAGTTAGTAGAATTGTTAGTTAGATTTAGGAAGTAGGTGACAAGATTCCTACAAATGTTTTAGAGCCTTGTTTGCGTTGAAAAATATGCGAGGTGTAAACATAGTAGGGATCGAGTCAGTCAAAAGTTGAAGCTTTCGCTTCTTTTAGAAGTAAGGGTAGAATTTGTTAGAATAGCCTTTAAATTTCAAGTATGATTGGGTATCATATGGGAGGGCTATTTTAGTCATTATTTTCAAAATCATAGTTATGTAAGTTCGGCAAAATTTCGGAAGAAAATTTGTCGAGTAACGAAGGTCACGAAATTCCGCCGACAGGGGTAAGGGCAAAATGGTAATTTTTACCTAAAATGCCATTATAGTGCCAAATCACTAATGAAAGTGATATTACTCTTATAGACGTCGTAAATCCTAATTTGTTGCCATTACGTCAGTCCAACGTGCATTGTCGACAAACCGCCGTTTTCCGTCGAAAGTACGCTTCCGCGTAAACAACTACGTACATCAAACGAAGGTACGGACGCGCATCGTAACACTAATCCTATAGCTCTCATATACATATATGTCATAGATACGTTCATATACCGGGGCTCTGCTTAGGGTCGCCGCTTTACATACAGCCTTGTACGGGTTATAAGACATGATAATACCGCTTTGAGTTTTCCTAGCGCTGAGGACACGTGTTCGTGGCACAGGGTAATGTGCAGGCTATATTTGTGTAGGACTTTACATACTGCTTTATGCTTATGTCCTGTCTGTGTCACAATGTTGTTGTGTAGACCTTACATAATTGCTTCATGCTTATGTTCGTCCGTGTCACACTTCGATGAGATGTTGCCGTTATGTCATGAATATCTATTGTCTATATACTGTTTTATTTGAGCATAAGGTTAACTGCTACCCGAGATTCAATGCGGTGAATTGAATCTCGCCTATAGCTTCAGGATCCTGAGGACCACGGATCGGATAGGGAAAGCAAAGAGAGTAGGCTTCCTACGGATTTATCTTATCACTCTCTGTACTTATCTTTTGAATAGTAGGATCTCTGTAATGTCATTACTCTATTACACTACGGTTCATATTTTGTTATGATCAGTTACTCTTTCGCTCCCATGCTCTACTCTGATTGAAAAAAAAAAAATTCCGCTTTAAAAATTGGGATGTTACACATTGTAAGGCCATAACTACAAGGAGTGGTGTAGTGGTTCAGCCAGTTGAGAAATCTGTTCCGATGAAGGACAAGTCTGAGAGAGGGGAGGAAGAGGTTGAGCAACGTAATGTGTAGCAGGTTCCAAAGGAGATAGCTACAAAGAAGTCTCCCACTCCTTCTTATGCAAAACCTCCTTATCCCTAAAGGTTGAAGCAGCAGATTCAAAAGCAACAGTATGCCAGGTTCTTGGATATTTTTAAGAAATTGCAGATTAACATTCCTTTTGCAGAAGCTCTTGAAAATATGCCTAATTATGCAAAGTTCATGAAAGATTTTCTTTCCAAGAAGCATAAGTTGCAAGAGGCGTAAACAAAGGGCATTGACTCAAAGAGTTGTAGTGCCATCATTCAAACTAAGTTGCCACCAAAGCTTAAAGATCCGGGCAGCTTTAGCATTCCTTGTGCAATAGGGAATGTCAATATGGGCTGAGCACTTTGTGATCTGGGAGCTAGTATTAATTTAATGCCCTTATTTGTTTCCAAAGCTCTTGGATTTAAAGAGATTAAGCCTACTATGATGTCATTACAGTTGGCGGATAGGTCCATTAAGAAGCCAGAAGGTGTCGTTGAGGATGTGCTTGTGAAAGTGGACAAATTCATCTTCCCGGTGGATTTTGTGGTTCTTAACATGGAGGAAGATGTTGAACTTCCTTTGCTTTTGGGAAGACCCTTCTTGGCTTCGCTAGAGCAAGAATTGATGTAGTCAGCAGGAAAATGGAGTTTCAAATGAATGATGAGAAAGTCACTTACAATGTGTTTCAATCCATGAAATACCCACTGATAATAGTGACCGCTTGCAATTGATGTAGTTGATGAGGCCATTCAAGAAGTCCTTTTTCAAAAGATTCAGATGAGTCCTTAGAGGACGATATTGCTCGCCTTGTTGCAAGTGGAAGAAGAGGTTTCTGCAGATCAGAATTCTGATTTACAGGTTGAGAAGCTGCAAAGGAAGGATTATGATGCACCACCTGCTGCTCCTAAGGTGGAATTAAAGGAGCTCCCTTCTAATTTGAAGTATGCTTTTCTAGGGAAGGATGACACTTATCCCGTTATAGTTAGCGCTGAGTTGTCCCCTACTGACGAAGAGAAGTTGCTGAAAGTTTTGACTACCCACAAGACTGCAATAGGGTGGTCTATATCTGATTTAAAGGGGATTAGTCCTTCATTCTGCACTCATAAAATTATCATGGAGAACGATGTGAAACCGGTAAGGCAGCCCAGAGGAGACTTAACCCGACTATGAAGGAAGTGGTAAGAAAGGAGGTGATGAAACCGTTAGATGCGGTATGATTTATCCTATCTCCGATTCAAAGTGGGTTAGTCCAAAGCATGTAGTACCGAAAAGGTGGAATCACTGTAGTGCAAAATGAGAATAATGAATTAATTCCCACTAGAACTGTCATGGGCTGGAGAATGTGTGTGGATTATAGGAGATTGAACGATGCCACTCGTAAGGACTTCTTTCCTTTACCATTCATGGACCAGATGGTTGAAAGGCTTGCAGGTCACTCTTACTACTGCTTCTTAGATGGCTATTCTGGTTACAGTCAAATAGCAGTGGATCCAGAGGATCAAGAGAAGACACCTTTCACTTTCCCCTTTGGTATTTTTGCTTATAGACGGATGCCCTTCGGTCTTTGCAATGCTCCAGCTACTTTTCAGAGGTGCATGTTGTCTATATTCTCTGACATGACTGAGAGATTTATTGAGGTATTCATGGATGATTTCTCTGTTTTTGGCACTTCCTATGATACTTGCTTGGCTAATTTGTCTTGTTTGCTCCAAAGATGTCAGGATAGTAACTTGGTACTCTATTGGGAAAAATGACATTTTATGGTAAAAGATGGGATAGTCTTGGGTCATAGAATATCTGAACAAGGGATAGAAGTGGATAGAGCCAAGATTATAATCATCAAAGACTTGCCCCCTCCCACCAATGTACGTAGTGTTCGCAGTTTTCTTGGTCATGCGGGTTTTTACCGGAGGTTTATCAAGGATTTTTCCAAGATAGCCAAACCACTTAGTCATTTGTTGGTCAAAGATGAAGACTTTAACTTCAACAAAGAGTGTCTGATGGCATTTAACTTGTTGAAAGAAAGATTGACAACTGCACCTATTCTGACAAAGACCCGATTGGGATCTACCGTTTGAGCTGATGTGTGATGCCAGTGACTACGCCATAGGAGCTGTTTTGGGGCAAAGGATGAATAAGCTGTTACATGTTATATATTATGCAAGTAAAGTTCTGAATGAGGCCCAGTTGAACTATGGAACAACTGAAAATGAGATGCTTGTAGTTACTTATACATTAGATAAGTTTAGACAGTATTTGATTGGTTCCAAAGTTATTATTTTTACAGATCATGCTGCTCTAAAATATCTCTTGACTAAGCTAGACGCTAAGCCTAGGCTTCTTCGTTGGATGCTGCTACTCCAAGAGTTTAAGATTGAAATCGAGACAAGAAAGGGGTAGAGAATGTGGTAGCCGATCACTTGTCTAGGATTCAGTTAAGGAGTTGCAAGATGATTCGAAAATGAAGATTCATGATGAATTCCTGATGAGTATGTCTTGGCAATTAGCAGTGTTCCTTGGTTTGCTGATTTTGCTAATTATAAGGCCATTGGGATGATACCAGAGGGACTAACATGGCAACAGAGGAAGAAATTCATGCATGATGTTCGGCGGTATATCTGGGATGAACCTTTCTTATTTTTCAGTGTACGATGGAATGCTCCGCGCCGTATCCCAGGAGGAAACTCATAAGATCCTCCGGCATTGTCACGGCTCAGATTATGGTGGACATTTCTACTGGAGAACGCACCGCTGCTAAGATACTACAAAGCGGTTTTTATTGGCCTACATTGTACAATGATGCTAGGAAGTTTGTGGAGCAATGTGATCGTTGCCAAAGAACAGGGAATATCTCTAGGAGACACGAGATGCCACTCAACAACATTCTTGTTATTGAGATATTTGATGTGTAGGGAATTGATTTTATGGGGCCATTCCCAAGTTCTTTTAACAACAAGTACATTCTTGTAGCTGTGGACTATGTCTCAAAGTGGGTGGAGGCAATTGATCTTCCCACTAATGAAGCTAAGGTGGTGATATCCTTTCTCAAAAAGAATATATTCAACAGTTCGGGTACCGAGGGCCATTATCGCTGATCGGAGGGACTCATTTTTGTAACCGACAGTTTCAATCATTGCTTAGCAAATATGGTGTCACTCATCGTGTCACTACTCCATATCACCCACAAACTAGTGGGCAAGTGGAGATATTTAACAGGGAATTGAAGCAAATTCTGGAGAAGACTCGTTGGGAAGTCAAGGAAGGATTGGTCCCGTGCTTGATGATGCCTTGTGGGCATACCGAACCGCATTCAAGACTCCTATCGGCATGTCACCGTTTCAGCTATTATATGGTAAATCTTTCCACCTTCCAAAGGAGCTTGAGCATAAGGCACTTTGGGCAACTAAGCTGCTGAATTTTGATGCTAAATCTGCTGATGAAAAAAGGCTACTTCAGTTGAATGAGCTTGATGAATTCAGAATTTTTGCATATGAGAGTGCTAGCCTCTACAAGGAGAGAACCAAGAGATGGCATGATAGAAGGATTCTTCCAAAAGAGTTTCATCCGGGTCAGCAGGTATTACTTTATAACTCTCGTTAAAAACTTTTTCCGGGGAAATTGAAGTCTAGGTGGTCAGGACCGTTCGTAGTCAAGGAGGTTACACCTTTTGGTGCCATTGTCATTGCAACAATAGGTTCAGATGACGCTTTTAAAGTAAATGGGCAAAGATTGAAGCCTTACCATGGTGGAGACATTGACAGAGGAAGAACCTCCGTGGCACTAGAAGCTGAGAATTAAGGAGATATCTGTCAGGCTCAGGACGTTAAACAAGCGCTGATTGGGAGGCAACCCAATAAGTTTTCCTCTTCATTTTTTTATTTAGTTTTAGTAGTTATTCACAGGAAAGGAAGGGTGTGAAAAGTGTGGAGCAAACTATAAGTTCCATACTTAAAAAAATTAAAAAAATAAAATAAAATAAAAAAATAAAAAAATTAAAGCCAGACCTTCCAGAAAGTTGGCACCCTGGGCGCTAAAGTTGGTGCCCAAGGCGCCAACTCTCAGGCACAAGAGGGTTAAAAAAAAAAAAGCCAGACCTTCCAGAAAGTTGGCGCCCAGGGCGCCAACTCTCGGGTACCACCCTAAAAAAAACAAAAAAAAAATTAAATTTCTAAAACCCCCCTTCTTCTTCCTCCTCTCGTCCCCACCCCCGCCGACAGCCCCCCCCATTTTTCTCCCTCCTCCATTTTTTCCCAGTCGCCCCCCTTCCCCTTCCTCCTCCCCCCCCCCCGCCCCCTTCCCCTTCCTCCTCCCTCACCCCCCATCGTCACCCCCTCCCCTCCTTCATCCCCCACTCCCCCTTCTTCCTCCTTCCCGTCGCTCCCCCACCCTCCTTCTTCCGTCTCCCTTTTTCACCCACCACCGTCGACCCTCCCGCCCATCTCCCTCTTTCCTTCTTCTTCCTCCCCCACCCCATCCGTCGAACCCCTCCCCCTTCTTCCTCCTCCATTTTTTTCTTTTTCCCAAACACCCACCCCCACTCACAATGGGCACAATGGGCAAGGGGAATGACAAGGACAAGGCTATTCAACCATATGCCCCTCCGGTTGCTGGTTCCAAAAGAGCTCGAGCTTCTTCCTCCTCTTACACCACCCCTAGAAGTTCCAAGTTTCTATCACCAGAAAGTAGGGAGCGATACCGGTCCTGGTTTCTTCCCAAAAGCTTTGTCCCTGAGAGGGTGATTGATACATTCCTGTCTAGTGTACCACCAATCGAAGAAATCATCCGGCACCGCCAATGGAAGACATTGGTAACTTTCCCTACCAATAGCTCTAGTAAACTCTGTCGAGAATTTTTTGCCAATGCTGATGTTGCACAGATAGGGGATACTCGTATATCTTGGGTTAGGGGTATATCTGTTCCTTTTGATGCTGCCACTATTGAGAGTTTTCTGGGAACTAGTTATGATCCAGGCAGTCCTTGTACTTTCCAAGATCATATGAAATCTTTTGCCCCCATCCGTCCCAGACAATTTAGACCTGATATTGCTGATTCCGCTGAATCTCTGCGAGTGCGCATTGCCCATCCCTTTTCGGTCTGGTGTGATAGGCACAAATTACCTGGCATCCCCGAAAAATTGGCCAGGTCTGCTCTTATTGCTGATGCCCGTCCCTGGTTTTATTTCATCAATAGCAACATCCTTCCATCTACTAACCATGGTGATGTCAACCTGGAGCGGGCTGTGCTCATTTGTGAAATCCCGGGCGATCGAAATCTTGATATAGCTTCGATCCTTTCAGATAGGATTTCCCAAACCATCACCTCGGGAAGGAAGGAGAGAAAATTGGGACATTGCTCACTTATCATGCAACTGTGTCTTTGGGCAGGTGTCACAATTCCAGCAGATGAAGCCTTGGATGTTCAGTTGGCTTCCCCGATTCAGTGGTCCACAATCAATAGCTGGACCTCGGATGCCCCCAGGCATGTCATGATGCAGACTCCGCTACAGACACAGCCCTCCACCAATCCTGGCCCGTCCTCCACTCAGGAACCTACTGGTGCCACCGATGAGACCTCAGCTGATCCCACCACACTTCGGCAACCACAACGCCAAGTGCGTTATCTAACCCAGATGGTCGAGGCCCTTTGCATCAAGCAGAATATTGACCCAACTAGTTGTCAACCAGCTGAGGACGACAACGACTCCGACGATGCGGTCACACAAGAGGACGCCGATGGCTACTCCGATGAGTTTTGACAGGAGCACTCCACATCAGAGTTAGAGGCTCAAATCAGAGGAGTACTAGTTCCTTTCCTTTTATTTATTGTTCCAACATTGAGGACACTGTCTGATTTATGTGTGGGGTAGGGATATGACTTCTTTGGTGTTGCTTGTTCTTATTCAATTGAAAAGAATTCCCTTGAAAAAAAATTCTTGAGTTTTTGTTCAGCAACCTTAACTTTGAGCATCCCCATCTTAGAGAGTATTGTCAAGTAAAACAATAAAAAGGAAAAGACTGTGTCAACTAAGCCCCTGAGCTTTGAATTTTTGTAAGCAATCTGGAGATGTTTTGAATATTTTGATACCTGATTCCTCTAGGAGATGAGATTATGCCCTTTGCTGACCAAGTAAAACTTTTGTTTAAGGAAAGGACTCAAGTGAGTTATTATGAAAAAAAAAGAAGAAGAGAAAAAAAAAGAAAAAGAGAAACACAACTCCAATGACTTCTCTAGACCTACTTAGTAACCGGTGCTGCATCACCCATGTGCAGGGTCGCGTCAAACGGTAAGGTCAAAGAGGGTTATGAGTTGAGCTAAAAGCCTCTTGAGGTTCCTGTTGGAGTAACCAAGTAACCGGTTCTGCATCACCCATGTGCAGGGTCGCGTCAAAGGGGACCTACAACGGCTCAAGATTAAGGTGCCTGTTGGAGTAACCGAGTAACCGGTGCTGCATCACCCATGTGCAGGGTCGCGTAAAAAGGGGACCTACAACGGCTCAAAAAAATAAAAAAAAAATAAAAAAATAACAAAATAACAAAATGAAAAAAAAAAGTTATTTCTTACATGAGGATCCCTATGGAATTAACTGCAAAGCTTGGTTTAGTGGGGGCATTTGAATTTTTCTGGAGGAATTAAGTAGAATAATATTCTTCTACTAATCTTATTGTTGTGCTTATTACTGGCTAAGCCTTTGCTCATGGGATGTTAAGATTGTTTAAGGCTATTGGCTTAGTGACCCAGTCTTATAAGACATTAACTGAATAAATTTTGATAACATGATCTGAGTGTGGTGGTAACTGCTCACTGTTTAGGGAAGTCAAAAACAATGTCATTCTCATTTAGATAATGAATTCTCTTTCTTTTGCTTGAGGACAAGCAAAGATTTAAGTGTGGGAGAGTTTGATACGTGCATATTTTATAATTAAATGAGTATCAATTCTGAGATATATTGGATTAAATTTATTGCTATTGTATATATCTTGCAGGAGTTATTAGCTGATTGAGAAAGGAGCAGAAAAAGGAAATCAATTTGAATCAATTGTGTGATATGAGAGAGTGGATTACAAAATATATGGAAGTGATTGGAGATCTCAAAAGGATATTGCATATCTTTTATTTAAGACAGGATCAGATCACGGCCCAAGTCAACCTAAGGGAATTTCTATATAAAGAACAAGGGAGAGACACACTAGACAAGGGAGACAAGACGCAGAAGCGACAAAAGCACAGAAGAAAGAAAAACACATCCTTATGCTCTCTAAATTTCGGTATTTACCAAAGGTTTAGAGAGAAAGGACGAAGAAAGAAAAGCACGAGACGGCTGAAGGAAGAAAGAGAACGCAAGAACAATTCTGATTTTCATCTCTCTTCTTCTATTTTGTTAACCTAGCCATGCTTGGCTAGTCTTCTTTAGTAGTTAGGGTGAGGATGAACCCTATGCGAATTTAAGTATTTGTTTGAATTCTCGATTGAACGTTATTTACCATGATTGAATGAATTATCTTTGCTTAAAGCTTTCTTAAAGATTGATCACCTTTTAGATTGTTCATAGGTTGGTGTATGACAATAGAGATGTTGGTGCATTTAACTGGAACCGTTAATTCGTCATAGAGTTGCATGACCTAAACATAGGCTTATGAGTTTATGCGATCTCATAATTCTGGTTTAAATACATTGATCTTTCCAAAACAATACTAAGACATTAGGTTGTTTTCAAAGATAACGGACTAAGGTAGCATCAAGACATTGAGACTTAGTCTAATTTTAGAGAATTGATCGTCAATCATGGGAATAATAGTCAATTAGGAATTTAATTCAAATACTTGGAGGAACATAGGGGGATTTCTATGCCCTAGCTGCGTTTTTCTCTATTGATTATCTTTTCTAAACAATCGCTCTTGAGACTCTTAATCTTGAATGCTTGTTCTTGATTAAATTCTTTAAAATTCTGGTTGGTTACAACTCACCCCCTATTACTCATTGATCCAACTAAAGCTGAAATAACGAATTAGTGGTTGGAGTACTATTCCTCGTGGAACGATCATTTTCTCACTACTTTATTACTTGTAACGATCGGTGCACTTGCCGAAGTCGCTATCACCTATCATCTCGGAAATTATGGATATACGCGCAGTATGTCTTACTTGTTTTAGTGTAGTTTATGTCTGGGGATCTATTCCCATCCATCACTATAACGTCACAATGAGTTATACCAAGACTTTTTTAAAAAAATACTCCAAGTTTTAGAAACGCTTTGAACCTAACTCCGTTAACCGAACAGAATGGCCAGGTAAGTGTCTACCATGGGGGCCTCACCGAGTTCACGGCGATCGATTAGCACACCAACGTAGACTAGCCTTGCCTTCGGCACCAAACTGTTCGTGGTAACATAGTTAAATTCATGCCAGAATGAATACTCTGATACCAAAAATGTAACATCCCATTTTCAAAAGCAGTGATTTTTTTTCCATATATCAGAGTAGAGCATCGGAGCAAATCAAATGTTGAGTAACTGATACAACAATAACAGTGGCATAAACGCCTGTTCATAAAGAACATTACATTATCTGTTCAAATCTTAGATGTCCTCGATTGGTTCTTTACGCGTTTTTCACATGTGCTGCTTACACAGCTTACGCTCATCCTCCGTCCTCGAGTATCCGGACCCTGAAGCTATAATAAGAGCTGAGGTCCAATTCCCCCCGGACCTCAAGTAAAGGCTAACCTCATGCTTATATAAACAATACATGCACAACAGATATTTCTAGTATACAACATAGATCCATACAGTACATTGTATGATCAAAAGATAACAATTACACTATCATGCAAAGTTATCCCTGGTTTGCAACATCCGTGCCACGTTGTACAGTCGCGTCCTCAGCGCTAGGAAAACATAACGGTATTATTATGACTATAACCCGTAAAGCTGTAAGTAGTTATCTAAGTCCACCTTAGTCACAGTGCATATCCAGGACAGAGTCCCGTTCATGGCTTTATGAAACTATCCACAACATATATAAGCATATAAACATCAGTGTCATTGTTACAGTACGCATCCGTACCTTCGTTGACGAGCGTTTGTTACGTTGACGGAAAACTGTACTTTTTTCATGATCAAAGATTTCCTATAGAAATAATATCACTTTTGTCAATATTTGACATCATAATGCATTTTAGGTACAAATTACCATTTTACCCTGTTCCCTAATCGCCGTATTTCGCCAATAGCTTCGCTACTTTAACTCTATTTCTCCAAAATTTTAACATACCTCTTCCTCCGACATATTTTTGAAATAAACATCATATCTACTCCTAAAACATGATATCTAAATCATACTTGAAAAACTAAAGATCTAACACTCCTACTATAACTACCGAAGGAACTTAAGACTAAAGACCGGAAAACTTACTCAGAGCTTCGCTGCGAATTTCCCCGGACTTCTTCCTCCTCCTTGCTGCTCCAATTTCAAACTAGGCTAGTGGTTTTTGGTGTGAAATTTCAAATGGGAGGCAAGGGCTATTTATAGAGGTTTTGCAGGGGTATTTTGGGAATTTATGATTTGTTCTTAACCACACAAATTAGGGTTTCTAGAAGGGTGATTTTTGGCCACAAAACACCTCAAAACCGACCTGCCCCTTGCCCAATCCAAGGATGAGTCATCAACCTTGCTTTTGCTTTTTGCCTCTGACCCGATAAAATTCCCCGATCGGTGTCCGAATCGCGTAATCTTGCAAAATCTCAAAAATCCGGAATCATAACTTTGAAGATCTTTTCTTACTCATTAGAAATGTCTGGGTTAACTAAATTTTTGATCCCTTTCAGGTCTTCATCTGCTCCATCAAGATTTCGGATATTCGCCTTCTACATTTTAAATAACTTCCGGAATCATCAACTTCGGGACAAAAATTCACTGATTCATAATTTGTCTAGTTGATTACCAACTCATTTCCAGATATTGAGTTATGGCTTCGTTTCTATAGATTTTCATTTATCTGATTTACTTTTTGAACATCAGATAGATTTGAAGTCAGCCTAGTATAACCTTTTTCGGTTACGGAAATGACTTCGGAGACAACCTACTTCGAGATAAAAATTCACTTGTTTCTAATATACTCTGACTTTAGAAACCTTGTTCATGGTTTCCTAGTTAGAATTTAGTTTCTATCGGTGGTCATTTATCCTATTTACTTTTTACAGAATATTCCATAGAATATTCCTTTTTATTAATATTTTATTTCAACTTCTAGACAAAAATATCATGATATTTTTTCTTCATTCTTATCCTATTTTCCTCCAAAAATTTCGGCTGCCATTCTTTTTTTTTCATTTTTTAATTATTTAATTAATTAATATTATATAAAATAATTTTTTAATAATTTTTTTATATAATTTTTTTACAAAATTTTCCTATTGGTCCATACATGTTTTTAGGCTTAAAATTACTTAATCTCATATCTTTTTCCTTAATATTTTTCAATTAATTAGAAAATATATTTTATGCTAATTTTAGCCATAAACCACTGCTTACAGGGTTTTACATAATTATCTTTGAATTTTCCTTTGTTTAAGCTCTAATAATTAGCCAATAATTATTTAATTAATTACCACTAATTTGTTGCTAATTTTCTTAATTAGAATAACTCATTTGCTTACAACTTTTGCACTGACATTAGTATTTTATATCTCATGTATTATATTAAATTTTACGGGGGCATTTTTGTCATTATAATAGTTTTTGATTTTTCCCCCTTTATTTTTCCAAGGTTATATTTTATTAAATTACCAAAATTAGAGACAATATACTCTCTTAATTTTAATAATTATTTTACTGGAATTAGTCCTTTAATTTCGAGTGGCGGATAGAGGGATTCCTTTTTATAATTATCATATATCATCTAATTACTACTGATTAACATGCAACAGAGTTTATCGCGGCAGAGCATTTCCTGGTTGGACTTCGGACAATACTGATATAATTAAATGTAGGTAACAAAATAAAATCCCCAAGGGGTTAAATAAACAGTCATCCACCACCGCCCCAAAAAGGCCAAAATAATATACGATTATCCAAACACAAAATAAAATCAAAATAAATCTTCCTCCACCACCAACGACACCAACTACTCCACTCCACATTCTTACCATTCTATCCACTTCTGACCCTTGAAGTACTACCTGAAGCTTTACAAAAATCTGGGATTCATAAATAGATCCCAGAGTAACCATTAATCTCATATGTAATGCATAAACAGTGTATGTATGTAACCATAATTAGGAAAACACCAAATAACAGCATTCAGTAACAAACGCGCAGTAAAACAAATACAACATACCATATGCACAGTGTTAACTGCGGAAGGACTACATGTCCTAGAAACAAACGCATGACTGCTCAACCAAGCAAGCCCCGGATCCATAGCGCCAGGAAAAACACAGTAGTCGGGCTCTGAACCCAGACCACACTGAATGCATACAAACGCATGTCCCTTTTCAGGAGACACGGGTCCACAATCATGGAAAAGCAAACATACAAGGAAACACAAGACATATGAGGATTAAGGTTACTACCTGGTAGTTGACCAAAATTATCAGTATAATTTTTCTCCGGGTGCACAAACTCAAAGTGACCCTAAAATAACCGAAATATAAATATAAGTATAAGTAACCCTTCCTTAAAAATATTTATTTGGCTAAAAAATTAATCCTTCTTCAACAATTCATAAGTCCCAAATTTTTTTTCTCAGTAATAAACCCATTGTTGGTAAATTCTCTTCCAATTTCGGCCTTATTCTTAAGAATTCCAGAAATAGTGTTTGATCTTCAAAAATTCATAACTTAATCTAGAAAAATCCGATTGAGGTGGTTCAAAAGGCCAACTAACCCTTAGTATATCTATTTTGAACAAAAAGTATTAATTGGAACCAGATACAACTGAAACTCTAGCCACAAACCCGAACACCACCTCAGGTCAAACAAAAGTTTCAGATTGGAGGCTGTTTTCAAAAATTTGGTTCTCTTAGCACAAAACTCATAAATTTTTGTGTTACCAATCAAATTAATCCTTGGGATGTCTACTTCCTATCTGTAAAATTCCAGAATTTTCCAAGTCCATTTGATAGGTCAAAACGCATAAGAGACCTGACTGACTTCCACAAAATCTTCAACAAACATCTTTCAACGTTTTTAAAGCTTTTGCTCTTGATTCCAAAAATATGATTCGAGTTCATTCCTATACAAAATATCATTCTAAGCACTTTAAAGGAATTAAAAACACCAAAACAAATCAAATCATGATGTTTCTAAGGCTGGCCGAAAATCTTTCATTGGATCAAACAACCAAACTTTCATTTTCAAAAACTAGCTTTTCGTATAACATACCAATCTTTCTTCCTAGGCCTTAAAACTTATGTTAGATCCTTTATTCATTCATTTATCTATTAATCAGGCCCATATTATGAACAAAAACACAGGATACCACCCCTTTCCATTTTACAACTATGAAATCATAAGGTAGTTAAAATGATTACTTACTTGTTCTTGGTATTCTACCACCTTAAGCTTTAATCCTTCATGTGTCTTCTTGCTTCTTTTAGCCTTCACCTTCATGCACCAAGGGAGAAATTTCCTTAGAAAAATTTTTCGCTTACATGAAAGGAAGCAGAAGAAGGTGGAATAAATACTCAAATACCTCATCTTACTCTTGAATGTTTGTTTGAGCCCTCCCTTTTGCACCCTTTTGTTAATTTTCTTCTTCCCTTCTTCACCACGCGTCTGGCAACAAAAAGAGGAGGAGCTGAGCCCCTTTTAAATGGACCTCCAGAACTAATTCCTTTTGCCTCTTAATTGCTCTCCACTAATCTAGAAAATTCCAAGAAATTATTTCTCTCTCTTTTTTTTTTCCCTCTCTTGACCGTTGGTTTTTTTTTTTTTGGTGGGGAGACTTTGAAAGAAATTTTCTTATTTCCATTGATCCCTTCTCACATCCGACGCTTCAGGAGGATTTTTGAAAAAAATTGTATCCTTTCTCTCTCTCTTAGTATGTATCCGTCCCTTTTCCCTCTCATCTATTTAGTCTTAACTCATCCCTTTTTTTTTTTTTTTTGATCGAAGAACTCATCCCATATATCTCCCATAGGTTTAGGTGTACTTAGAATATCCTAGCTAATAATGCTTTGATTCTACCCCCTCACGTCTGATGCCCATAAAAGATTGGAGAAAAAAATATGTGTTTCTCCATTGCCTTATTTCCGTGCTCAACTCCCTTTTTCCTTCATCAATATAGTATTGTCCCATCTGTCCTTTCTCTTAGCTAAATAAGTACACCTAGGTTATATCATTATTTCCTACTTTTCCCCTTTCTTCTTTGCGTCAAAAATGGATGCTGATGGAAGAGTGGTTTTATTTAAGGGTTAAAGTGCAAAAATAGACATGTGCTTTTGTCAAAAGAGCGTCCAGTAGCAAATACTTTTTTTAGGTGCAAAAGTAACTACGTGGTTACAAAATAGGAGCAAAAGTCACATTGACCGTTAAGGGGGTGGATGTTGACCGTTAAGTTGGATGGTTTGACTTATATTAGTGACGTGGACGCTGACTAGGAGTATGTAGAAGGTTGAGTAATTGATGACTTGGAAAAAATGATTTATTTATATGGAGAAAATATCATATATTTATAAAATTAACATGAACATGAACATTCAACCCATAACATTCAATCATGAACATTCAACCCAGAAAAACAAACGCAGCATCAGCATCTGCAAGAATACCAAGAACACCTCTGCTTTTAAAAACAAAACAAAAAACAAAATACCCCCAATCTAAAAACAAATGCAGTATCAGCAAGAACACCAAGAACACGAGAAAAATTAATGACGAACCCATCAAATCTGGTTGCAACATCTGGCATTTGTCCAATTTACAATCTTTCACTGCAACACATAGATGCAGCCTCAGCAAGGTACCCTAATTTCATTTCACAAGAAAAACAAGAGAAACCCAGAAAAGAGAACGAAGGAGAAGGATTTCTGGGTTGGGTTGGTTCAGTGAGTGCGGATCCACTATTATGGGCGAAAATAGGAGTATCACAAGAAAAACAAGAGAAACCCAGAAACTATAGAGAGAATTGGAGCATTACACCATGAGATCACCAAACAAATACCTTGTTAGAGGCTAACTGAGTGAAGGCATCACTGTCGTGAAAATCACGATTCAAATCGTAGGATCGCCTGAAATCGAGATTTAACGAAACCGAACGATCTAGTTGGCTTCAGAAATCGCAAATTGTCAAGGAACGATGGAATCAACGGTTAAATCGTTGAAATCGTACGTTTCATATCCAACTCTCTCTTCTCATCGTCTTCCTCATTCTTTCCCCTCTCTCGATTTTTACCTCCCTTTCCCTTATTCTTCGGCATGGTTGATTGTGCTAATACTTCTGGGCAGCCCTAAAGTTCGAATTTTGGAACTTCTCTTCTAGAATTTCTCTATCCCAAACCCTATTTCAATGTCTATATTCGAAACCATAACACCATATTAAACCATCTCGAATTACTGAGACCCGATCTTGGAGCTTTATCAAGCTCGAATCGTTCGTTAATTGCGTGTTTTGTTTTTGAATTCACGATAACTTGAAGTTTGAGTTCGATCTTTGATCTGGGGTTTTCAGTGGGTGTATGAGAGAGGAGTTCGGCGGTGACTGATGTATGTGTGGTTTCAAGAGAAGTGAGGAAGGGATTCTGGGCCTGTGATTCAAAGTGTAGGTTCGGGCTTGTGATTCTGGGTTTCAAGACAAGTGATGAATGCGGCTAGTTTTAGTACATATTTTAATTATATTTTCTCAGATAAATAAACCCAGTCATCACCCATTTGGGTCCCACTTGTCTGCTACACAGTCCTAGTCAGCGTCCACTTCACTAATATTAGTCAAACCATCCAACTTAACGGTCAACATCCACCCCCTTAACGGTCAATGTGACTTTTGCTCCTATTTTGTAACCACGTAGTTACTTTTGCACCTAAAAAAAGTATTTGCTACTGGACGCTCTTTTGACAAAAGCACATGTCTATTTTTGCACCTTATCCATTATATGTACAATCCCTCTCTCTTGTCCAGCGGTTTTAGAGAAGTGGGATAAAATGTTTTTTTTCATCTGATCTCTTTCTGTCTATTCATATCAGATGGCCAAGGAAAAAAAATATTTTATGTGCTCTTCTAATACCTTCTAGTACACTTTCATTTTTTCTTAAATCCTTATATTGTACTATAACATACTGTCATATTTCTCTTCTTGTGGGCGAAAATAATAAATAAATAATGAGGTAAAATACATATTTAGTTTCTTTGACATTATTTACCTCAATTTATCCATAACCAAATTTAACAGCCATATTCACCAGAAAGAAAGAGAAACAACAGAGCAAGCATACATGATATCACTTTAGCAAACTCAAACCCAGGACATTTAAACCATCTTCTTTCTTCACGTCCTCATTAGGTGAATTAAGATAAGTATTGTTTTTCATAGAATTAAAGATTTCTATACAACTAGAGGCTGTTTTTTTTTTTGGGGGGTAATACATATAAGGAGTTGCATCTCAGAATTAAGATAAGTGTCATTTGGTAAATAAATGTTATTCTGATACTTTTTTATATACTCGAAGTTAAATTTGTTTAAACTTTTTATTTTTAATCAAGTAACTTACAATAATACTACGTAGTAAACATTAGTTTTAAACAAAAGGTAAGAATTTTGAACAAAGTATTTTAAAATTAATGGGATTGACAGTAAATTTTAATATAAATCATATGTTTTGAAAATATTGAATTGTTTATCCAAATAGTCCTTTTTCGATAATTAATTTTTTTAAGAAAATAAATCAATACAGCTCTTCAATAATAGGTCTCTTAAAATAACTAATAAAAATTAGTTACTAATAAAACTCTTTAAATTGACCGTAGGATGATGCATGCTTAAACGATTATTATCTTACCAAAAAATAAAAAATAAATAAACGATTTAAAACAAAAAAAACGCGATTTTGTCTAAACATATCAATTGGTGGAACCTCATCCAAACATTGCATTAAATTCTCTTTTGGCAACGTAAGCCTTAGTGTTGGGGGTTTATAATATGTATGTATTAACATGATTAGTGATACATGTTAAACTTGGGCCAGGAGAGAAAAAAGATGACGAATCAGTGGAGTTTTGAGGAGGAGAAGTGGTTTCAAGCTGCTCTGTTGTGTTATCCGGAGGGCTACCCCAACCGGTGGGAGAATATCGCGCAAGTGGTGGGCTTGTCCAGGGAGATGGTTTTTCAACGATATCAAAATCTCCAAATTGAATTGGGTCTGGTTTAACCGTCGCAATACCTGGACTCTTCTGCTAATAATCAGCCACCAAAGTATAATAGGCGCTCCTCATGGACTTTGGAAGAACATACGTGCGTAATCTTAATTTTATATTGTTTTTTATTCTTATAATAATCATTTTATGTGCGCGCGCCTTTGGTTATTAAATATTATGAAATAGGCTTATGCGATTTTTCATTCTCATCTCAACAGACTGTTCCTACTAGGGGTACAGAAATATGGCTGGGAACATTGGAATAATGTCTCTAACTATGCAGTGATGACACGAGATGCAACTCAGGTGGCAAAGAGAGCATGCAAGAGCAAGCATACATGATATCACTTTAGAAAACTCAAACCCAGGACATTTAAACCATCTTCTTTCTTCACGTCCTCATTTGGTACGTGCCTCACTCCCGCTCAATGATGCAACAATCTCATTAAGCAGCTTTACCAATTCATCATGATATCTAGCTGAATCAGTTATCAACACAGATGAATCAAGAAAGCCCACATATATCTTCATGCGTTCAATTGCAAAATCCAAATTATCAACCTATTCATCATGATCTCCAGCTGAATCAGTTATCAACACAGATGGATCAAGTAGTCCCACATGTATCTTCATGCGTTCAATTGCAGAATCCACATTATCAACCTAATTCACAAGTTGTGGATCAATCACTTCCTTGGAATCACGGGGATCAATCTGAGAATCCACATTATTATCAACCTAATCCCCAAGTTGTGGATCAATCACTTCCTTGGAATCAAGGGGATCAATTTGAGAATTCACTTTCTCAACCTAATTCACAAGTTGTGGATCAATCACTGCCTGGGAATCAAGGGGATCAATTTGAGTCAGAAAGCTTATATGAGGAAGTAATGAACTTATTCACTTCCCTATCACCATCTGCACAACAAAATTAATGGAGCTCATCAATCCCTTATCATTATTATATATTACTTTTCTAAAATATTGTTAAAAGCTTATTTCCATCAACTTTCCCATGTTGGGACGCTCTTAGCTCATCATTTTGCTCCTTCATTTTTATCGTATTTTTATTTAATTAATATTCAATACAATTTAATACAGTTTTTTTTTTTTTTTGTCTTACATCCATCAAAAGTAAAGAAAGTATATCACACAAATAAAATTATCTTTAATCCAGAAAATCGATTGAAACCCAATTTATTATCTTAACAATTTACAACTAAATCCAACATAACATGTGGAAATACAAATGAGCAAATACGTATTTCTTAGAGAGACACACACACATATAAGAATAAACATTGATAATACATGAGAACGTGAATCATGAGTCATATCATTAATTCATTATATATAATGAGGTATATGCAACGCCCAAATCTTTTTCTAAAAAAAGTAGTAATTGGCCAAAAAATTAGTTTTTTTCCCGCCTGAAGAATTAAATATTATGTAGAGATTGCCTATTACAGAATTTAATTTTATTAATTTTATTTCTACTTAAAATGACGTAATAATCAAAATTTTGCAAAATAAGGTTATAAGAATGCCCTATGGAGGAAATGCAAAATATTACACAACTTGCATTTTAGTTAATTATTTACCTGCATTTTGTATTATCAAATTGCATATTGAGGGCACAATAAGGTTCGTTCTTAGAAATCACGGACCATGCACATTGAAAATAAGCTTGGGGTGGCAACTCTGGGCGAGAGAATTCGACCATAATTCATAATGTTTGACTATGAAGGAACGCACCCAAATTTAGCTACAAACTTACATCGAACCAAAGATCTTATGGCTAGCCTTACAAGGATCTCTTTCATGAGATTTTTAGAAATATTATTGCGGATCATTTTCCTTGTTTGCGTGAAAAAATACATTAATGAAAACTGTAACGAAAATGAAAGTTTTGTTTTTCATCAAAATAAAGATTTATATAATAGTAGTGGCTTTTTTTTTTTTTTTAATCTTGTGAGTGTGGTGGGGGGTATACATATAAGGAGTTGCATCTCAGAATTAAGATAAGTGACATTTGGTAAATAAATGTTATTCTGGAACTTTTTTATATACTCGAAGTTAAATTTGCTTAAAATTTTTATTTTTAATCAAGTAACTTATGTAACATCCCAACTTTTCACAAGCAGTATAAATTTTTTTCATTTAAAATCATCAGAGTAGAGCAACCAGAGCGATTGAGTAACTGATATGTATAAATAAAACGCCGTAAGTCCATTTGGTTACAACAATGACGAAACCGCGTGGTTCTAAAGTATATAACAAAGAAAGGCTTCCGCCAGAACAACAAAAGAAAGTCTTCAGTCGGGTCTTCTACTCGGGCTGCTTGCCTCTCTCCTCGGTCCTCGGTCCTCCCGATCCGGATGCTATGTTAAGAGCTGAGATCCATTGCATACGGACCTCGGAGTAGCAGTTAACCTCATATTCACATATACAGTATATAGGCTACAGACAAACATAACAACAATAGTACATGTGCACTCATCGCCCAAGAGCATGCATACATATATCGCCCAATAGCATGTATACATATATCGCCCAATAGCATGCAGATATATCGCCCATGACAAACGTAAACATATCAACAGTATATTAACATATCACAGAGCTATCAACTACCACATACAATACACCTAGCACATACATGCATACCATAAACATCAGATTAGTGTTACAGTACGCGGACGTACCTTCGTTTGATGGTACTTCGATACTTTGACGGAAATGGCACGTTTACGAAAAAAAATAAACGTCCTACTGGCACGTCGGACAGCGTAACGACAACAAATTAGGAATTTCGACGTCCTATAAGAGTAATATCACTTTTATTAGTGATTTGATACTATATCGGCATTTTAGGTAAAAATTACCATTTTGCCCCTATACCCCTAATTGGCGGAATGGCGACTCGATCCCTACTATGTTTATACCTCTGCATATTTTTTCAACGCAAATAAGGCTTAAAACAAGAATAGGAATCTCGTCACCTACTTCCTAAATCTAACTAACAATTCTACTAACTACCGAACTAAAGATTAAAGACCGAAAGACTTACCCGTTGAAGACTTCAAAGAGAACTTTCCCCAGAGCTTCTCTCTCTAAAATCCTCTCTCTAGATTCGGCCAAGAGCAAGAAGAATGGTGTGAGAATTCAAGAGGCAAGGCCTCTTATTTATAGATAATTTTTGGGTCCTAAAGTGTAATTTTCCCTTCTCAAATTTTGGGTCCAAAGTTGTAATTTTCTCTTTAATATTTTGAAGAGTGATTCTTGGCCACACAAAGCTCCAAAACGTGCTGCCCCCTCTCCAAGCCAAAGATGAGCCAATTGCATGATGACATGTGTCCATTCTAGCTCCTTTCCAGACCAATTTCCCCGATCGGTACCCGATTCGCGTAATTTCGGAAAAATCTCAAAATTATGGATTTACAACTTTGAAGACATTTTCTCACTTATTAGAAATTTCCAAGTTAACCTAAATTTTGGTTCCATATAGGGCTCCAACTTCACTTTAATAAATTATATAATATAATAATCAAAACTTCTACACTAAGTTATCATAATATCTCAACAATTTTTATCCTATTTTTGTTTTAAAAATTCGGTCAATGCAGCTGATATTTTTCCTTTAATTTTCGTTTTTTATATAATTTATTTATTTAATAATATATAATTTTTAATTATTTAATACTTATTTTTCATAATTTTTCCACAAAGTTTCCTATTGGTCCATACTTGCATTTAGGCTTAAAAAAATACTTAATATCATTTATTTTTCTCAATATTCTCCAATTAATTAGCAAATATATTTTTACTAATTTTAGCCATTAATCACTAATTTTAGGGTTTTACACCATTATTCATGAATTTCCTTTGCTTATGCTTAAGTAATTAGCCAATAATTACCTAATTACTTTCTTATCAATAGTTGATAATTTTCTTAATTAGCATGCCTCATTACCTCATAACTTTTGTATTGACATTTTTGTTTTCATGTCTTTGCATTATCTTAGCATTTACGGGGCATTATGGTCTTTTCCTTACTTTTTGGGTATTCTTCTACAATTTCTCCAAGTTTGTAATTTAATAAATTACCTAAATTAGGGACAATATCCTTCCCTATTTCAAATAGATTTTTACTTGCCTCTTTTATAGCTTTCACAGGGTATTTATAACCCATAATGTATTTAGGGACCTATTTGCAAATTTTCAAACGTCTTAGGGACCTAATTGCAAATTATCCTTTTCAAGGGAAATTACCCTAACAACATGGTAAACCCAATACAAGGTGTTTGAAACCTCATATTCACCTATTTTCAATAGGTATATTTACTCATTTATGATATTTTCCTTAAGTAAGATTTTAGGGTATTACAACTTACAATAATACTACGTAGTAAACAAAAGGTAAGAATTTTGAACAAAGTATTGTAAAATTAATGGGATTGACAGTAAATTTTAATATAAATCATATGTTTTGAAAATATTGATTTTTTTATCCAAATAGTCCTTTTTCGATAATTATTTTTTTTTAAGAAAATAAATCAATACAGCTCTTCAATAATAGCTCTCTTAAAATAACTAATAAAAATTAGTTACTAATAAAACTCTTTAAATTGACCGTAGGATGATGCATGTTTAAACGATTATTATCTTACCAAAAAATAAAAAATAAATAAACGATTTAAAACAAATTAAAAACAAAAAACGCGATTTTGTCTAAATGATTTTAACTGAAAAAAAAAAAAACATATATGGCGGTCATCCCTGAATTGATGACATCTTTAAAATTTAATACAATATAAGATATTTTAAATTTAAAATTCTGTTGATCTGGTCCTTTAAAAAATATATCCACCGACTCAGGTTTCTGTTAAAAGTAAGTTGAAGACAAATTTTAAAGATTCTCCCAATTCCCAATTTTTTCCTTTTTCTTTATACAAGTAATTATTCTTCTTCCGTATCTATATATATACACATCAGAGTAATATGAAGTAACAATCAAGAACTCAGGATAGAATTCAAGTTTTCCCGCTGAAACTGTAACATCCCAAATTTTTGGACAAGAAAGTTGGAAATAAAACTGAGATAAGAAGGCTTCTTGCTAGTAGAGTCCAAAAGTCTTAAGTTTATTATGAGGAAAAGCTTAAGATAATTATTGAAATTATCTTGGACCTTGAAAATTTGAAAATATTATAAAATAATTATTTCGAGGATATAGAAATATTATGGTGGAATTAGTTATGGGGAATTTAGCCTGGATAAATGTTAAATCTAATGTCTAGAACTTAAGACATATTTTCCTATAAATTAAGGACAAATAATTAAGAAATATTTGTAAATGATATTTTATGGGCTAGAGAAGTTAATTGAGAAAGGAAAATCCTTATATGGGATTAATGATTTATTTTGAAAATTAGGAATTTATTTTCCATATTATATTTAAAAGTAAAATTATGGAAAAATAAATTAAAGATGAAACGTTGATGAAAGATCAAAATGTGTCAAATATATATATAACCACACCCTCCAATGTCCATTTAGTCGAACACGTTAGTCAGAGACAGAGGAAAATAATATCAGCGAAGAGAGAGAGAGAGAGATACGAGAGAGAGCGAGAAAGAGGGAGAAGGAGAAAGAGAAAGAAGAAAGGTTGTAGCTGTGTGTGTGTGTTGCCCTGTTCGTGATCCATAAAACAGAGGTTGCTGTGACGTTGAGAAGTAGCAAAGCTTGGCAAATCCGAAAGACTAACAAGGTAATTCAGAACCATGAGTTGTAACATCCTCAATTTAATTTTCATGTAAGTTAATTAATGAAATATATGAATTTTTCGCTAAGTGGTAGTAGTTAGTGGTATTTATTTTCCAACAAGATAAATTAATTATTGGGAAAATAATATGGAATTATTGAAGAAGGTGGCTAATAAATTTGGTTATAAATAAATTAAGATGGTAATGTCAGATAAGCTAAATATGTATTTTACCTCATTATTTATTATTTCCGTCCACAAGAAGAGAAATATGATACTATGTTATAGTACAATATAAGGATTTAAGAAGAGAAGGAAGTGTACTAGAAGGTATATTTTTATTCCAAAAAGCCCTTCAATTTTTGGATTTTCAGAGGAAGAAAGAGAAAATTAAATCTAAATTATGGGGCAAGGCTTTAAAATGGGAGGAAAAGAAGTGTGGACTTGTGATAGGATTAAATCAAAATAAAATCATCTACTTTCCTTCAGCATCCTTTACGTAGCATCCTTTACGTAGCAGGAAAGAAGGGAAAAGTAGGTAATGATGAACTAGGATTAAGTGTACTTATGTGTTAAGATATATGGTGGATGGGATAAACATCAATTGTTTTTCTTCCATAATAAGTCTCCAACGTGTGGAAGAAGCAAATGAGTATAATAAATGAAAACAAAAATAATAATAACTTTACACTCCTTTAAACCGCCGGTGAGAGAAAATGAGAAACAAGATAAGGAGAAGATCTCCTTCCCAATGGATGACACAATGAACAATTAATGAAGTAAGGATGTTGTACGAATAAGGAAGGAAGAAAAGATAAATCAAATCACACCAACTCTTCAATAATTCCTATTGTGCCTGACGCGTGAAGAAAAAGAAATAAAACAATGGAGATAAGATTTCAGCACTTGATTACTTATTTTGGCACATTAAATGAAAAAAAATTTCAGAGCAATTCAGCCTTCCCCAACAGCCCCTATTCGGCCTGCACAAAGAAAGAGGAGGAAAGAAGAGTTTTCATGAAATATGTGGAATTATCTAGAGAAGTTATGGGCAAAAAGGTAATTCATCATAACACAACAATTGATCATTTTAAAAGGACCAACTCCCCCTCATTTTGGCTGCTTATTTGGTTGAAAAGAGAGGAAAAGAGAGAGCAAGTGGTTCCATTCATGAGTGCATAAGAGTGCTTGAGGAAGAAGAGGAAAGTTGAAGCAAAGGCAAGTATCATGGTCTCTAAAGTGGGGAAGTTACTAAAGATCATCCTCTTCTTGATAATTTAAGGAAAAGGTTAAGTGTATTGGGTGTTTAAAACAAAGGAGGAAAGGAGCAAGATCAAAGGAAGTTTGGGTCCTAAGACAACTAAGTTATCTATGAACCTTCTTATGTTTCCCTTTGGTGGTAAAGCTTCAAAATGGATGTTTCTATAAGCATGCATATTTATTCTTGGGTCTGATTGAATGATGAAAAATATGAACAAAGGTTTAAAGTTAAAGTTTATGGCCTAAAATGGTAGATTAAACCTAGTATATGGAGAATATGAGGTTAGAATGAAAGTTTAGTATTTTGTGGATTAATTAAGGATTTTCGTGCAGCTGAGCTTTCTTGATCATATGAGTTGATTTTATTATTTTTGAGGGTTCTAAAGTGTTTAAAATGAGATTTTGTATAAGGATGAACTTGGATCAAAATTTTGGAACTCTAGATGAAAGTGTAAAAAACGTTGGTGGCTGATTTGTGAAATTTCTGGGGAACCAGTCGGAGTTTTCATGGATTTTGAATTATTACATGGACTTGAAAAATTATGAAATTTTACAGGGATAAATTAGACATCTCAAGGATTATTTGGATATATAATATGTAATTTTTCAAGTTCTGGACTAGGAGAAATTAATTTTTGGAAAATGACCCTCTGATTCTGGACTTGATTTCGGACAGCAGAGACATTTTGAGCTATAAATGGATTTTCGATTAAGTCTGGCCCAAGATAGTATTTTTGATTGAAAATAGACATATTAAGGGTCATTTGGGCTTTGGAATCAATCCAAAAAGAGTTTTCTAGATTTAATTATGAAGTTTTGAAAATCAGTCTCTGATTAGTGAAAATTTCTGGAAGATGATGAAAATAGAGGATTTTGGGCCCATATTAAATTCATTAATAAGAAAAGGGGTCTAGTAATTATGGACACTTGGATTGGGCCTATTTTAAATCATCAAAGGAAATATTTAGTGAGGTGAAATTTAATTATATTTATATTTTATTATTTTAGGTCTAATTGTATCATGCGTCGGGGAAATTAATTTTTAGTCAGAGTGATCGCTGTGTAGTAATCTTAATCCTCATATACTGTGTGACTTGTGTATGTATGTTTTACCATGTATATTGCATACATTTGGTTGTCATTTATTTCCAAGCGCTATGGAACCAGAACATGCTTGTGTGCATTAAGGGCTTTGTTGTGTCTTGTGCCGGTGGTCTCGTGTCTTGTGTGCTATTAGGACCACTGCGATGCATGCTTGTGTGCTATTAGGACTGCTAGTTCCGGATTTGGCTGTGTGCCTTGATACTGGATGTTATGTGGTATTTGTTTATATATGGTTCTTCTACATGCAATGTTCATACATTTTATATGAGATTAACGGTTACTCTGGGATTCAATTTTGAATCCCAGCCCCTTTTAAGCCCTCTGGCAGTTTATCTAGATCGGAGCAGGGAGACAGAAGTAAGGCTCTGGAGCTGGAGTAGTATAGTGGTGGACGTTGGTGATTGTTATTTTGGATATTTATTTTGGATACCGGATGACTGTAGTATCTTATTTTGGCCTGTCAGGCACCATTATCCGGATGACTGTATATTTTGATCCCTCAGAGGAAAAAATTATCTTTCTGTATCTTTATTTTATCAGTATATTATTGTCCAAACCGATGAATGCTCTGCTGCTAATACTCTAATGAATGGCGTAAATTAACCTGGGATAAATAGTTTAAAATTGAATAAAAGTAAAGGATCACACTACCCGCCACCCGAAAGGGCGAGGCCGGTAGGTGTGTTACAATTGTGGTATCAGAGCACGGTTTGGACGATACTGGTAAAAATTTGGTAATGATATAAGTTTTTTTTTTTATGGCTTCAGCGAAGATGGGAGATAATCATGTAAGAGCCCTTAGAGCTATTGTTAGGAGGCGCTGTGTGTTTTCCCTTGGGCCTAGAGCTGAGAATGACTCAGATCATTCATGAATAGGTGATACGGAGCAGCCAGGGGTTTTTCTGGAGGATTCTTTAGACCTTGAGATTGATGAGGCAGAATCGGGGGATCACTTAGACCACACTATATATACCTAGCTATAGGCATAATCTGGAGCCTAATGAGAGGTTGGCAGATGTGATCTAAGTTAAGTATGATATGGCAGGCATGGACATACTAACTGAGTTAGATCAGTATCTCTGCTTTCTGACTATGATGAATAGGCTGTATGTGCAGAGGTTTGATAGAGGATTAGACCTAGAGGAACACTATCCTGTACCATATGCCTAGAACCCCTTTCTGGGTAAATATGGCAAATAGGATTATCGACTTCAATTTGGCCCCCAATTTCCCATGTCTCATGGAACTATTGCGATTGAGTGTTCACACCTACATGTGAAATCACTTGGAAGCAAAAGACAGAAGGAAGACCTTGCAAAGTATTAGGCAGTATATTATGATAACCTTGCAGAAGGTAGTATGGTAGTTTGATCATGTAATGACAGTATGTGAACTGTTGATGTTTAAATGTTTTGAAGAATTGGTAGGTTGTAAAATAGCATATGTGAAATATCAGTATGTTTACCTATTATTTGATGTTAATGGTTTATAATTTGATAGTGTTTTGTGGAGATGATATTTATTTCTTCTGTTATTGTCAAGCCAAATCTTATAATGGCAAGAGGAACAAAGTTCAGGTTTTGTGAGTTTAGGCTCTAGAAATAGATGAGATGGCACAGAAGGTAGATTTTGTTGTTAATCCTAGGGCTTTTGATTATTAAGTCAGGATATGATTTAGATCCCCAGATTCTATCAGGGCTTTGAGGTTAAGCATGTTTAGACAAGAGAAATCTCGGAATAGGTGACCTCCAGGGAAGTATTATAGGAATTTAAAATTTCCTTGATTTAAGGCCTTAGTACTTTGAGGTATGACTTATGGTGACCCTAAGAAATGCTATAAGGATGTTAGATTGAATAAGGAAATGATTGAGACTAGGCTTGAATCGGATCTATGTTGAAATAGTGCCTAGGTCAAATATGAATGAGACTGAATTTAAGATTCAATATTTAGGAATAGAAATCCTGTGAACATACGTGCGTAATCTTAATTTTATATTGTTTTTTATTCTTATAATAATCATTATATATGCGCGCGCCTTTGGTTATTAAATAGGCTTATGCGATTTTTCATTCTCATCTCAACAGATTGTTCCTACTAGGAGTACAGAAATATGGCTGGGGACATTGGAATAATGTCTCTAACTATGCAGTGATGACACGAGATGGAACTCAGGTGACAAGTCATGCTCAAAAGTTTTATATTCGCCAGAAAGAAAGAGAAACAAGAGAGCACGCAAGAGCAAGTACACATGATATCACTTTAGCAAACTCAAACCCAGGACATTTAAACCATCTTCTTTCTTCACGTCCTCATTTGGTGCCTCACTCCCGCTCAATGATGCAACAATCTCATCAAGCAGCTTTACCAATTCATCATGATATCCAGCTGAATCAGTTATCAACACAGATGAATCAAGAAAGCCCACATATATCTTCATGCGTTCAATTGCAAAATCCAAATTATCAACATATTCATCATGATTTCCAGCTGAATCAGATATCAACACAGATGGATCAAGTAGTCCCACATATATCTTCATGCGTTCAATTGCAGAATCCACATTATGAACCTAATTCACAAGTTGTGGATCAATCACTTCCTTGGAATCACGGGGATCAATATGAGAATCCACATTATTATCAACCTAATCCATTATATGCAACGTGAATCATGAGTCATACCATTAATTCATTATATATAATGAGGTATATGCAACGCCCAAATCTTTTTCTAAAAAAATTAGTTTTTTTCCGCCTGAAGAGTTAAATATTTTGTAGAGATTGCCTTTTACAGAATTTAATTTTATTAATTTTATTTCTACTTAAAATGACGTAATAATCAAAATTTTGCAAAATAAGGTTATAAGAATGCCCGATGGAGGAAATGCAAAATATTACACAACTTACATTTTAGTTAATTATTTACCTGCATTTTGTATTATCAAATTGCATATTGAGGGCACAATAAGGTTCGTTCTTAGAAATCACTGACCATGCACATTGAAAATAAGCTTGCGGTGGCAACTCTGGGCGAGAGAATTGGACCATAATTCATAATGTTTGACTATGAAGGAACGCACCCAAATTTAGCTACAAACTTACATCGAACCAAAGATCTTATGGCTAGCCTTACAAGGATCTCTTTCATGAGATTTTATGTTATATATTCTGATACTTTTTTATATATTCGAAGTTAAATTTGTTTAAACTTTTTATTTTTAATCAAGTAACTTACAATAATACTACGTAGTAAACATTAGTTTTAAACAAAAGGTAAGAATTTTGAACAAAGTATTTTAAAACTAATGGGATTGACAGTAAATTTTAATATAAATCATATGTTTTGAAAATATTGAATTTTTTATCCAAATAGTCCTTTTTCGATAATTAATTTTTTTTAAGAAAATAAATCAATACAGCTCTTCAATAATAGGACTCTTAAAATAACTAATAAAAATTAGTTACTAATAAAACTCTTTAAATTGACCGTAGGATGATGCATGCTTAAACGATTATTATCATACCAAAAATAAAAAATAAATAAACGATTTAAAAAAAAAAACGCGATTTTGTCTAAATGATTTTAACTGAAAAACAAAAAAAACAAATATGGCGGTCATCCCTGAATTGATGACATCTTTAAAATTTAATACAATATAATATATTTTAAATTTAAAATTCTGTTGATCTTGGCCTTTAAAAAATATATCCACCGACTGAGGTTTCTGTTAAAAGTAAGTTGAAGACAAATTTTAAAGATTCTCCCAATTCCCAATTTTTTCCTCTTTCTTTATACAAGTAATTATTCTTCTTCCGTATCTATATATACACATCAGAGTAATATCAAGTAACAATCAAGAACTCAAGATAGAATTCAAGTTTTCCCGCTGAAACTGTATCATCCCAAATTTTGGGACTAAAAAGTTGGAAATAAAACTGAGATAAGAAGGCTTCTTGCCAGCAGAGTCCAAAAGTCTTAAGCTTATTATGAGGAAAAGCTTAAGATAATTATTGAAATTATCTTGGACCTTGAAAATTTGAAAAGATTATAAAATAATTATTTCAAGGATATAGAAATATTATGGTGGAATTAGTTATGGGTAATTTAGCCTAATGTAACACCCTAAAATTTGACTTATGGTAAATATCATAAATTGGTAGAGTATACCTATTGAAAATAGGTGAATATGAGGTCTCAAACACAACTTGTATTGAATTTATCTTATTATTAGGACAATCTCTCTAGAGATAAGATAATGTGCGAAAAGGTCCCTAAAACGTTAGATAATTTGCAAATAGGTCCCTAAAATACTTATGGGTTATAAAATACCCTGAAAATGTTATAAAGAGTCAAATAAATATTTATTTGAAATAGGGAAGAATATTGTCCCTAATTTAGGTAATTTATTAAATTATTACCTTGGAAAAATTAAAGGAGAAAAATCAAAAAGTATTGTGGGGCCATAATTGACCCCATGATTTTTAATATTTTACATGGAGCGTAAAATACCAATGTCAGTCCAATAGTTGTGAGATAATATTTAATCCTAATTAAGAAAATTATCAACAATTAGTAAGGGATTAAATAAGTAATTATTGGCTAATTAATTAAGAAATGAATAAGGTATAAACCTAAGAATTTAATTATCCAATGGAAGAAATATTAAGTAATGTAATTAAGGCATAATCTAGGTGATAAAGAAGAGTTGAAAAAGTCAAGATTTGTGGTTGGGAAAAAACGAAATTATTAAGGGAAAAAGAAGAAGAAAAATTGAAGATGATGAAGTAGGAAACTTAGTATAGAAGTTGTGAAAAAGTTAAATAAAAACTCTAGCCAATAAGAGCATAAAGCAAGAGGATATTTGAGCAAGTGGATGAGCAAGTGGGAAGCAACATCTTTTTCCAAAAGATGCCATGCATTTCGAAGGAGCGAGAAAAGGAATTGAATATGTTTGTGTGTGAATGAAATTTTGCAAAAATGAAGAGAAATTTTGCAAAAAAGCAAGTAGAATAAATGAGAATTTATAGAAAATAAATCCTAACTCAAAATCCTTGAATTAGGTTGTTAACAACTGGACATATTATGATTCAGTGTAATTTTGTCCCGAGTTGGACATTACCCGAAGCGATTTCCGTAACCGAAGACGGATATCCGAAAATCTTCAGCAGGCAACGGAATACCCTAAATGGGATCGAAAACTTAATTAACCAAGATATCTTCAAAGAGGAGGAATTGACCTTCAGGGCTATGTTGCCGGATTTCTAAGATTCTGCAAGATTACGCGATTAGGACACCTAACAGGGAACTTTATCGGTAGAAGCTCATAAAGAGCACATGGGTGACATCACTTGGGTGACTTCATCTTTTGAAGAATGACACGGGGGGGGGGGGGACGGTTTTGTGGTGGAAAATGGAGGAGCAAACTTGTTTGCTAAGTTTTCAAAATGAATGGTTTAGAATTAAAGTGGAAAAAGACCATTTTGCCCTCACAAATCTCTATAAATAGCCTCTTCCCATTTCACTTCAACTCACACCAATTCCTCTTACATTTCGAAATAGAGAGAGGATTTAGAGAGAAGGAAGCTCTGGAGAAATTTGTAGAGAAGTTCTTCAAGGGTAAGTTCTTCGGTTCTAGTCTTTAGTTCAGTAGTTCTTGAAGTTCTAGGGTAGTTGTTGTTTTGATCTTTAATCTTCCAGTATATTTTAGATATCATGTTTTAGGATTAAATATGATATTTATTTTTGAAAATATGTTGGAGTAGGAGATATGTCAAAATTTTGGAAGATTAGAGTCAAAGTAACGAAGTGCTGGCGAAATTCCGCCGATTAGGGACTCAGGGGTAAAATGGTCATTTATGACTAAAATGTCCGTCGTAATGATAGATCCTTAATAAATGCGTTGTTATCTTGATAGGATATCCATGATTACGTTCTGACCTACTGTCGTACCATATTCCGACAGAAGTACCGTTTACCGTCAACGAAGGTACGTCCGCGTACTGTAGCACTAATATGATGTTTATGGTATGCATGTATGTGCTAGGTTTACTGTATGTGGTAGTTGATAGCTCTGTGATAGGTTTATGTACTGTTGATATGTTTACGTTTGATATGGGCGATATATCTGCATGCTTTTGGGCGATATATGTATGCATGCTTTTGGGCGATATATATATGTATGCATGCTTTTGGGCGATGAGTCCACATATACTGTTGTTGATATGTTTGTCAGTAGTCCATATATTGTATATGTAAATATGAGGTTAACCGTTACCTGAGATCCGGTGCGGATCTCAGCTCTTAATATAGCGTCAGGGTCGGGAGAACCAGGGCCCAGGAGAGAGGGAAGCGGCAAGCTTAGAGACCGGCTGAAGACTTTCTGTTGTTGTTCTTACTTTTGAAAACTCTCGGTTACTATACCGCTTCTGTAATTAGCCAGTGTGCATTTTGAATATATATATCAGTTACACTCTTGCTCCGATGCTCTACTCTGATAAAAAAAATTTATACTGTTTTGAAAAATGGGATGTTACACCTGGATAAAGGTTAAATTTAATGTCTAGAACTTAAGACATATTTTCACATGAATTAAGGACACATAGTTAAGAAATATTTGTAAATGATATTTTATGGGCTAGAGAAGTTAATTGAGAAAGGAAAATCCTTATATGGGATTAAGGATTTATTTTGAAAATTAGGAATTTATTTTCCATATTATATTTAAAAGTAAAATTATGGAAAAATAAGTTAAAGATGAAACGTTGATGAAAGTTCAAAATGTGGCAAAAAAAAATTAATAAAAAAATAAATAAATATAAATTCAATCTATTCTAGATCCAGAAAAACAGGCTTTATTAAACCAGGAAGATTGTCCTGAACCCTTTTTAAATATGTTTTCTAAAACTTTTTTACAGAAGTTCTATATACAAGCAAGAATCATTATTAATGATGAATTTGTTATAGAACAATCTGTTTTGTTTGACACAGGGGCTCAAGCTAACTGTATCGAGGAAAGCTTAGTTCCTACAAAATATTTTTTAAAAACGACTAAACGATATAGTGGTATTAATAAATCCAATATATCAGTCCAGTACAAACTGTCAAATGTCATTATAGAAAATGAAAGCTTGCGAATTAAGACCCCATTTGTTCTCATGAAGGTAATGGGAACTCCAATTGTACTTGGAGCACCATTCGCACAGATTTTATTTCCCTATTTAACTGACCATGATGGTATTTCAAAACCATACTTGGGAAAGATGGTCACATTTTCTTTTACTCAC
Organism: Acacia pycnantha; assembly: GCA_025563575.1. Taxonomy (NCBI): domain Eukaryota; kingdom Viridiplantae; phylum Streptophyta; class Magnoliopsida; order Fabales; family Fabaceae; genus Acacia; species Acacia pycnantha. The sequence continues at coordinate 1,950,890 of JAMWYP010000248.1, forward strand.
AAACCAAAATTTGCTGAGTTAAATCCTCATCTTTTTCCTGAGAAAAAACAGATCAACTTGCTCAATGAAGAAGTTTCTTCTAAGGCTAGTTACTCAAGTAAACATCTGATTAAGGATATTCTTTGTCTTAGTCTTCCACTCCCCTCTTTCTTTCATGATCATTAATATTTGCATTTTGGAATTTTATTTCACATTTAAACATGAAATTTTTGCATATGTTTTAAAATCTCATTTTGGACTTATCAACGGAATTTCCCAATTTCCCTCACCCGTGAGCTTTTACAGGGTAGGTAGAATATTGAGAGAACCTCCACCAGATATGCCCAGAAAAAAGAAACTTGGTGAAAACCAGAAAGACAAAGGTAAACAGGCTGACCAATCTGATGAAAGCCAGAGCTTTTCCGAAGAAGCACAAAGGCCAATTTCAGAGGAAGAAGCCTTCCAAGAAATAGTTAAACAGTTGTGGCAATAGTCACAACATTACCAAGGCTCAACGAGCCAGTCAAAGTCCCAAACACAGGACTTAAAGACAAATCAAACAAACTCCTCTTCCAAGGAGTATACTGGGTCATCCACCCAGAAACCCAAAAAAGAGTCTTCGACCCAAAGGCTCACTTCCATCAAACCTGGACAAATGACTGTTGAATCCTATGCTAAGAAACTTCCTACAAACACATGGGGAGAATTATTAGCCCAAAAGGATACACAGCCACTGCCTTAACAACAGTTGCCTCATCTTCACAGGCAATAATTAAACAGCCAACTCAGGCATCCAAATCATTAGTAACTATTCCAGTTGCTAACCCGAATGATACCCCTTATATTCCTAAACACAATAAGGAACAAAATATCATTCAGATTGAACCCGAGTTTTCCTTCAAACCCAAACCAAGTGGCCTTAAAGATTTTCCCTCCTGGATTTCATTATAGGCCTACTGATTTAAGAAAAACGAGAGAGTATTATGAGTTAATACTGGTTCATTCTAAGTCTGTTTGTTTGGCAAAACATATGGACCAAAAGGATGAAACTTTAAAAACTCATTCTACTTTTCAAATTTTAAATGTTCTTACTCCTTCAGAGTGGGGACCAAATTTAAACAAACCTCGCATGTTTCCATGCAAGGATTTGGATTTTGATCCTAAAGGATATAATTACTGGGATTATTGTGATGCCTGGTATAATGTCTTTTTGGAACAAAATAGAATTTTTAAACATACTTGGTTTATTTATTGGAAAAATAAAACCAATTACACTTTCCCTCAGTGGTTTCGACGATGGTGGGATTTTTTCGGACCTATTCCAGAAATTCTCCCTCCAACGGTTCAGAAAGCATTGAATCTTTTTCAAAGCAAATTTAAACTCGATGAAGATCCTTTTCCCATTGATCTTCATTACTTTTAAAAAATGTCTGTCTCCTGGATATTTTCTTGGCAGTACAGGTTTTCTCACAGTAACAGAAATTCTCAAACACTGCCCATTCTCCAGAGGATTCCCTATGTTTGATGGTGGGCTAAGTTTGATCAAACTCGGATAGATTCCAAAGCAGTGGAGTTATGGTTTAAACAGAACCCTAAATTCCTCGTACTCAAGAAAGCAGATTTTTGAACCGAGAAGGCTCGGGCCCAATGTAAACTTGCTGCTTGTCTCCAGAAACAAGAATATATCCAACGGCTTCGCTTCATGCTTAAACACTCCAAGAAGATGAAGCCAGTAAACAAGCCTCTTCTTCTACAACCTTAGAAGAAGAAGTTCAGACTGATGATGAAGACTTTATCATTGATCTGAATGAAGATTAAAATTCACGATTTTTGACGAAAGCACGGTTGTATGCACAAACACCGTAGCTTTCATGTATAGAATCTGTTTAAATTGTACTTTGCACCGTAGCAAAATTCACCAGTAGTGCACTGTAGCAAAATGCCGAGGTGTCGGTTCATCACAGCAGCATGTACTGCTGTAGCACACCGTACCCAGGAGTTCTTGTGGCGTCGGCGGATCATCAGAAGCGTCGGCAAACTCTCAGAGCGTGTTCTTGTTTAAATAGTGCCAAATAGTACCGGTCACCAACCGGTTACTATTCAAACAGTGACTTCGAAAATGCCTATTTAAGGAGCTCCTCCCCTTTGGTTGAGGACAAGCCTTGGATAGCCATCTTCCAAGCCACACCCTTCTCTCCTCCCTCTGCTTTCCTTTGTAAGTTTAAGCTTTACTTTCGTAAGCTTTATGTTTTAAATAAACGTGTGATTTCAGTTTTATCTCTTCCTTTCTTTACTTCTTCTGCATATTTTAAGTTTATGCTTATGTTTTAAGTGTTCTTCCTTCTCTACTTCTCTCTCACTCCCATCTCCCCTTCGTCCCCTCCAGCTCCTTCGGGCCCTCCCGACCATTTGGTATCAGAGCCACCTTAAACGATGAGGGAGTTCATTCCTCAACAAACAACATCTTTGATGAAGAAATTCATTTCAAAGATTTAAATCAACAAGTTGACGATTGGACTCTTCCTCCAGTCGACAACAAAGATGTGTTCCACACATCAAAGAAATGGTTCTCAAAGTCGATTATATAATCAAGATCATTGAAGAATCTATTTCGTCCAACCGAGAAAGAGGAATTCTTTCTTCTCTCTCCAAATTCCATTCTTAAACACAAAGAGGATTACAACTACCTACACATCGGTTGTGTACAAGTTGCTCTTAAACCTCTTGTCCGCCTTGGCTTAAATGTTTCTTGCCTTGTCTGCCTTAGAGATTCGAGACATTACGATTTCTCTGATTCTCTATTTGCAGCGGCTGAGTTTGGACTACATAATGGTCCTGTCTATTTCAACTGTTACCCAAATCAAACGGTTGCTTTAGATGACAAACGTATTATGGAAGTCCTTAAACTCAATGTTAAACTTCATGGTTTCAACATGAAATCAGGATCTATACCTGTTGCTCTAATATGTAGGGTACAGTATAAGGTCTCAAAATCTTCTGCTTCGAGTGCTCGTTACCTCCCAAGCAATAGACAAACTGTTGTTTTTGTAACTGACCACTTGAACACAAATGTCACCATTCCACAAACCATTGAATGGAAAGATGTAACGCTTCCAGAAGAATGGGTTATGGAAAAGGCAGTCCAAGCTGTTCCACGACCCCCTCCTCAAATTAGTAGAATTTCACAAACACAAACAGGATCTGTTAGACTGGCGTTTGACAGACCCAGAAGTTCTACTTCTTCCATACCCAGATCTATCTCTTCAAGATATGGAGATTTTAGATCTACTTTAAACTCTGAATTACCGAGGCATTCTTGTTCCTCTGAACGGTCCCTTCCACAATCAGAAAGGACTATTCCTCCGGTGATTCACTTACCACCTCCACCTCCAGTAACAACAGAGAACCCTTTACAGGAATGTTCGGATGCAAGGCGTCACAGACGAGGGTAATATTTCTCATGCAAACTATCAAACCGAGGATGACACCAGGTCTATAGTCCCACCGGCTGACTATAATGACTTGTGTGAGCCTCACGATACAGACTCAGGGGAAACTCCAAATCCTCTAAATCTGGATGTTTTACAAAAGGAATTTTCGATTGACAAACAAAGTTTGCAAAAGGAATTTTATTCCGAAGAAAATACTTTGCAAAGAAACTGGTTCTTAGAAAAATTCAAAGGATCATTGCGAAAGCATATCCAAGAAAGATTCTACAGTTTCCTTGAAAAGTATGAAGTGAATATTCCATTTTTTGACTGGTTTGAAGCTTTTGCCAGAAGTCAGAAACTGGATTATCCATTTCCCCAATCAAACGTGACAAAGAAGGAGTGGAAAACCTCTGATGGACAAACAGTCTCTTCAGAAGTCCCTCCACCTGTATCTTTTCACATACCCCGGATTAAAGATCTCAAAAATGCACTGTAGCTACTACTCCCCCAGTAGCCTCAACCTTTTCTTTAGGAGAAACTGTCCAAACACAGATAGGATCCTCTAAAGAAAACCATTTCAAACCCTTCCAACTTGACCCAAGGATTAAATCCAAAATTGATTGGATCAAGAAAAGAAGACCGCCGTTAAACCCTTCCGAAACAATACAGTTTCAACCAATTATTGCTTCAGAAGTCCCCCAGAAACCAATATCTTCTACAAAAAAGGTAGTGGTCTCTAAAACAGAAACCCAAGAATCAAATCCTTTGGAAGAACAAGGAGAGATTCAGGATAACTTGTTATCTAACGAATCTTATTTCCTTAATTTCATTAATCATCAGGATTATGATCATTTTCTTGATGTCTTACATCAAGTTTCAAACAACCAGTCTTTACCAGAGACCAAACCCACACATTTAACCGAGCTTCAGCATGAAGTTAACCATCTAAAGCAGGAAGTTCGAATTCTTAAATCTGGCAGAAACAGTGGTGAAACTGGAGCCTCTCAAATTTGTGAAAACCTTCAAATTTGTGAAAACCTGCAGTTTCATTGGGCAAATGATTTCCTCTTTGAAAATGATCAACAAGAGAAAATTTACCAACTGTGTTTAAACATTGTTTCAAAAATCATGATACAGAAGTTTTATATACAAGCAAAAATCATCGTCAACGATGAACTTGTTATAGAACAATCTGTTCTTTTGATCTGAGGATCCCAAGCTAATTGTTTTCTTGAAGGACTTATTCCAACAAAGTATTTTGAGAAAACATCAGCAAGATTTAGTCTTGTGAATAGATCACTGTGTCTGTCCGGTATAAGGTCTCTAATGTCATAATAGAAAATGAAGGTTTGCGAATTAAAACTCCTTTTATTCTGGTAAAGGACATGGGAACCCAGATTATTCTAGGAGCACCATTTGCACAACTTTTATTTCCTTATATGACTGATGTTGGTGGGATTTCCAAACAGCATTTGGGAAAGACAATTCTATTTCCTTTTACTACAAAACCTCAGTTTAAGGAAATAAATCCTCTTTTTTCCAAACAAAAACAGATCAACTTTTTGAAAGATGAAATTTCTTTTAAGAAAATTGAGCAGCAACTCCAGCAACCACTTATCCAAGATAGGATTAAAGATTGTTTGGACAAGATCCATCAAACCGTCTGTGCTGATCTACCTAATGCCTTTTGGAATCGAAAGAAACATGTGGTAGATCTTCCTTATGAGCCCAACTTTTCTGAAAAACAAATTCCTACCAAAGCTAGGCCCATTCAAATGACACAAGAACTTCTTGAAACCTGTAAAAAGGAAATTCAGGATCTTCTTGACAAAAAATTGGTACGCCATAGTCGAAGTCCATGGTCTTGTGCTGCATTTTATGTAAACAAAAATGCAGAAATAGAACGTGGTACTCCTAGGCTTGTTATCAATTATAAACCTTTAAATGAAGCCTTGGATAGCCATCTTCCAAGCCACACCCTTCTCTCCTCCCTCTCTATTTCCTTTGTAAGTTTAAGCTTTCTGTTTCTGTAAGCTTTATGTTTTAAATAAACGTGTGATTTTCAGTTTTATCTCTTCCTTTCTTTACTTCTTCTGCATATTTTAAGTTTATGCTTATGTTTTAAGTGTTCTTCCTTCTCTACTTCTCTCTCACTCCCATCTCCCCTCCGTCCCCTCAAGCTCCTTCGGGCCCTCCCGACCTTTTGGTATCAGAGCCTGATACCAAACTTAATATATATATATACATATATATATATATATATACATATATATATATATATATATACATATATATATATATATATACATATATATATATATATATACATATATATATATATATATATATATATATATATATATATATAACCACACCCTCCAATGTCCATTTAGCCGAACACGTTAGTCAGAGACACAGGAAAATAATATCAGCGAAGAGAGAGAGAGAGAGAGATACGAGAGAGAACGAGAAAGAGGGAGAAGGAGAAAGAGAAAGAAGAAAGGTTGTAGCTGTGTGTGTGTGTTTCCCTGTTCGTGATCCATAAAACAGAGGTTGCTGTGACGTTGAGAAGCAGCAAAGCTTGGCAAATCCGAAAGACTAACAAGGTAATTTAGAACCATGAGTTCTCTGTTTTATAAGCCTTAAACAGGGGTACTTAACATTTGTATGACGTTTGGGTGTTAGTATATATATTTACGTGGGTCTGTTGTGGGAAAAAAATATAAAAATGGGCTGTATATATATGTATGCACAAGTGGGCTGTATATATATGTATGCACAAGCTAATATATAAGCTTATTAAGACTACATAAAAGAGGGAACTTGCCATCACCTATATACCTGGAAAAAAAAAGTTGCTGCAACGAAAACCGAAAGGAAAAAAAATGAAACTCTTGTGTCATGTAAATTCATGTGTTATGTTGCAATTTTATATCCCTGTGTTGCTTATGTATGCCTAGTCCGATAGTATATGTTTTGAAATTTTGTTCTTTAGACTTTGATCTTACCTTAGTGTTGGGGGTTTATAATATGTATATATGAACATGATAACAGTGCTATAAAACCATCCTCCAAACTTAGTACAGAGTTTTTTTTAGGCTTTAGTGAATGATTTTGTACTCAACATATCAATTGGTGGAACCTCATCCAAACATTGCATTAAATTCTCTTTTGGCAACGTAAGCCTTAGTGTTGGGGGTTTATAATATGTATGTATTAACATGATTAGTGATACATGTTAAACTTGGGCCAGGAGAGAAAAAAGATGACGAATCAGTGGAGTTTTGAGGAGGAGAAGCGGTTTCAAGCTGCTCTGTTGTGTTATCGGGAGGGCTACCCCAACCGGTGGGAGAATATCGCGCAAGTGGTGGGCTTCTCGAGGGAGATGGTTTTTCAAGGATATCAAAATCAACAAATTGTATTGGGTCTGGTTCAACCGTCGCAATACCTGTACTCTTCTGCTAATAATCAGCCACCCAAGTATAATAGGCGCTCCTCATAGAGTTTGGAAGAACATATATACGTGCGTAATCTTAATTTTATATTGTTTTTTATTCTTATAATAATCATTATATATGCGCGCGCCTTTGGTTATTAAATAGGCTTATGCGATTTTTCATTCTCATCTCAACAGACTGTTCCTGCTAGGAGTACAGAAATATAGCTGGGGACATTGGAATAATGTCTCTAACTATGCAGTGATGACACGAGATGCAACTCAGGTGGCAAGTCATGCTCAAAAGTTTTATATTCGCCAGAAAGAAAGAGAAACAAGAGAGCACGCAAGAGCAAGCATACATGATATATATCACTTTAGCAAACTCAAACCCAGGACATTTAAACCATCTTCTTTCTTCACGTCCTCATTTGGTGCCTCACTCCCGCTCAATGATGCAACAATATCATCAAGCAGCTTTACCAATTCATCATGATATCCAGCTGAATCAGTTATCAACACATATGGATCAAGAAGTCCCACATGTATCTTCATGCGTTCAATTGCAGAATCCACATTATCAACCTAATTCACAAGTTGTGGATCAATCACTTCCTTGGAATCACGGGGATCAATCTGAGAATCCACATTATTATCAACCTAATCCCCAAGTTGTGGATCAATCACTTCCTTGGAATCAAGGGGATCAATTTGAGAATTCACTTTGTCAACCTAATTCACAAGTTGTGGATCAATCACTGCCTGGGAATCAAGGGGATCAATTTGAGTCAGAAAGCTTATATGAGGAAGTAATGAACTTATTCACTTCCCTATCACCGTCTACACAAGAAAATTAATGGAGCTCATCAATCCCATATCATTATTATATATTACTTTTCTAAAATATTGTTAAAAACTTATTTCCATCAACTTTCCCATGTTGGGACGCTCTTAGCTCATCATTTTGCTCCTTCATTTTTATCGTATTTTTATTTAATTAATACCCAATTCAATTTAATACAGTTTTTTTTTTCTGTCTTAAATCCATGAAAAGTAAAGAAAGTATATCACACAAATAAAATTATCTTTAATGTAGAAAATCGATTGAAACCCAATTTATTCCATTAATTGAGAACGTGAATTATGAGTCATACCATTAATTCATTATATATAATATGGTATATGCAACGCCCAAATCCTTTTCTAAAAAAAGTAATAATTGGCCAAAATATTAGTTTTTTTTTTTTTTTGCCTGAAGAGTTAAATATTATGTAGAGATTGGCTTTTACAAAATTTAATTTAATTAATTTTATTTCTACTTAAAATGACGGAATAACAAGTATTATTAGCTGGCACCAGCACTAAAAATGCTTTAATTAGACCAAATATCAAAATTTTGCTTTATTTTTTCACCCATACTTACAACCAGACTTACAAGTTACAACGTCTCTGTTTTTTCACAACAGGCGTTGTAAGTTACTTACGAGTCTATTTTTAAACGGTGGTCTATTTTAAAATTTCAACGACACTCATATAGACGTCCTCATAAAAACGGAGGTTAAAAATGTCTTATATAGTAGTATCTGGAGGAAAGTATGGGTTTAGTAATGAATTTTATTTAACCAGCTTCTATTTGCCATCTTGATGACGTTCAATCTATACGACCAATGGCCTCATGGTAATTACAATACAAGGCAACAACCAAGAGTCCGTCAAATTATTTTTAGAGATTATAAAACAAGTTTCAAGAAATGTATAGTGGCCAGCTATGTCTCAATATGATCATACATTGTCCGTTTACTAGTTATATATTATAATTCTATAATAATATTCATTTTAGATGTCCACTCTAGCACGAGCGATATATCTAACGGCCGCAATTAAAGATGATGAGGGATAATAAAAAAGTACGCCGATGAGAGAATCTGAACCCAACCTTATAGTGCTGTTTCAGAATATGCATGCATATGTATTATAAGATGCCAAACATTTTCCACACACACTAACAAACAAAGTTTCATGCATTTAATTTCCCTTTTTCTATGGCTCTTCACTCAAAAAAATCACTGATTCATTCCCAGTTTAATATTTTCCAACCTCTGTCCAAAATTTTCCCAGAAAATGTGACCCAACTTCAAGAGTTTCTTTCTCCTTCCACAGACCTCAAAACACCACATATTTTATATATTTAAAAATCCCTGGATGTCTACTTTGTTCATGAAAATGTCATGATTTTAGGAATTCATTTAATACATAAAATAGTAGCCTTAATAACGCTGCCTCCAGAAAACTCCCAACTGTAATTTTTTCCAGAATTTCGCTACTTTGATCTTCAATCTTCAAGAACTTTGCTATACCACTTTTTTCATCTAATTTTCGAAATAATAACATTTTTAATCATAAAAACATGATAACAAAACTATTCTTGAAGATTAAAGATCAAAACACCATTTAACTATGAATTTAAAGACTATAGCTCAAGAACTCACCAAGAACTTTGCTTCAACTCCTTCAAGCTTCCTCACACTCTGTAACATCCCATTTTCAAAAGCGGAATAAAAATTTTTCATCAGAGTAGAGCATCGGAGCAAGTGAGTAACTGATACATATATTAAAATATCAACGGTAGTAAGTCTGGTTAATCACCGTAGTGGTACATTAATCCGAGTGTTTCCAAAAGTAATACATATCAAAAGAAAATCTTCGGACGGAAAGCTAAACGTGCTGCTTTCCATTTTCTTCGGCCCTCGGTCCTCCTGACCCTGAAGCTATGTTAAGATCTGAGGTCCAATGCACCCAGACCTAAGGTAACGGTTAACCTCATGCTTAAATATACAATATATGGATTACGGGTATTCACATCATTAACAGAACATGAGCACACAATAGATGTATCACATACAACAAGCGTATCCCAATAGCACATAAGCATAAAGCAGATGTGTCATACACAGCAAACGTATCTCAATAGTACATAAGCCCCCTGGCAGATGTATCACACACAGCAAGCGTATCCCAAAAGTACATAAGCCCCCTGCCAGATGTATCACAAACAATAGAGTTATCATCCATCACATATAAGCATTCAATAAACATAACACATATACGCATACAATAAACATAACACATATACGCATACAATAAACATCAGAGCTAGTGTTACTAGTACGCGAACGTACCTTTGTTTGATGAATATGGTACGTCTGTTGGTTGAAACATAATCACAGATATCCTATAAAGGTAATTTCGTTTCTATTAATTCATAAACAACATCCTAACAGATATTTTAGCCAAAAATGACTATTTTACCCCAGACCTTAGAAAATCGCTAACCGAAAAAATTTTGCTAGAGCTTCGCTACTCTGACTCCCAATTTTCAGAAACTCAATCCCTACCATGTTTTTACCTCGTTAGGCATCTTTCAATGCAATGAGGCATAAAAACAAGAATAGGAATTTCATTTCCTACTTCCTAGATCTAACTAACAATTCTACTAAGAACTATTAAACAAAAGACTAGAACTTAAAATTAAGGACCGAAGAACTTACCCAGAACCTTGCTACTCCTTCTCCAGAGCTCCTCCTTCTCACTAACCTCTCTCTAGATTTCGAATTGCTTCATGAATTGGTGAGTTTTGAAGTGAAATGGAAGGCCTATTTATAGGAAAAAGTTGTGGCATGGTTGGTAATTCCATTGAACTTTTTATGCTCAATCCTCTACCGCCGGATCTAGGGTTTTCTTCAATCTCTCATCCTCACCATCCACTCTCTCAAAAACGTCTCCCTCACTCTCTCTCTCTTCCTTATCCTCTTCCACACATAAATGCTCCCATGTGCTTTTATTCAAAGAGATAATTTCTCTTACCAATTGATTCCCCTACTTAGTGTTCTACTCGCATATGCTTATAAATCTCAAATACTTTTAGAGGTAAACTTTGAAGTTTATGTAGCCTCTTGAGAAGTATTTGGAATAAAAAGAATTATGGTGCAATTAGGGGTTTTTACTAGCCTTTTAGTCATTTTAGGATTAACTCCGACAGTTATGGAAATGACTTCGGAGATAACCTACTTCGGGCTAAAAATACACTTGTTTATAATAAGTCCTCATGTTTGATAGTTTGTTCACATATTTCAAGATACAATTTAATTTCTATCGGTTCTCATTTATCCTATTTGCTTTTCAAAAAATATCTTTTTCTTCTTTTCTCTTTCCTAAATCCACTTGACACTCAAAAATTAAACACATACACACACACACACGGTTTCCCCCCCCCCCTTTGGACTTTTCAACTCTTTTTTTTAATTAATTATGCTTTAATTTATCTAATAGGTAATTATCCCATTGGTTAATCCTTCTTCACAAGGATCCTAAATTATGGCCTTAGGATTAACTTTATTTCTTTCAATCCAAACCTTTTATTTAGTTTTTGACTTGTCAAAGTTGATTAGTATCTTAAACTTATGTTTAAATAATCCTTAACATATCCCATGTTGGTTAATTAGGCTTTAGGGATTTTATAAAATTCATCTTATATTTTTCTTAATCATGCTTAATTAATTAGCAATTATCTTTCTGCTAATCTTGACCCTTCATTGGTCATTAATCTTTAATTAGGGGTTTATATAGTTAACTTTGGACATTCCTTTATTCATGCCTAAACAATTAGCAATTAATTATTTATTTAATCATCTACTAATTGTTGACAATTTTATTAATTTGGATTAATTATTTCCTCACAACTTTTGTGTTTACATTGGTCAATTATACACCATGAATTATTTTAAAAATCATAGGGCAACTTATGTTCCCCAAAATAAAATTAGGGTTTTGCCCCTCTAATTCCGAGGAATATAATCTAATAAATTACTAAAATGAGAGACAACATACTTTCCTTTTTTTTAATAGGTATCTAATTTCCTCTTAAGACATATTATAATAATCTTAGGGTATTTTTATGATCCATAAGTGTATTTAGGGATTTTGGCTCTTTGTTCATTCTTATTCTAGGGAAAATTGCCTAGAAATGAAATAAACACAATACATAAATTTTGAGACCACATATTCACCTATTTAAAATAGGTATTATTTATCAAAATATAATATTTAAGATAGATAATTATCCGGGTATTACACACTCACTCTCTCTTCTCTATATGCAGGTGTTAGAACTCTTGTTTGGTGTCAAAAATGAAGAGGGCAAGCCCTCCTATTTATAGGAAAAGGCCAAGGCCTTGATCAATGACCACAATACCCTTAGCTTCATCAAAAAGTTTTCTTTTCTTCACACTTTCCTCATTAAACCGTCCCCCTCCGTCTCTCTTCTTATCCTCTTCCACCTTATCCTCTTCCAATTTGTCCCCTTACATTATCCCATGTGCTTGCTTCTTTAAAATACATTAAATCACAAAATATCCTCCCTTAACCTCCAAGCCAAAACCGTGCCCCCTCTCCCCCTTGGTTCCAAAAATGTGTGTTTCCTTTGTCTTAAATATCCCATGTGCAAAGCCTCCCATTGGTCCCTTAATTATCTCATGGATTAAGATTAATTATATATTTAATTAGAACCTTTGGATCTAGCTTTATTGAATCTAATCTTGGCCTTCCATTCATATAGAAAAATCCTACTTAATCTCACATGTGCTCATTGTTAACTCTTAGAAATTGACAACATTCCAGCACATTTTCTGTCTCTTTTACCTATTTTGGGCTTTAAGTATGCATAGAAAGTGAAGTGTATAGAAGAAAATGTGCATATCAAAGTATCAAGGAAAATCAAAGAAATTCTTGTTATATCTTGTAGAGTTTGTAATTCAAGTGAGAACTGATAATTCCTTTCTCTTTGTAGGAGGATGGAGTCAAGTTTTGAAGCTCTATAAGAACCAAGAAACAAGGGAAGAAATAAAGGAAGTGAAGTAATACAAAGTTAGAAGGAACCTGCATAACCGGCCGCACAAGTTGACAACCGGCCGCGACCAACACGGCCGCCGCGGAAAGTGGGACACTGGCCGCAGCCAGTCGTGAAAAGGTGCAGAAAGTACAGTTGCGCGTTTTTCACATTAGAAACAGAAAAACCCTGTTTTACTCTTTCGCTCCATTGCTCTACTCTGATTGAAAAATAAAAATTCCGCTTTAGAAAATGGGATGTTACACTTTATGGTATCAGAGCATTCATTCTGGCATGAACCCGACTATGTTACTACGGACAGTTTGGTGCCGAAGGCAAGGCTAGTCTACGTGGGTGTGCCAATCAGTCGCCGTATAAGTCGGTGAGGCCCCCATGGTAGACACTTACCTGGCCATTCTGTTCGAATAACGAAGTTAGGTTCTCAAGCCTTTTAACTTTGAGCGTATTTTGAAAATGAGTACTGATATGACCTTGGTGTAATGTAGTGATGGGCAGAGATAGAAATTCGTACGCCCTATACCCTGGGAAAAGGAGACGTAACGCTCGTAAATCTGTAGTTCCAGAGAAAGACAAAACCCTGACAATTCCAATGACCTTGAAGATTCTGATCACCTTGATAACTCTGATATCAGTCTCTGATAAATCTTATAATCGCCGGTTTGTGCTGGATGATTATCCTATTCTAGCACAGAGCTCATATACGGAGCTGGGCCACGCAGGATGAAATTCCGAGACCAATAAAGATACGTACATGCAGTATTTGACTCATGTATAAGAATTGCCGATACGTATTTTCCTTACCCGTTTCTAGGAAAAACAAACCTACGGAATTCGAACAAGGGACATGTTGCGGGTGTCTATTCGTTAGTAGTATAGATATGAAGTACGATAGAAATTATGATATATCGTTGTACTCCTCATCTAACGTCTTCCCTCATGAAGGTGAAAAGAACCAGACATGGCGATCTTAAGAGGAGCTGGAGCTCCCAGAGGCCGAGGCAGAGGCCGAGGCCGAGGTAGAGGAAGAGGCAGACAACCTCAAATGGACGCAATACCCGAACAAAATATTATACTCAACCAACCTGAACAAAACGAGATTCAGGAGATGAGGAGAACTCTACAGGAGCAGAGAGCTCTCATTAACGCGCTCGTAGAGAGACAGAACCAACAAGATCTGGAAGTCGAAAGACAACTAGCAGAACGGAGGGCGGAGGAAGAAAGAAGACATGCTGAAGAAGAAAGACAAAATGCCGAGGACGAATTAAGTAATGATGAAGAGGAGGAGAACACCGAAGAAGATGAGGAAGATAATGAGAGTGATAGATCACAATCACCTCCACGACGAGGAAGAGGGGAAAAGAATACCCAGTATTGGGTTAACCAGTTTTGTAAGCTGAAGCCACCAACCTTTCGAGGAAAGCTAGCCATGGCAGAGGATTGGCTGAAGCGATTAGAGAAGGTGTTAAAGGTGATAGATCGCCTGAGGATCGCAAAGCTCAACTAGCAATCTACCCGGCTCGAAGGAGATGCAGACCGGGTGGGAAGTCACGGCAGAAACCCCGCACTCCAATACTATCCCGTGACATGGGAGAAATTTCTAGAGAAATTTCATGACCAATACTTTCCTCCTTCTGCAAATGAACAAGGAGTCGGAATTTCTCCACATCCGACAGAGATATGAGGAATCTTTCGCCAGTACTATACTCGATTCACTAATCTCTCCCGATACTCCCACACCCGAGGAAGGGCAACGATGAAAGAAGTATGGTGAACATACTGATAGACGGGCTAAAATATGAAATCGGTGAAAGACTTATGTCCCAGCGATTCCAGAATTTGACAAGCGCTGTAGAAACGGGAACTCCTCACGAAGAAGGAAGGTGCCTTGGGACAACTCCAGTGGTGGAAACAAGAGGCCAGTCCAAACTGAGCAACAGAACAATCCCAGGATGGCAGAATCTCAGTCTTGTCCAAAGTGCAAGAAGTACCATCCAGGAGTCAACTGCGATGGGAAACGAATCTGCTACAAATGTCAGAAGCCGGGACACATCACCTGGAATTGTCCTGAGAAGGCTGCTGAGACAAGACTACAGAACTCAGGACGGATCTTTGCGCTAACCAATATGGAGGCTGGCGAATCCTCAGGAAATGTCCAAGATACTATCGATTAGTAAAAGTTCATGTTAGTTGTAAACCGATTCGGGTGTTAGACCGATCAAATACTTTTGATACGTGTACGGATCCTTTTGGGATGCATACTTATGTAGTAGCTACACCATTAGGTGTGAGCTTTTAGCTTGTAAAGCTTGTTTTGAACCAAGTTGCGGGTATAATATAAATCGTACTACCACTTCATAGTGTCAACGATATTCTCAGTAATGTTAAATGAACGGTGGTGAAGAGCGGTGACAAGGAGAATATATTATTCTCATAAGTAGAGGTAGAACTGATGCGGGAACCAAATCTTTATTCGAAGACAACTCAGTCACAAATTGATTCTCTGTTGACTGATGCCTCGCATAAGTTCAATATTCAGATCGCCGTACCAAATTTCATGTCAAAGCTGAAATAGCAGCTTGATTCCCAGTAATATTCATATAGAAGGAAAGACTCGAGTTTTCAATGTAGCATCAACTACTATAAGTTGAACAGGGCAACTGTTCGAAAACAAATACTCACTTTCCAGGATCGATGATCCACTCCATTATCTAATTCCTGCATCTTGTCAAGATTGCCTTACGCCCGGGACACTACCAGTGGTGAACTAAAACTAGCAGCGTTATGGAACATAAGTAGCAAGCGGATTGAGGCTCTGTTTAGGGTCACCGAATCGGATGGAGGCTCCGTCTAGGGGCACCGACTCGGATAGAGATTCTGTTAGGGTCACCAATTATACATAACGGATAGAGACATCGTTTAGGGTCACCAATTATACATGCTCCTTTACATCTAAGTTGCTCAACGGAATTGCCAGAGCAGAAATTTTCTAGATTGGATATGATTGATCACAATTCTACATAGTTGGTACAAGTCACAAGAGATCGTAAGAATCTTTTGGTGATTGTAATGATCATATATTCTTCAGAGCCGGTGTCAATAAAGCACCTCAAGGGCGAATGTATAGTTCACATTTCGTGAGATCATTTCGGGAGAACATCCAAGTATTCATTGGAAACAAACCAGTTAGCCTTATTACCGAACATGACTAGACTTCCATAACAATTTCCATATTTCTTAAGTTATATTCGACCGTGATCATGTCATTAAGTAGGAGATATCTTATGTTGCCATGGTGTGTGGGAACCATGGGGACATTTTTGGTATCCATTTTGGTATTTGTAGTGTTAACCGCGGAGTGTGGGAACCACGGGGAAACATTATATATCAAAGTACGAGATGATAAGATCTTTATGGACAAACCAAGGCGAATTCCTTTGGGTAAATTTATACCTATAAAAAGTAGGTGAATATGAGGTGTCAAACACTGGGTTATGATTATCTTACTTTCTAAGGAAAAATCTCTAGGAAATTAGAGAGTTTAAGGGCCAAAGTGCCAAAATGATGAAAATGCCCTATGGGTCATAAATAACTTAGGAAAATTATGAAAAAATCCTAAAAGGCAGTAAAATGACCAAGTGAATTAGGAGAATATATTATCTCTAATTATGGTAATTTGATAAATTATGAACTTGGAGAAATTGTATAAGAGTGTCCAAAAGGTTAACCGTTACCTGGGGTTCGATGCATGGACTCCAGCTCTTAACGTAGCGTCAAGTTCAGGATGACCACGGATCGGAGATCGAGGCAAGCTGCACGAGTAGGCTCATGGTTGGAGGGCATGTAGCACGAGTGAGCTCTTAGACGGAGATGTCACTTTATTGTTTTCCGTATTTACCTAGGAGAACAATAGGATGCTGTATCAATACTATGTTACACTTTGGTTCATGTACTGTTATGATCAGTTACTCTTTCGCTCCATTGCTCTACTCTGATTGAAAAAAAAAAAAATCCGCTTTAGAAAATGGGATGTTACACAAGAACTCAGGATAGAATTCAATTTTTCCCGCTGAAACAACCGTTACCTTCGAAGAGTGTTCTTTCAGCCTGCTATTCGTGTGGAAGGAGAGGACTCAATCATATTTTTGTATGTAATCTTTTATCTTTGTTATAGCTTCTTATGTATGCCTAGTCCGATAGTATACGTTTTGAAATTTTGTTCTTTAGACTTTGATCTTACCTTAGTGTTGGGGGTTTATAATATGTATGTATGAACATGATAACAATGCTATAAAGCCATCCTCCAAACTTAGTACAGAGTTTTTTTTTAGGCTTTAGTGAATGATTTTGTACTCAACATATCAATTGGTGGAACCTCATCCAAACATTGCATTTAAATTTTGTTTGCGAGGGTTCACTTGAACATTGGAGAAATGTCCAGCACCGTGTGCATGCGTTGGCAAGGATACAAGAATTTTAATAAATTTTCACATTACTAATCGAATAACATAAATTTGTCGCTTGAACTTTTGGGGTTATATTTTCGACAGATTTGTCAGTATATTTGTGACATTTGCTAACTCCTGGTGGAAAAATTACATTATTACCTTAATTAATGTAAAAATCTAGCCCACACAAAAATTCTCTTTTGGCAACGTAAGCCAGAGTTTTTTTTAGGCTTTAGTGAATGATTTTGTACTCAACATATCAATTGGTGGAACCTCATCCAAACATTGCATTAAATTCTCTTTTGGCAACGTAAGCCTTAGTGTTGAGGGTTTATAATATGTATGTATGAACATGATTACTGATACATGTTAAACTTGGGCCAGGAGAGAAAAAAGATGACGAATCAGTGGAGTTTTGAGGAGGAGAAGCGGTTTCAAGCTGCTCTGTTGTGTTATCCGGGGGGCTACCCCAACCGGTGGGAGAATATCGCGCAAGTGGTGGGCTCCTCCAGGGAGATGGTTTTTCAACGATATCAAAATCTCCAAATTGAATTGGGTCTGGTTCAGCCGTCGCAATACCTGGAATCTTCTGCTAATAATCAGCCACCCAAGTATAATAGGCGCTCCTCATGGTTTTTTAGGCTTTAGTGAATGATTTTGTACTCAACATATCAATTGGTGGAACCTCATCCAAACATTGCATTAAATTCTCTTTTGGCAACGTAAGCCTTAGTGTTGGGGGTTATAATATGTATGTATGAATATGATTACTGATACATGTTAAACTTGGGCCAGGAGAGAAAAAAGATGACGAATAATTCTATCCTAGCACAGAGCTTCTATGAGGAGCTGGGTCATGCCGGATGAAACTCCGAGACCAACAAAGATAAGTACATGCAGTATTTGACTCATGAAGAAGAACTCCTGATACGTATTTCTGTACCCGTTTTTGAGCAGAAAGATTCAACGAAAACCTAACGAAGGAAATATTGGGGGTGTCTGTTCGTTTGTGGTGTAAATGCTAAGTGTGATAAAGTCTGTGATATACTAATCGTCATTTTTCATGTATATCTAACATTTTCCCTCATAACGGAGACTAACGCTTTCCCTCATAAAGGAGAAAAGAACGAGATATGGCAAATTTAAGAGGGCCGGAGCTCCCAGAGGCCGAGGTAGACAGCCTCGGGTAATACCGATACCTGAACTTGAACGAAATCAAGTACCAAACCAACCGGAGCAAAACGAAATGCAAGAAATGAGAAGAACACTGCAAGAGCAGGGGGCTCTCATAGCTGAACTCCTTCAAGAAAGGCAGGAGAGACAGAGACAATTGCATGATCGGCAAGCTGAGGGAGAACAACATTCTGAAGAAGAAGAAGATTAGCAAAATAGGGAGCATAATGAGGAAGCTGAGGGATCTGATAGGTCCCAGTCACCTCCACGACAAGGGAGAGTTGTGCAGACCACACAATACTGGGTCGCCCAGTTTTGCAAGCTCAAGCCACTAGCTTTCCGTGGTAAGAATGAGTTAGCAGAAGACTGGCTGATGAGCCTGGACAAAATCTTTGAACTTATGGAATGCCCGGGGAACCAGAAAGCTCAACTGGCAATTTATAAGCTAGAAAGAGATGCGCACAGATGGTGGAAAAGTGTCGCTACGACGTTGCGGACCCGTTTTTGCCCTGTCACTTGGGAGAAGTTCATGGAAAAGTTCAACGAACAGTTCATGGAAAAGTTCACATTCAACAAGGTTCCGAGGAAACCTTTGACGATTACTTTGCCCGGTTCACCAATCTGTCCCGATATTCATCTTACTTAAAGAGTAACGATAACGAAAGCTGGAAAGAAAATCGGTTGATATGCGGACTTAAGTACGAGATCAAAGAGAGGCTTGTGTCTCAGCGATTTCCTGAAATGGCCCAGGCAGTGGAATCCTGCCAATTAACTGAGCGGAATCTGAAGGAGCTGCGTAGATCACAGAATTCCAACGCTAGCAGTACAGGTCGTAGCGAGGTCAACCGTGGAAACTCCTCACGAAAGAGAGAGGCACCCTGGAGTGACGACCAGAGAGAAAGCAAGAGGCCATTCCAGACTGAGCAGCGGAACAACCCAAGGATGCCGGAGACCCGACCATGTCCAAGATGCGGGAACTACCATCCTGGTGTTGACTGTGATAGGAGGCGGATTTGCTACAGATGTCGGAAGCCAGAACACTTTATCGCGGACTGTCCTGAGAAACTCGGGGTTCGTGCCACAGAACCCAGGCCGAATGTACGCACTGACCGATACAATGGACAGAGAACTTCCGGAGAGGGTCCAAGGTACCATCTCTCTTAAAAGAAATCTTCTCTAGGTATTATATGAACTAGGTGTTAGCTATTCGACTAAATCGTACGATGCGTGAACCACCTCCGTGACGTGTTCCATGATTCTTAGTTGTTACAATTCGACCGCGATCGTGTCATTGAGTAGGAGGTACCTTGTGTTACCAGGGTGTGTGGGCGCCATGGAAACATTTAAAGTATCTTGTGTTGCCATGGTGTATGGGAGCCATGGAGACATTTTGTATTCTGTGGTGTAGACCGCGGTGTATGGGAGCCACGGAAAACACTATATATCAAAGTATGATATGACAAGATCTTTGTAGTCGAACCTGAGATAGAGTAAAGATCCGAAGTTAATAGTTCGAAGTTTAGATAGTATGGAGTTTAGATGGTAGAGTGCAAATTTCGAGGAAGAAATTTTGTTTAACGGGGGGAGAAATGTAATACCCTAAAAATCGTATTTATGATAAATATCCTAAATTAGTAAATAATACCTATTGGAAATAGGTGAATATGTGGTCTCAAAGCTAGTGTAGTATTTATCTTATTTTCTAAGGTAAATTCTATTAAAATTAGAAGAGTTAAGGTGCCAAAATTCCTAAAATACCCTTGTGAGACATAAAATGCCTAGAGAGTATTATAAAATATTGCAAGAGGCAAATAAATAATTGTTAAAAATTAGAGAGTATGTTGTCTCTAATTTAGATAATTTTTGGGATCAATTTCCTTGGAAAATAATGAGGCAAAAATTAATATTATTTTGGGGGACATAAGTTGCCCCGTGATTTTTAATATTTTACATGGAGTATAAAATACCAATGTGAGTAAAATAGTTGTGAGATAATGATTAAATCCTAATTAAGAAAATTATCAACAATTAGTAAGTGATTAAATCCCTATTTATTAGAGATTAATCAACATGTTACAGAGACAAAATTAGAAGGTATAATCCTAATTAGAGACTAATGACCAAAGTAGGGTCAAGAATAATTATTAATTAAGTGAAATGGTTAAGAAAATGTATAAAAGGAATTATATGAAATTCCTAAAGCCTAAGTGATGAACAAAAAGATTTAATAATCAAGGGATTAAGACACTAAACCAACTTATAAATCAACTTTGACAAGTCAAGCAAGAATCAAAGGCTTGGATTGAATTTATGAAGTTAATCCTAAGGCCATAAGTGAACCAAAAAGCATTAATCCATGTGAACCTTAATTAGCCAATGGGATAATTACTTAAATTAAATATTAAATAATATAGGATAATTTAATTAAAAAGCAAATGAAGAATAATAAAGGGGGAGAGAGGGGCAGCCGAATCATTGAATGAAGAAGGGAAATTGAAGTAGCAAACTTGTTGATTAAGGGTTGAAAAGTCAAACAAAAGCATTAGCCAATGAGAACACTTCATTCTTTGATATTTGAGCAAGTGGGAAACATCTTTCATTGGCCAAGAATGAGCCTTGAAACCGAAAATGGAAGAGGAAAAGAAGAAGAAATATGTAGTAAACTTAGTTGGCAAGTTATGTGGAAAAGTCAAAAGTTTAACAAACCAATAAGAACACATGCACATGGGATGTTTGCAAGTGGGGAAAGCAACATCTTTTCCCAAAAAGAGGCCATGCAATTCGAAAGAAATGAAGAGGAAAGGAGAGAGAAAAGTGCAAGTGTGAAAGCATAAAGCAAGTTGGTGGAAAAGTGATAAAGTAGAAAGGGATTTTTCTGAAAAAGCAAATAGGATAAATGAGAACTGATAGAAATTAAATCCTACCCTGAAATCCTTGGATTAAGTAGAAAACAACTGGACATATTATGAATATATTATGAATCAGTGAATTTTTATCCAGAATTTGATGTTACCCGAAGTCATTTCCGTAACCGACACGGTTTGACCGAAAATCTTCAGCAGGCAAGGAAATACCCTGAATAGGATCAAAAATTTAGTTAACCCAGATACTTTTAAAGAGGAAGTTTAGATCTTCAAGGCTATGCTAAGGAATTTCTAAGATTCTTCAAGATTACGCGATTAGAACACCGAACATGAGACTTAATCGGTAGAATGTTCATAAAGCAAGAATGCATGACATGGGATGATGTCATTTTGTTGAATTTGGGGGAGGGGGAGGTCGGCATGTGCAACTAGTGGAGGAGAATGAGTTTGCCAAAAACCCTAATTTTCCATGGTTGATATTGAAGGGAAAATTACCAAGTTGGCCTCACATTTTTTCTATAAATAGCCTTCAACTCCTTTGAGAATTCTCACACCAAATTGCCTTAGCAATTTTGAAACATAGGGAGAAGTTAGAGAGAGGAGCTCTGGAGAAGTGAGAGCAAGAAGGAAGAGGAGGTTCTGCACGGGTAAGTTCTTCGGTTCTAGTCTTTAGTTCGGTAGTTCTTGAAGTTCTAGGGTAGAGGTTGTTTTGATCTTTAATCTTCCAGTATATTTTAGATATCATGTATTAGGATTAAATATGATATTTATTTTGGAAAATATGTTGGAGTAAGAGAATATGTTGAAATTTTGGAAGATTAGAGTCAAAGTAATGAAGTTCTGGCGAAATTCCGCCGACTAGTGGGGGTAGGGGCAAAATGGTAATTTGTACCTAAAACGCCTGTTATGATATTGATCACTAGTAAAAGTCATTTTATCCCTATAGGATATCTTTGATCACGTACCGCTGTCAAACGTACCGTTTTCCGTCAAAGTACCGAAATTCCGTCAACAAAGTTACGTTCACGTACTGTAATACTAACTCTAATGTTTATTGTATGCGTATATGTGCTATGTGTATGGTATGCTTATATGAGGTAGTTGTTAGCTCTGTGATATGTTCATGTACTGTTGTTATGCTTGCTGGGTAATGGGATACGATTGCTAGGTGTGAAACGATTGCTCGGTGTGAAACGGCTGCTAGGTGTGACACGATAGCTAGGTGTGACACATCTGCCAGGGGGGTTATGTGCTGTTGGGATATGCTTGTTTTTTGTGTAATATGAACATCTGTAATGCATGTGTAGTGTATGTAAGCATGAAGTTAACTGTTACCTGAGGTCCGGTGCGGACCTCAGCTCTTAACATAGCCTCAGGATCAGGAGAACCGAGATCGGAGGAGAAGAGCAGGCAGCACGCATAGGGAAGCGGCTGAAGACTTTCTGTTATTTTGTAATTGCGTTTACGTTAAACACTCAGAACAATGTAACACCAGTTGGCATTTTGAATATATATATCAATTGCTCCAATGCTCTACTCTGATGAAAAAAATTTTATACTGCTTTTGAAAACGGGATGTTACAAATTCCTTCAAAACATGTGGAGAATGATTGTCTAGAAGCATGCAAGTTTTCTGCACTTTGCATTTAATGTTCTGACTTTTACTTTATGCTTTTTGCTAATTCTCCATTTAATCCTGTCTAAACCTTCTGAAACTCATAAAAAAATTGATTAAACATAGTTAGGAATAGTAATGAGTGATGATATAAAGTATTAGGATCAAACATAACGATTTTGCAAATTCGTGTAATCTGAAATTTGAATTCAGCGATGTAAACTTGAGTCAGTTCTTCCAAACTCGAGTTTTCATGTTTCAGCAAAAGACCTAAACTCGAGTTTCAAAATATTAACTCGAGTTTTCTCATTTCGAAAGAAATCATTGGGATTTGGCATTTGGAGAAGTTTAGTGCACAATGCAAAACTCGAGTCATTAAGTGACTAACTCGAGTTTTGGACTTTTCATGAGAAATCATGTTTTAGTCCAAAAGCTCAAAACTGGAGTTTCCATTTCAAAACTGGAGTTTTCAAATGTTCAAAATTAGCAGAGCTCTCTGCCTGACTAAAACTCGAGTTTCCATAATCTAACTCGAGTTTTCTCATTCTTTGAAAACTATGGAAACTTCTCTGTAAGCCCGAAACTCGAGTTTCCAAAAGTAAACTCGAGTTTCCTCGTTTATGAGAAAACTTTGAAAAGCTTTGTCAAAATGAACAATGGAGTTTTCACAAGTTCAGAATCGAGCATTGTTCTCTGTAGGGTGAAAACTCGAGTTTCCAAAGTAAACTCGAGCTTCCAACAAAGTGTGGAAACTTAGAGAACTCTCAGTGTAGCCAAAACTCAAGTTTCCAAAAGTAAACTAGAGTTTTGTTAACTTTGAAAAAGGTTGATAGCTCGCTGTCTTGTCAAAACTCGAGTTTGTTAATTTTAACTCGAGTTTGCTTTGTCTGTGGAAAACCTCGAAAGCTCTCTGTATGGTCAAAACTCGAGTTTTCTATTCTTAACTCCAGTTTGCCTTTCATTACAAAAACTAGAGCTTTTCTCTTTCAGGTCAAAACTCGAGTTTCCAAAGTGAAACTCGAGTTTGCCTTTGACAGTAAGTTTTTCAACTTACAAAGACAAACTTCATCTGTGTTTACAATTGTCCGTTATCATCAAAACTACTTATAGAACTAACAATTACAATACAAGGCAACAACCAAGAGTCTGTCAAATTATTTTTAGAGATTATAAAACAAGTTTCAAGAAATGTATAGTGGCCAGCTATGTCTCAATATGATAATACATTGTCCGTTTACTAGTTATATATTATAATTCTATAATAATATTCATTTTAGATGTCCACTCTAGCACGGGCGATATCTAACGGCCACAATTAAAGATAATGAGGGATAATAAAAAAGTACGCCGATGAGAGAATCTGGACCCAACCTTATAGTGCTATTTCAAAATATGCATGCATATGTATTATAAGATGCCAAACATTTTCACACACACTAACAAACAAAGTTTCATGCATTTAATTTCCCTTTTTCTCTGGCTCTTCACTCAAAAAAATCACTGATTCATTCCCAGTTTAATATTTTCCAACCTCTGTCCAGAATTTTCCCAGAAAATGTGACCCAACTTCAAGAGTTTCTTTCTCCTTCCACAGACCTCAAAACACCACATATTTTATATATTTAAAAATCCCTGGACATCTACTTTTTTCATGAAAATTTCATGATTTTAGGACTTCATTTAATACATAAAATAATAGCCTTAATAACGCTGCCTCCAGAAAACTCCCAACCGTAAAGTTTTCCAGAATTTCGCTACTTTGATCTTCAATCTTCAAGAACTTTGCTATACCACATTTTTCATCTAATTTTCGAAATAATAACATTTTTAATCATAAAAACATGATAACAAAACTATTCTTGAAGATTAAAGATCAAAACACCATTTAACTATGAATTTAAAGACTATAGCTCAAGAACTCACCAAGAACTTTGCTTCAACTCCTTCAAGCTTCCTCACACTCACTCTCTCTTCTCTATATGCAGGTGTTAGAACTCTTTTTTGGTGTGAAAAATGAAGAGGGCAAGCCCTCCTATTTATAGGAAAAGGCCAAGGCCTTGATCAATGACCACAATACCCTTTGCTTCATCAAAAAGTTTTCTTTTCTTCACAGTTTCCTCATTAAACTGTCCCCCTCCTTCTCTCTTCTTATCCTCTTCCATTCTAACCTCTTCCAATTTGTCCCCTTACATTATCCCATGTGCTTGCTTCTTTAAAATACATTAAATCACAAAATATCATCCCTTAACCTCCAAGCCAAAACTGTGCCCCCTCCCCCCGTTGGTTCCAAAAATGTGTTTCCTTTGTCTTAAATATCCCAGGTGCAAAGCCTCCCATTGGTCCCTTAATTATCTCATGGATTAAGATTACTTATATATTTAATTAGAACCTTTGGATCTAGCTTTATTGAATCTAATCTTGGCATTCCATTCATATAGAAAAATCCTACTTAATCTCACATGTGCTCATATCTACATAATATCTTGATTATTACACAATTCTTTTTCCTCTCTCATTCTTGTGCAATCCGTCCCCACACTCTTGACTTTGGGGAATGGATATTTAATCCTAATTAGTACTCCTAATGTAGTGTTTAACATTTGATTTGGTATATTTGCCATAGAGTGATTGGTTCCTAGGTTGATTATGATCATTAAAGACTCATTCTATGGTAATCTTGTTCTTTAGTTGATTCTCGATTAAGAAATTCCCTAATTGTTACTTCTTTATTTGCCCCTTGATGATTAATTATGAAGATTCACACAAATTATTTAATTAGTGAAAACCTAATTGCCCATTAATTTTTGTTAATTTCTTTTAATTTGATTAGGTGTTTTTATATCATTTTCTTGTTTCTTTTGATTATATAATAACCATGATTTAATATGATATTTTTATTGTATTTTATGATCTTTATATGTAATTTTGTAATTGGCCTTTAATTTATTTAATTTAAAGAGAAAATTTCCTAAAATTAAAATTAACAAATTACAAAAAATTGAGAAACATATTCACCTTTATTTTATAGGTATTTATTTATCAAAATATAGTATTTATGATAAATAGGAATTTTAGGGTATTACATTTCTCCTCCCGTTAAATAAAATTTCGCCCTCGAAATTTACTCTACTCTAACTATACTCTAAGCCATAAACTCTGGATATCGGAAATTGTAGGAAATTCACCAAAAACGCGAAAGCGAATCGTACCGACACGATATCGGAAAAGTTAAAACCTTCATCGTTTTGATTACCTGGAAAGATGCAGCGATCTGAAAGCCTCTCCACGAATATTCCAAGCTCGCTCGAATAGTCCAAGCTCGCTCGAACAGTCCAAGCTCGCTCTATGATATATCTTCCAGACTATCTCTCGAGGGGGATCGGATGGTTGTGTGGGCAACCGTTCAGATGATGAACGTCTGCCTCTAGGGTTTGTTTCTGATGAAAGCCTCCTTGTGTTTCTGTTTATGGAAACACCTCTTCCTCTCTAAACCTTTGGTAAATACTGAAATTCAGAGAGCATGAGGATCTTTCTCTCTATCACAAGCAGTCTAAAGTGGGTTTATATACTACTACATCCAAGACCTAACCCCAAACCACATGGGCCATAGAGTTCTTGGGTTGTAGCCTCACTTAAGCCTTATTGGGCTTAAGTGCCTAAATAGCACATTAACCCAACAATCTCTCACTTGCTCTTTAAGATACAAACTTGAGTTCGTAAACCCAAGACCATGTAGCCCATAAGCCATCATCATATGATATTATACCCCATCCCTTATCTCGAGCTAGCCTGGGGATCTACCATTTGTCATTTTTCAAGACTCATGATAGTCTACAGAAGATTATCTAGTTCGATGCTACTCCACTAAAAACCTGAACGTGAACTCCAAGAATAATGACACTTATAACACGAATATGCATTACCCCTTTATAGAATGTCTATGATTTGATTGACCAGTTTTCTGTAACCCAATCAATTATTTATTCCTTTGACTATGATAGTTTCTCTAATGGATTACGTGCACTGGTCAGTGTCTTCAATATCCAAGTACCGAAACATACCAAGGGGACATTTCCTATAAATTTCATGTTGTTTATCTCATAAACACCGATAACCAAATAGTCTCAATCCCAAAATACCAAGTTATT
Source organism: Acacia pycnantha (assembly GCA_025563575.1). NCBI lineage: Eukaryota > Viridiplantae > Streptophyta > Magnoliopsida > Fabales > Fabaceae > Acacia > Acacia pycnantha. The sequence continues at coordinate 1,977,886 of JAMWYP010000248.1, forward strand.
GGCCGTCATATAGATCAAACCTCACCCGTTGGTAAATCAAAGAATGAAAACTATTCGACTACCTATTTAAAATAAACTCAGGATTAAGAGCAACTACATGACTATAGTTAGCTGGAGACTTGATTCCTTATAAGAGAAAAAAACAACCTTAATCAAATCTCTCCTTGATCCATTCAATGTAAGTATTAACTCACACCAATATTTTATAATGATTCGGACAAAACCATTTCATAAAATATTGCAGCCTAAATAAAGTGCCCAACTTAATTTAATAGCTATGAACCTATTCATCAATTGTGAGAACCTATGACCATGTCCTCTATGAACGTATCCATATGATCATATACTCCACAATTGATCCAGACCTTAGAGTTTGTAAATAGTGTGCGAAATAAATGAAAACAGGCCTCAATTATTAACATTCAGAAAAAAAAGCAATGTCATAATGTCTTGCTCAAAGAACACAAAATAACAAAATGAAATAACAACTACCTAAAGCTATAACAAATCTGGAATCCTCCTAAGACCCATAGATGAAACATGCCTCTCGAACACACGTTCAGGCAAACTCTTAGTAAAAGGGTCAGCAAGGTTCTCGTCTGATGCTATCTTTGCTACCAATGTATCTCCTCTTTTAAGTATGTCACGGATCAAGTGGTACTTTCTCTGTATGTGTTTTTGTCTCTTGCGATACCTTGGTTCCTTGGACTGTGCTACTGCCCCACTGTTGTCACAGTAAAGTGTGATAGGACAATTAACACCTGACATGATTGTTTTACACTTCTCCAACAAATGGCACCGCCATTAAGGGTGTACACATATCCCGAGGTGGACTTACTTGAGTCAATATCTCCTTGGAAATCTGAGTCTGTATAACCAATGGTTTCAAGACTCCCACTAGAATAGACCAACATATAATCTCTCGTTCTCTGTAGGTACTTAAGTATATGTTTAACCGCTACCAAGTGTTCCTCAACTCTTACCTTAGCTTCAGGATCCAGGGGACTCAGGATCGAGGACAAGGGTACGGAGCAAGCATGAGAACCAGACGGAGACGTTATTATTTTGATGTATGCTTTATTATATTAAACACTCGGATGAATGTACTGCCGTATGAACAACCAGATACACTGCAAACAATGTTATTCAAATACTTTTTATTTTGAAAAAAAAAATTCCGACGCTCAACTCTGATCTAAACGCTATGAAAACGTTTACGAAAACGGGGTGTTACATTTTTGGTATCAGAGCATTTTACCTGGCATGACTCTAACTAAGTTATAAACAAACCATTGGTGCCGAAGATAGGGCTAGTCTGTGTGGGTAAGTCAATCAGTCACCGTGAACTCGGTGAGACTCCCATGATAGACACCTACCTGGCCAATAGGTTTGAGTAACGGAGTTAGGCTCTACGCCTTTTCTTTAAAGAGCATATTTTGAAAAATGAGTACTGATATAACCCTGGTGTTATGTTCTAGACATGGACAGGAACGATGTTCCCTACATTGATTATTACGGTCGAAGAAGACGTACTGCGCGTAGATCTGTAGTTCCCGAGATGGTAGGGTTAAGACTGAACCCAGAGCCGGTGTACCCACCGCCTGTACCTATGCCGATACCAGAACCACTATACCATTTTAACCCAATATACCCTCTAACACCAGAGGAATATTCGGAGCCTGAGTATCATCCCAGACTGGAATATCTTGAGGAGCACCTCTATGACCCAGCACCTATAAATGTAGTGCCCCTAAACGTTGTGTATCAACCAGTACCTGGTAGCCCTGATAATTCACATCACTCATCGGTAGGCGACAACTTCGACTACTCGGAGATCAGAGATCTTAACATCAACTCTGACGTAGACTCTGATAATCTTCAATTTATCTTGGACAATAACACCATCCTAACACAAAGCTTACATGTGGAGTTGTTACATGCAGTATTTGACTCATGTTAAGAACTCCTATCAGAGGAACTCCCGTTACATATTTCCGTACCCTTCTGGAAACTGGATCTGATCCACTCTTCATCATTTTCCCCGTACCCGTTTTTGGGAGGAAAGAACCAACGAAATCCTGAATGAGGGAGATATTGAGGATGTCTATTCATGTCTCTAGCGTCTCAAATGCCTAGTATACCTAAACATGTAGTCAGAGGATGGAGTGGAAAATGAGAGTCGAATCGAGAAAGCTGTGGAAGTAATAGTAACGTTGTAAGATAATGGTATGAGTAAGCGTAGTCATTTATGTATGCTAGGTTTTCTAGAAAACCTTACGATGTAAGAAACCCGATGAAATAAAAGGGTTTGTTGTGTAAATACTAGTGTGATAAAGTAAAAGACCTAGACTATTATAATAAATGATCTATATAAAAGTTTTTGATATACTAATCGTTGTTTTCCCTATATTATGTCTAACGTTTTCCATAATAAAGGAAATAGAACGAAATATGGCAAACTTACGAGGAGCCGGAGCTCCCAGAGGTCGAGGTAGAGGGCGAGGAAGACAAGCTCGAATGATCCCAATACCGGTATTAAAACCTGAGCAACAAGCTCAAGAGCCTAACCAGCCACAACAAATTACCTGGCAAGAGGTAATGGCTACATTACGTGAACAACGAGCAATGATAGAAGAACTCCGTGAGGAGAGGCAAGCGGAAAGACACGCAGAAGAACAACAAACTGAGGACGAAGAAGAGAGAGAAGAAGACGAGAGTCAGACTGAGGAAACTGAGGGGTCAGAAAGATCCCAGTCACTACCTAGATTCAAAAGAGCAATAATGAATTTACCTCAACCCCCCAGAGAAGCTGAAACTACACAATATTGGGTTACCCAATTCTGCAAGCTGAAACCACCAGTTTTCTGAGGAAAACTGGACTCGGCTGAAGATTGGTTAATGAGACTAGAGAAGACCTTCGAAGTAATGGAGTGCCCTGAGAATCGCAAAGCTCAACATGTGATCTACAAATTAGACGAAGATGCAGATCGATGGTGGAGAATCATGGTGTCAACATTACGAGCAGGCTACTATCCTGTCACATGGGAAATTTTTTTGGAAAAATTCGATGAGCAATACTTTCCTCCCTCTGTACAATTGACCAAAGAATCGAAATTCCTCCACATCCGACAAGGTCAAGAGGAGTCATTCGATGACTACTATGCCCGTTTCACCAATCTATCACGATACTCATCGCACCTGCGAAGGAACGATGACGAGAGCAGTATGGTAAATATACTGATTTACGGGCTGAAGTACGAAATAAGGGAAAGACTTATGTCTTAGCGGTTCCAATAATTAATTCATGCCGTGGAAGCATGTTAGCTGATTGAGCAAAAATTGAAAGAATTACAGAAGTCCAGACCCTTCAATAGCAGCAGCGCTAGTCGTAACAGATTTAACCGCGGAAGCTCCGCTCAGAAGAGGAAAGCACCTTGGGGTAATTTTTGGGGAAACAAGAGGCTGTTTCAGTCTGGCCAGTTGAACTTTCCAAGGGCACAGGGACCCCGACTGTGTCCAAAATGTGGGAGGTACCATCAAGGTACTAGCTGCGATGGGAAGCAGGTATACTTCAAGTGTCAAAAGCTTGGACACATCAGCGTACACTGTCCTCAGAGAACTGCGGAGATAAGGCCGCAAAACCCAGGCCGGGTTTTTGCTCTGACAAACGAGGAGGCTAAGAAGTCTCCGGAGATGATCCAAGGTACTATATCTCTTAATGGGAATTTACTGCAAGCATTATATAATTCGGGTGCTAGTCACTCATTTATTTCCTATGACTTTGCAAAACGTTTAGAAATGCATGCCTATAAATTACCTTATGATTTGATAGTAGCTACACCACTTGGCGCTAAATCGCTAGCTTCTGATGCATGCTTAAATTGTATTACGAGTGTGAATGGACGAGTTTCAAATGTAGACCTTATCTGATTATCACTTCATGGCATCGACGTCATACTCGGTCTTAATTGGCTGACGGCAAACAATGCAATGACTGACTGTGGTAATAAGAGGATATCATTCCCCCATTTACCAAGCAGAGATAAGATTGACGTGAGCCTGAATTCTCTCTCTGCTGCGGAAGCTGAAAGATGCATGAAGAAGGGATGCCAAGCGTATTCTTCTGGATCAAGGCAGAAGCCGAACCTACACTCAAAGACATCTCTGTGGTAAATGAATTTCCTAACGTGTTTACAGAGGATCTCACTGAACTACCTCCTATAAGGGAAGTCGAGTTCACCATTGAATTGATGCCTGGCACAGGGTCAATATCAAAAGCGTTGTATCGTATGGCACCAAATGAGATGCAAGAATTGAAGAAGCAATTGGAGGAACTTCTAGAGAAAGGGTTCATCCGTCCCAGCGTATCACCATGGGGAGCCCCAGTGCTGTTTGTGAAGAAGAAAGACGGAAGTTTTTGAGTCTGTATCGATTATCGCGAGCTGAACAAAGTGACTGTCAAGAACAAGTACCCACTTCCCAGGATTGATGATCTGTTAGATCAACTATCTGGTTCTAGTGATTTTTTGAAAATTGATTTGCATTCGGGATATAATCAGCTACGAGTTAAAGCTAGTGATGTTCCCAAGACGACTTTCAGAACCAGGTATGGGCATTACAAATTCCTTGTGATGCCTTTTGGTTTGACAAATGCACCTGCCGTGTTCGTGGATTACATGAACCGTATTTTCCGTCAATACCTAGATAAGTTTGTGGTAGTGTTTATTGACGTTATCCTTATCTATTCTAAAAGTAGAAAGGAGCACGAAGAACATCTGCAACTAGTATTGAGTATACTCAGGAATAAGTGACTCTTTGCTAAGTTAAGCAAATGTGAGTTTTGGCTACTAGAAGTTAGATTTCTGGGCCATGTCATATCACGCGACGGAGTTGCTGTTGATCCCGGCAAAGTGGAAGCAGTTCTGGACTAAAAGAGACAAGAGACAATGACGGAGATACGTAGTTTTCTGGGTCTGGCGGGGTATTACTGCAGATTCATACGAGATTTCTCACGTCTTGCCTTACCATTGACAAATCTCACGAGGAAAAACCAACCCTTTGTATGGGGTGAGGACTATGAGGATAGCTTTCATAGACTGAGGGAGAGGTTGACTACAGCACCAGTGTTGATTATCCCAAATTCGAGTGGGACTTATGTAGTCTATAGTGATGCCAGTAGGCATGGATTGGGATGTGTCCTGATATAGCAGGGCAGAGTGGTGGCTTACGCCTCTCGTTAGCTGAAGCCTCATGAGATGAATTATCCTACGTACGATTTAGAGCTTGCGGCTATCGTGTTTGCTTTGAAGATATGGAGGCATTATTTATACGGTGTGACCGTAGAATTGTACTGAGACCACAAGAGCCTGAAATACCTTTCTGATCAAAAGGAACTGAATATGAGACAACGTCGCTAGATGGAGTTGCGAAAAGACTACGACCTGGAGATCAAGTATCATCCGGGTAAAGCAAACGTCGTTGCAGATGCTCTCAGCAGGAAGTCGGTGCAGGTGGCATACATGATGATTCAAGAGTAGAAGCTACTTGAAGATTTTAGGGATTTGAACCTATCAAATCAAATTTGCGTGGGTCTCAACTCGCCAAATGAAGCCTACCTTGCGACTCTCCTTGTTAGTCAAGGAGAATATGATCTGAGGGATGAAGTCGAGGAAGCTCAGAGGCAAGATGATTGGGCTAATGCGATACGGGAGAATATCTCTTGGGGTGAGACCCAAGATCATGACCTATCACTTAGTGGATTGGTCAGATACAAGAAGCGAACTTACATACCGCCGGTTGATGAAATAAGGTGGAAGATACTGGATGAGGCTCATAAGAGTAAGTATACTCTACATCCAAGAATGGTCAAGATGTACCATAATTTAAGATTCGAACTCTGGTGGCCCGGGTTGAAGAAAGATGTAACCCAGTACGTGGCCGGATGCTTGACTTGCCAAAAAGTGAAGATTGAACATCGACGACCCCCTGGTCTTCTTCAAGGACTAGAAATGCCGGAATAGAAATGGGAGAACGTAACCATGGATCTAGTAGTGGGTTTACCCAAGATCAGGAATCACGATACAATCTGGGTAATTGTTGACTGATTAATTAAATCGTCACATTTTATCCCCATCAGTATCAACTATTCTCTGGAACGGTTGGCGGAGATTTATATCAAGGAAATCGTGACACTCCATGGTGTACCTAAGAGCATTGTCTCTGACCGGGATACATGATTCATATCCCGTTTCTGGCAGGCATTGCATGAAGCTCTAGGTACAAAGCTGAAGTTCAGTACGGCTTATCACCCTCAGACCGATGGTCAATCTGAAAGGATAATACAGACGCTGGAAGATATGTTAAGAGCGTGTGTATTGAATTTCAAAGGAAGTTGGGATCGACATCTTTCGCTGGAAGAATTTGCGTACAACAATAGCTATCATGCAAGTATACAAATGGCCCCGTTTGAGGCATTGTACGGGCGAAAGTGTCAATCACCTCTATGCTGGATAGAATCAACTGAGAGACAATTGCTTGGGCCGGATATGATTGAACAAACCTCAGAGCAAATCGCTTTGATCAAGAAGAGACTCCTAGCAGCGCAAAGCAGGCAGAAGAGCTATGCTGACAAAAGGAGAAGACCTCTAAAGTTCGACGTCAGCGACCATGTGTTCCTGAAACTATCTCCAGTAACCGGTATCGGTAGAACGCTTAAGAGACGGAAACTCAGTCCACGTTACGTAGGACCATTCGAAATTTTTGCTGAGCGAGGACCAATCGCTTACCATATAGCCTTACCTCCGAACCTAAGTAATCTCCATAACATTTTCCATGTGTCTCAGTTGAAGAAATACCAACCAAACCGTGATCACATCATCGAGTATGAAGACGTTGAAGCGCGACATGATAATACCTTCATAGTCGAGCTGGAGCAAATTCTCGATCACCGAGAGAAACGGCATAGAAATAGAACCATTCCGATAGTGAAGGCAGTCTGGAAGGGTTTGTCACCTAACGAGGCGACTTGGGAAACAGAGAAAGACATGAGGGAGAAATACCCAGAGTTTATGGCCCGAAGTCTAGTTACGATAGAGTAAACGAGGGGAGAAATGTAATACCCGAATAATTATTTATCTTAAATATTATATTTGATAAATAATACCTATTTTAAATAGGTGACTATATGGTCTCAAATTTCTGTATTGTATTTATTTTATTTCTAGGAAATTTTCCCTAGAATTGGAAAGATCAAAGACTAAATTTTCTAAATCTTATTAGGGATCATAAAATACCCTAAGATTATCATAATTAAAGTATAATCTTGATTATGTTATAAAAGGAAATTAAACTTGCAATAATTAAAATACTTGTAATTTAGTTAAAAATGCATAATTAAGGATATCTAAACTTAATTAGCATCCAAATGATATCTTAGAACCAAGATTAATATAATCCTACCTAATCCATTATAGGTGGCGAAATTTTGCTTAATTAAAAGGGAAAAGATGTCATCAAATATATTCTTATGAGCACATAAGATCTTGAACAAATATCAACAATAGTGTTTAGATTTTTCCAACACAAATCAAAGGCTTGGATTAGAATTAATAAAGCTAAATCCTAGGGCCTTAAGTTAACTTCATAAAGTGAAATCCTTGTGAAGTAAAATCAACCAATGAGAGTTTTCCTTCTAGATGATATGATATTAATTAAAAATAACAAATTGAAGAGTAAAAGGGGGGGTTTGTAGGTGTTGTGAGTGCGTGTGTGTATAAGTGTGTAGGTGTGTAAGAGTTGTGAGTGTTGTGAGCCTAGTGTAGGAGAGAGAAAAGTGTGTAGTTCTTTGTTTTGAGAGTTTAAAAACCATTGGGATTAATTCAAGACACAAGTAAATGAGAATCTATAGAAAATAAATTGTATCCTGAGATACGTTAATCATAGATCAAATATAAGGATTTATTATGAACAAGCATATTTTAAGCTTGGAGTAGGTTATCTCCAAAATCTTTTCCTCAACTTTTGGGATTAATCCTAAAATGATTAAAAGGCTAGTAAAAACCTCTAATGAAGCCATGATTGTGAGATTAGTAAGTTGAAGAAGAAAACTTAATTCAAACTACCATCTTTTCAACTAAACTACACAAGCACTTGGTATAACTAGGGATTGAAGCAAATACCTAAGGAGAAAAAATAGAGGAGCTTGGCCTCTTTAATTCTTCACACCAACACAATCAACTCTAATCCTTTGATCAAGAGTGTGAGAGTGTTCTTGGAGCAAGGTGGTGAAGCAAGTTGGAGGAAGGGTAGCAAGAGTCTTCAAGAGGTAAGTTCTTGATCTCTAGCTTTTAAGTTTCTAGTCTTTAGTTTTGTAGTTCTTAGTATAAATGCTAGTTTAATCTAGGAAATAGGAAATAAAATTCCTACTTTTGTTTTTAAGCCTCATTGCATTGAAATACTCTTGACGAGGTAAAAACATGGTAGGAAACAATTTTTGGAAGATTATGATCAAAGTAGCAAAGATCTGGCGAAATTTTATTGGTCAGTGATTCCTGAAGTCAGGGGTAAAAATGCCAGTATATTATGTTGAAGATGAGGTTCTAAAATTCTGAGAAAATTCATGGCTAAATTAGACATATAAGGATTTTCAAATATACCTAGATTGAATTATTTCAAGTTTTATGCTAGGAGATAAAAAATGTCCAAGGTTGGGCTACGTTTTCTGGATAGAGGATGAACACGTGAAAACTGGGAATTATCCTTCAAATTTGGGAAATAACCAGTATTTTTATTAAAAACTAGACATCCTAAGAATTCCAATGAATTTTACGGATCATCATTTTTATTTTTGTAGAATTAATTATGATTTTTCAATGTTAGGCGAAGAATCAGTCCAAATGCTGCCAACAGCATTTTTACGAAGTTTAAGGGAAAATGAATGAAAAATAAATACACCAGGGGTAAAATAGTCATGTGTGACTAAGATATCTGTTGGGATATTGTTTATGAATTAATAAATACGATATTACCCTTATAGGATATCTGTGATCGCATTTCGACCAATAGACGTAAGCTTAACTCTTATGCTTGTTGTATGTTTATATATGATAGTTGAATTCATAGACTAAGACTATGTCTTAGATGATTCATTATACATTCAGCTATATACGGGTTATGGTTATGTAATTCCGTCAAGTTTTCCTAGCGTTGAGGACACAAATGTACATCGTGGCACTGGTAAAGAGTGCAGACAAGGATAACATGCATGTGCGATGGCTATGTGTGGTTATTGTTTTTCATATGTGATTATGTACTGCTGAGATGTCATGAATAAATTGTCGTTCATATATTGTCTACATTAGTATGAGGTTAACCGTTACCTGAGGTCCGATGGGCATTGGACCTCAGCTCTTACCTTAGCTTCAGGATCCAGGGGACTCAGGATCGAGGACAAGGGTACAGAGCAAGCGTGAGAACCAGACGGAGACGTTATTATTTTTATGTATGCTTTATTATATTACACACTCAGATGAATGTACTGTCGTATGAACAACCAGATACACTGCAAACAATGTTATTCAGATACTCTTTATTTTGAAAAAAAAAATTCTGACGCTCAACTCTGATCAAAACGCTATGAAAACGTTTACAAAAATGGGGTGTTCAAGGGATAATAAAAAAGTGCGCCGATGAGAGAATCTGGACCCAACCTTATAGTGCTGTTTCAGAATATGCATGCATATCTGTTATAAGATGCCAAACATTTTGACACACACTAACAAACAAAGTTTCATGCATTTAATTTCCCCTTTTTCTCCGGCTCTTCACTCAAAAAAGTCTTGACAGGTGGCTACAGCTGTCGAGGAGGACGAGGACGAGGATGACGGCTATGAATCCAGAAGCCTAAGAAATACATCACATCAGGAGAAAAAGCAAAAGGACGGGCCAGACGATTTAAACGATCCTTCAAAACAGGGCGTGAAGAAATAAGTGTAACATTGGATTTTCAAAAGCAAAACAATTTTTTTTTTCTTTTTCATCGGAGTAGAGCATCGAAACAAGTAAAGGATTGAGTAACTGATAACCATTAACTGTGGCGTATCTGTTTGTTCATAAAGAACATTACATACATCTGAGTATTACAACGGTATTATTTACAAAAGGGTATCTTTAGTCGGGTCTCGCGCGTGCTGCTTGCTCTTGTCTTCGATCCTTGGTTCTCCGGACCCTAAAGCTATAAGAGCTGAGGTCCAATACCCATCGGACCTCAAGTAACGGTTAACCTCATGCTTATGTAACCAATATATGGATGACAAATATTCATGACATTTCAACAATAATCACTACAAAAACCCATAACAGATGTAGGAGATACATAATCAAATATGTAAGGCAATAACAATACACAGCCCATAAATATGTATGTTATCCCGGTCTGTACTATTCACCAGTACCACGATGTACGGTCGTGTCCTCAGCGCTAGGAAAACTTAACGGTATTATCATAACCACAACCCGTATATAGATGAATGTATAATGAAAGATCTAAGACAAAGTCTTAGTCTATGAATACAACTATCATATATAAACACATAACAAGCATAAGAGTTAAGGTTACAGTACGTGTCCGTACCTTCGTTGATGAATACGGTACGTCTGATGGTCGGAACGTGATCACGTCCCCACACTCTCTCTCCCTTATCTCTTCACTTTTTATCAAGCCTTGTTGGCCTCCCTCTGCTCCACATATGTTTCTTTCTGCATTGTTGGCCAAACACTCTCCATGGTTTTAATTTGCATGTGCTTTATACATCACAAATATTTTTAGAGGTAAAGTTTGAAGTTTATGGAGTCTCCTGAGAAGCACTTGAAATAACAAGAATTAAGGTACAATTTGGGGTTTTTACTAGCCTTTTAGTCATTTTAGGATTAATCCCAAAAGTTACGGAAATGACTTTGGAGATAACTGGAAAGAGATTTGCCGTGTCTCCCAAAAATAAACCAAGTTCGATTAGTGATTTGCAGAATTAGGGAACCTGGGTCGTTTCCCAACGAACTTGCAGCGGGCTCGATTAATAGCAATAGTGAACCAGAATGGTAAAATGGGGGTTTAGGGTTTAATGATTAAAACGGAACGAAATAGCATAATCAAAATAATATAAGCGAGAATCAAACGAGATGAAACGAATTGAATGCGAAGAAACGAGAATGATAAATGACCAACCCAACGTTCGATTCGAGAATCATGCATCATTGAACGAAATATAACTAATCACGTTTGGTTCCGGATGAATCGAAATCTCTGCATTCATCCGGAGAATCCCTCACCTAGACGATCGCCTAGAATTTATCCGAATAGTGGCGTCTCACTGTGCAATCGCACAGCAACACTAAAACCTAGTCCGAATTCAGAATATTAAATCTAATATTCGAACTATTTTCAGAATCGAATCTGATAAGATGAAAACAGAATTGATTAAGTTACCGATTAGGCACAAGTTCTCCGGACGAATCATGGAATCCTCATCGTTGGGTCAATCACGGGGTTTTAGCCGAGCATGGTGGGGAAAAGCGAAGAAAAGACGAAGAACACGAAGAACCCTAAGAACATGCGAAGAACAGTTGAGAGAATTCGAAACTTCTCTTCTGATCCACTCTAATGTCAAAAACGTGAATGCATAATGTTTGTGGCGGCTGCCTTACTTAAAAATAACCTAAAACGAAAATGGGCTCTAATGGTTTTAGCCCAAAACAGAAATAAAATAAAGCGGGCTTAAATTACAAAATTCGGGTCCAAATAAAATCCAAAATTGTACATTCGACTTTGGCTCCAAAATTGACCGCCTTCTTGACCGAATTTGCTCTTGATGTCTTCATAACAATTGTAGCTCTCTGAATCATCTGAAATATGAGACAAAATGAGGCAAATCCGATGTCTGGTTCAAGAGTTATGATAGAAATAGTGAAGCAACACAAAACTGGGATTTTATTATTAAAAATGGCTAAAATGCAATAAAAGGCCCAAGGCCCAAATAAACTTAAAAGCCATTATTTATTAGCTAAAGGGTCCTAAATTATTATTCAAGAGACAAAAATAAGTGTATAAAATATTCAATTATCAAATCCCCCACACTTATCTTTTTGCACTCTTGAGCAAAATTCAAAGAGAAAGACCTAAAGGAAAAACTCTTCTTTACTAATAATTGCTAACAATGCAAAAATTGAATCAATGGACAAAAAGTTCCAAAGACCAATCAATCAAGACCTAAATCCCTTCATCTCAAATTACAATTCATGGCGGTCTCAATCAATGATGCTAATCACAAAAGATGGTCTCACAAATGATATGCTCAATCAATCAGTCTCTCAAGTGTTTAAGGTAAATAAGTGTATCGCTCAAATTCTACTCAAGAAAATTGTTCTACCATAAGCTTGCTCAACTTCTACGTCTCCACTACTCACAACACATACATGCACAAATCAAGAGAGCTTGTAATTAAAGGTTGTAATGGGGCTAGGGTGAAGGTAGGTAATAGTATGGAATGAGAGGCTAAGCACCAAAGAAATCAAAAGGAAGAGCAGTGATTAACACAATCATTCTCTATGTATTAAACTTTTATTCTACTAACTGTTGCACTCTGAGCAACCCCCACACTTAAACACAAAACAAGTTGAAACCAATGCTCAATAAATCTTCAAGGTGAGGAATAAAATGGTTTTACGCTTAGGCTTGTAATGTGGCTTAGAAAAGAATGGGTCAAAAGGCACAAAGGGCCTAGCAAGGGAATCATAATGCAAGGGAAAGCTATTTGGCCAAAGTGAGGAGAATAAAAGAAAGAAAACAAGCTTCCATCATACTTATGCACGTAAGTGAAAAATGTAGTTTCAAAAGAAAAGGAGCAAGTTCTAGAGAACAAAAATCATGAGAGATGCACACATGAAAGAAAGAATGGCAAAAGATGAATTCCATTCATGCAGGCCCAAAACCTCACAAGGTCAATACCAACTTAGGCAATCAACAACATCAAATCAACTACCAAGACTTGTAATCGAAGAGTCAAGAATTGTAGACCAACCAGAATGATCCATTAAAACCAAAATGTCCACGTTCATAATATGTAGCAATCATAGAAAGAGAGACTTTTTTTTTCAAAAAGCAAGGTAGAAAAAAAAAAGAAAACAAATAAGAGAGAAAGAGGGAGAAGAAAGAAGAATACTCCCCAAGGGTTTATGGAGGAAGAAAGAAGAATCCTCCCCAAGGGTTTATGGAGGATAGATGGCGTCAATGAGGAGAGTCTCTGCTTCCTCAGGCTGCTGTGGGGATCCCTCATGAAATGGCTTGAGGCGATGCCCTTTAACCTTAAAGGTTCTTCTGTGGGTGAATCACATAGCTCAACGGCACCAAAAGGAAATATGTTAGTGATCACAAAGGGCCATCCCATCTAGATCGAAGCTTACAGGCATAAACTTGAGACGAGAATTAAATAGAAGAACTTTCGGCCCACGAGAAAATTCTTTCCTCAGAATATGCTTATCATGGAATGCCTTAGTCTTTTCCTTATACAACCGTGAGCTTTCATAGGCATCCAATCTAAGCTCATCTAACTCTTGCAGCTGCGCACTTCCTCTCCATCCGGACTTAGCCAAATCCATGTTGCATTGCTTAATAGCCCAATAGGCTTGATGCTCCAACTCAACAGGAAGATGACATGCCTTACCAAAGACAATCCGATAGGGAGACATCCCAATCGGAGTCTTGTAGGCGGTGCGATATGCCCACAAAGCATCATCTAGTCGCTTACTCCAATCTTTCGGGTAGAGTTGACGGTCTTACGAAGGATTTGCTTAATCTCTCTATTTGAGACTTGACTTGACCGTTGGTGCGTGGATGGTATCTTTGTGGAAACCTTGTGAAGCACTCCATACTTGCGCAACAAGGCACCCATGCTTCGATTGCAAAAATGGGAACCACAGTCACGATAATAGCTCTAGGAATGCCAAACTGCAGAAAATGTTAGACCTAACAAAGTCCACCACCACGAAGAATCATTAGTCGGGTGGCTTTCGCCTCAACCCATTTCGAAACATAATCAACGACCAACAATATGTAAGTGTAACCATATGAAGCGGGAAATGGACCCATAAAATCAATACCCCAAACATCAAAGATCTCACAAAACAATATAGGGTTTTGGGGCATCTCATGCCTACGGAAATACTCCTGTCCTTTGACGGTTATCACATGACTTGCAAAACAAATGGGCATCATGAAACGAGGGAAGGCCAAAACAAACCACATTCTAACACCTTCCTAGCGGTTCTTTGGGGTCCAAAGTGACCACCACGAGCGAAAGAATGAGCAAAATGCAATATAGAGTGAAACTCATGATCGAGGCACACATCTCCTAACTACTTGGTCACTACAAAATTTCCACGAGATAAGGGTCATCCCAAACATAATATTTAGACTCACTTTTCAATTTAAGGGTTTGGGCCTAGTGGATTCTACGGGAAAAACACCAGCTACCAAGTAGTTAACTAAATCGGCATACCATGGGGTCTTAACTTGCAGTGTAGAAGGCTGCTCATCGGGAAATCATCCCGAATAGAAGAGGGTGAGAGGGAGAATGAGTGATACGACTCAAGTGGTCGGCTACCCGGTTTGTGCTCCACTTCTATCTCGAATCTCCACATCAAACTCTTGGAGCAACAACATCCACCGGATGAGTCGTGGCTTAGCATCTTCCTTTTCAAAAGAAACTTTAAAGCTGCATGGTCAGAGAAAACAATGACTCTACTAGCTAGCAGATATGACCTAAACTTATCGAAGGCAAATACAATAGCCAACAACTCCTTCTCAGTAGTGGTGTAATTAGGCGAGCGAGAATCCAAAGTCTTTGAAGCATATGCAATGACATGGGAGGCTCTATCAACCCGTTGTGCTAAGATAGCACCAACCGCATAGTTGGAAGCATCGTACATTAACTCAAAGGAGGAGCCAATCGGGGGCTGAATCACTGGGGGCGTGGTCGAGCAACGCTTCAAGTGATCGAAGGCCGCCTTGCACGCATCATCAAAGACAAAGTCGGTGTCCTTATGCGAGAAGGTTGGACAAGGGTCGAGCAGTCTTGCTGAAATCTTGAATGAAACGTCGATAGAAACTGCATGGCCAAGAAAAGAGCGAACTTCCCGCACGAAGCGGGGTAAGGCAAAACGATAATAACATCTATCTTAGCGGGGTCTACCTCAATCCCTTTCCTAGACACTATGTGTCCCAAGACTATACCCGACTCAACCATGAAGTGACACTTCTCATAATTCAGCACAAGATTAGACTCAATGCACCTATGCAAAACTCTAGATAGATTAGCTAAGCATGCATCAAAATCAGACCCATATACAGTGAAATCATCCATAAACACCTCCATGCAGTCCTCTAGGAACTCAGAGAAAATACTCACCATACAACGGCCGAAAAGTGCCAGGTGCATTGCAAAGACCAAAAGGCATCCTCCGGTAAGCATATGTCCCAAAGGGGCATGTGAAGGTCGTCTTCTCTTGATCCTCAGGAGCAATATGGATCTGGAAGTATCCGAGTAGCCATCAAGAAGCGGTAATGAGACTTACCGGCCAATCGCTCTAACATCGATCAATGAAGGGTAGAGGGTAATGATCTTTGCGAGTGGCTTGGTTGAGTCTTCTATAGTCAATGCAAACTCTCCAACTATTACGAACTCGAGTAGGAATGAGCTCATTCTTTTGATTGGCTACCACGGTGACTCCGGATTTCTTAGGAACCACAATTTGGACTAACCCATGGCTATCGAAATGGGATAGATGATGCCGGCTTGCAGAAGCTTAGTGACTTCTTTCTTCACCACATCAAGGATAAGAGGATTAAGGCGTCTCTGCGGGGTTGCCTCACCGGCTTAGATTCCTCTTCCAATAGAATCCGATGCATGCACATAGAAGGGCTAATACCAACTATGTCAGCCAATGTCCACCCAATGGCTTTCTTGTTCGCCCTCAATAAGCTTAGCAGCTTCTCTTCTTGATCAGGCATAAGATTATTTGCCACAATGACTGGCAGCTGCTCATTCACCTCCGAAATGCATACTTCGGATGGTGCGGAAGGGATTTCAACTCTAGTTTGGGCGGTTGCTCGGTGGAGGAGAAGCTTGGGTGGTTGTTGCAACAACTCGATGTCATCACACCGGGAATACACGAAACCATATTCAAAGAAGCACAAGCGAAGGATTGTGTCTATACAACTCAAGGTTAACATCGAATTCGAGTTCATCAAAATCGAATTAAGCTCATCAAAATCGGAATCGGGATGCACGTTAGGATCGGGATGAAGCTCAAACTCGGAATCAATATCGAGTCTACAAGTAATGTAGAATCATCAAGCAAATCGAGAATCACCAAACAATGCGGTCTTAACCAAATTAGTGCAAACAGAGCACCATTCATTATCATCGCATGCACAAATAGGGGTATCACTCTCGGATGAAAAATAAGGATAATCGGCACACCAACCATTAAGAACATCATCCACGGCATCATCAATCACATCAATACGAGAAAATAGAATGCTCTTCCCTAGGATATTTCATGGCATCAAAGATATTGAAATTCACGAGATATATCACCAAACTCCATGGAAAGAGTACCGAATGCACATCTATCTTAGTCCTAGTTGTTTTCATGAAAGGTCTCCCTAGAATGATTGGTGACCTACTACTAGGAGACTCACCCTCCATATCCAAGATGTAAAAATCAGCGGGGAATATCAATTCATTAACTTTGACTAATACATCTTCAACTAAACCGAAAGGATGGGCATTACTCCTATTAGCTAAGCGAACAATGACACCGGTTGGACGCAAGGGACCAAGACCAAGAGATCTATAAACGAGATGCGGGCATGACATTAATAGAAGCACCTAAATCTAGCATGCAATCATCAAATCTATAGTTACCAATAAGGCAAGGGATAGAAAATGTCCACTGGATCTTTGCATTTACGAGGCATGGTAGAATTTGGATGAGTCTTGACACATTCGATTCAAACTCACTCGTTCATTCCCCTTGATCGCCTCTTGTTGGTGCACAACTCCTTGAAATTTGGCATATTTAGGAATTTGTTTAAGCGCATCTAAGAGAGGAATGTTAATCTCTACTCGTCGAATGTCTCAAGTATATCCTTCTCTTGTGCCTTTTCTACCAACTTCTTGGATTGAGCTGCTCTCGAGGAAAGGAAGAGGGATAGGAATGTCTTCCTCTTCACCTTGCTTGCATGACCTTTTTCTTTTCGAGTCAATCTTCACATTTCTGACTCGTTTTCGATGTGGAAGTCACATCTGCAGCTTGCTTAGGTTCCTCCAATTGCTTGCCAGACCGTAGTGATATAGCACTCACATTTCCCTTAGGATTGGGAATTGTTTGTGAAGGAAGGGAGTTGGATCCACGAGGTTGAAGGCTGGTTCAATGATGTTGCCAATTGCCCAATCTGTGTTTGCAAACTCGAATGGAAGTGTCGGTTTGTTGTTGGAACGCATATTGGCGTGACAAATTGCTTCATCATATCTTCAAGTGAGGAACCACCACCACTACTACTAGCTTTGTTGTTGTGCCGCTTTGTGGAGGTGGACATATGGCTGGTCGAGAGGTGGTGCTTGCAAAGGCAAAGGGGTGCAGGTTGTTCTTTGGAAAGTCGTGGTGCTGTACGGCCTCTGCTTTGGTAATTCCCAGTGCTGCGAAATTTGGTTACTCTGGTTACTCGATTTTGATTCAGCGAAAGTTGGGGTGATTTCTCCAACCGAGATTGTATGTATTAGAGAAAGCATTATTCATTGGTATTGTGGCCTTCTGGAAAAACACCAGCTGCAGCTACCGATTGGTCTTGATAGGCGGGATCATGCAAAGTAGGGCAAGAGTCGGTAGAGTGATAAGGGTCGAACAAAACCCACAAGAGTACCCATCTTGAGAAGGGGAAGGCTGTCTTATGCGTGTCACTTGCCAGTGCCTCACAAGGAGGTCGGATCATCAAGTCTAGTCTCTAATCTCTGAGAATCATCTTGGACTCGGAGCTTGAATATGGTAAACAGGAGTACTATTGGCTTTGGTGCCAAAGCTGCCGAGAGTTATCTCGCCATAATGGATATCAAGTCTCGGGCTTCTTGGTGTCTTGTTACTCATAGCCCCACCGCTAGAAGCATCCACCAACCCTTTGTCTACCGGTGATAGACCATCATAGAAAGAGTTGATCAAGTCTTTTCGAGATATCGATGGTGTGGACGGCTTGCACATAACCTTTTGAACCTCTCCCAATACTCATGCATAGTCTCCCCAAAGTGATCCGTCTAATGTTGCCAATTTCCTTATTGATTGCGGTTGCTCTTGAGGAAGGAAATATTTCTCCGAAATAACCTCGAATTTCAGTCCGGCTCCCTATAGATGAGGGTCAAGGTACAACAACTAATCCTTGGCTCCACCATCCAATGAGAAAGGAAAAGCTCTCGACTTGATATGATCTTCATCAATGGCAAG
This sequence comes from Acacia pycnantha, assembly GCA_025563575.1. Taxonomy (NCBI): domain Eukaryota; kingdom Viridiplantae; phylum Streptophyta; class Magnoliopsida; order Fabales; family Fabaceae; genus Acacia; species Acacia pycnantha. Next base: position 1,996,435 of record JAMWYP010000248.1, read on the forward strand.
TGGTTTCATAGTCTTTGCACACTACATGGAATTCCTTCAAATGCTTAATGGGGCACTCACCGCAAGACCATGAAACTTAGGCAACAAGTGTATTAGACCAGATTTAAGCTCAAAGTTAGCGGCAAAGTTAGGATATTGGATGCACAAAGGTTGATAATTGACATCAGTGCACCCAATTCCTTCAAAGTATGATGATTTTCTTACGCCATAATGTCCGTGAAACCGACAAGACTATCGAAATACTATCGAAGCACAATCGAAAGATCAACGAGAATGGACACAATCGAGATGGTCAGAAACAAGTCCAAAACAAGTCCTAGACACTATCAAATGATTTTTAAAATTTTTGGGACTTGGACAGGGAAACTCCTAGACTATTCTGGGACAGATAAAAAAAACAAAATAAATGAAATAAAATAAAAAAAATAAAAAAAATAAAAAATAAAAAATAAAAAATATTTAAATAATAAAAATAAAAATAAAAATAAATAATTAAATAAAATAAAATAAAATAAAATAAAATAAAAAATAAAAAATAAAAATAAAATAAAATAAAATAAAAAACTACTTCACTGTCAGTAATCAGACCGATGCAAATTCCCCGGCAACGGCGCCATTTTTGGAAAGAGATTTGCCGTGTCTCCCAAAATAAACCAAGTTCGATTAGTGATTTGCAGAATTAGGGAACCTGGGTCGTTTCCCAACGAACTTGCAGCGGGCTCGATTAATAGCAATAGTGAAACAGAATGGTAAAATGGGGGTTTAGGGTTTAATGATTAAAACGAACGAAATAGCATAATCAAAATCAAATAAGCAGAATCAAACAGAATGAAACAGAATTGAATGCGAAGAAACAGAATGACAAATGACCAACCCAACGTTTAGATTCCAGAATCATGCATCATTGAACGAAATATAACTAATCACGTTTGGTTCCGAATGAATCGAAATCTCTGCATTCATCCGGAGAATCCCTCACCTAGACGATCGCCTAGAACTTATCCGAATAGTGGCGTCTCACTGTGCAATCGCACAGCAACACTAAAACCTAGTCCGAATTCAGTCCTTGGGATGAACCAAACCGAATATTAAATCTAATATTCGAACTATTTTCAGAAATCGGACCTGATAAGATGAAAACAGAATTGATTAAGTTACCGATTAGGCACAAGTTCTCTGGACGAATCATGGAATCCTCATCGTTGGGTCAATCACAGGGGGTTTAGCCGAGCATGGCTGGGAAAAACTGAAGAAAAGACGAAGAACACGAAGAACCCTAAGAACATGCGAAGAACAGTTGAGAGAATTCGAAAACTTCTATTCTGATCCACTCTAATGTCAAAAACGTGAATCCATAATGTTTGTGGCGGCTGCCTTACTTAAAAATAACCTAAAACGAAAATGGGCTCTAATGGTTTTAGCCCAAAACAGAAATAAAATAAAGCTGGGCTTAAATTACAAAATTCGGGTCCAAATAAAATCCAGAATTGTACATTCGACTTTGGCTCCAAAATTGACCTCCTTCTTGACCGAATTTGCTCTTGATGTCTTCATAACAATTGTAGCTCTCTGAATCATCTGAAATATGAGACAAAATGAGGCAAATCCGATGTCTGGTTCAAGAGTTATGGTAGAAATAGTGAAGCAACACAAAACTGGGATTTTATTATTAAAAATAGCTAAAATGCAATAAAAGGCCCAAGGCCCAAATAAACTTAAAAGCCATTATTTATTAGCTAAAGGGTCCTAAATTATTATTCAAGAGACAAAAATAAGTGTATAAAATATTCAATTATCAATAACCTACTTCGAGCTAAAAATACACTTGTTCATAAAAAGTCCTTATATTTGATCTATAGTTAACATATTTCAGTACACAATTTATTTTCTATCGGTTCTCATTTACTTGAGTCTTGAATTAATCCTTATAGCTTTGGAACTCAAAATATCTTTTCTTCTCTCTCTCCTAAACCCTTGGCTCTCCCTCTTCCACATCACTCACATCTCTCTCTCTCTCTCTCTCTCACACACACACAAACTGGCCCCCTCCCCTTTTTTATTTTTTTATTCATTTTGTTATTTAATTAATTTTATATTTATCTATAGAAAATTCTCCCATTGGTTGATTAGGGTTCACATGGATTTCATTTTATGGTTAAATTAAAACCCTTGGATCTAGCTTTATGAGGTTTAATCCTAGCCCTCCATATCTAATATTTAATTAACATCCCTAATATGTGATTATCAAAATATAATTGGTTCCTAGATTAATCATGAGATTTTTTGAAATTAATTTAATTAATGAAGATCCAATTATCTACTAATTGTTGGCAATTTTCTTTAATTGGATTAATTATTTTCTCACAACTGTTGAGTTTACTTTGGTCATTTATTCTCCATGCATTAATTTAAAAATCATAGGGCAACTTGTGTTCCCTAAAATAAAATTTGGGTTTTGCCCCTTTGTTTATTTTAATTCCAAGAGAAATTGCCCTAGAAAATAAAGTAAATACACTACAAAATTTGAGACCACATATTCACCTATTTCCAATAGGTATTATTTACCAAAATATAATGTTTATAATGAATATGAATTTTAGGGTATTACAATAAGGGTGCATAGACTGTACAATGATAGTCATATAAATATGAATTTATATGGGAATCATGCATGGGTCAGAATTTTAATGAATGGTGATGATGATTATAAAAATAAATAATGTATTAGTAATATGAAATGTACTCACGCGTGTTACTCATCACTACTAATAGCGAGCATACTCGTCATTTTGGTGAGAATAAATATGCTCATCATTAATCTACACGTTGACTTGATTTTGGATGGTATTGTTTTAATTTAATTTTTAATATGTGTAAAATTTAAAATAAAGATAATCTTATAACTATGACTTCACATAAAAATAAATTTATCATTTAAAAATCACAATTAAAAGTTTTAAATTTCGACTATTTCAATTTAATCTACACCGTTCACATTTCATCACTATGACAAAGAGGTTTGAGTTTCTCTTATTATCTTTTTTTATCATTTTCTTCTCATAATCTCATATCCACCATTAGATTAAAATAATAAATGGTTCAGATTTAGTCTTTTTTAAAATTATTTTTATAAACATAAATAAGTAAATCTAAACTCTTGAAAACTATCTATACCATTAATAACTACAATGAAAACAATTAATTTATAAAATATTATAATAATAATTTCATAAAACATTAAATATAAATCATCTATTTCATGATTTAAGGATCACGATGAAATTATAAGAAGATAATGAAAAAGAGGACAATGAGAATATCCTCCTCCTTGATAGGAGGAAATGTAAACCCATTAAAATTTATATTTCATTTATCTCCAGTAGATTTTTATTTTATTTTTCTAGAAATTAATTCATACTTACCAAAAAGCTCTAGGAAATTGGTTCTAAAATTTAATTTAGGGTTAATACAACCTTTAATACCTAAACAGATCTCTATCTGAATTTAAAATAAATAAACACTTTGTTAAGGGATAAAGTCAATAAGCATGTCCCCTCTTCTTATTCAAGGGCGGTAGGAACAGATGAATTAGGCTGATTCCTTTTGTAATCTGTCGTTCTTCTGCACCAACGATAGAGGAAAAAAAGATAAAACTATCAACATATGCTTATATTCAGGAGAATGCGGTAGACATCCAACCATAGCAACTGATGAAAATACAGCTTAATTTCAAATTTGCAATCTTATTGCTTACTGCTGTCCAATGAAACAACCAGCTTGATCAATGCTCTTTCTTAAAATCACTTTTTATCCATCAGCATTACAAAACCCTACGAGGAGATAGCAAAAACCTCTGAAAGAGCTTTAAAATTAAGAAGAAACTTCTCAAGAATAGTTTCCCCACTACTACTATTAAAGTAAGATGATAAAAAGAGCATTTAAAGAAAAGTGGAGGATGAACCAAGAGTTCAACCTTTCTTTTTCAAATTAGAATCACAGATGAGAGTTCGTGTAACATCCCGTTTTTCAAAAGTAGTATAAATTTTTTTTCATCAGAATAGGGCATCGGAGCAAGAGTGTAACTGATATATATATTCAAAATGCCCACTGGCTAATTACAGAGACGGTACGATAACCGAGAGTTTTCAAAAGTAAGAACAACAAAAGTGTCTTCCTGGCGATCCCTACGCCGTGGCAACAAAAGATAGTCTCAGTAGGATCTCTAAGCTTGCTGCTTGCCTCTCTCCTCGGTCCTCAGTCCTCCCGACCCTGACGCTATGTTAAGAGCTGAGATCCGCACCGGATCTCAAGTAACAGTTAACCTCATGTTTACATACACACATATGGGTTACGAACAACATTAACACAACATATGAATCACACCCAACCAATGCAAATGTATCACTCCCAAAGATGCGATATATCGCTCCCACCTCACAGATGTATCGCTCCCAAAGATTACAGATGTATCCCTCCCAAAGATTACGAGATATATCGCTCCCAGCATGCATACAGTTATCTTCTAACATCAATATGCATTCCAACAACACACCACATATATACATACCATACACACATCACACACATGCATAATATAACCATTAGAGTTAGTGTTACAGTACGCGAACGTACCTTAATTGACGGTAAACGGTATTTCTGTCGGAATACGGTACGACAGTTGATCAGAACGTAATCAGGGATATCCTTTCAAGATAACAACACATTTATTAAGGATCTATCATTACGACGGACATTTTAGTCATAAATGACCATTTTACCCCTGAGCCCCTAATCGGCGGAATTTTGCCAGTACTTCGTTACTTTGACTCTAATCTTCCAAAATTTTGCCATAACTCTTCCCCCAACACTATTTTCGAAATTAACACCTTAATTACCCCTAAAAATGATATATAATCATACTTGGAAGATTAAAGATCAAAACAACCTCTACACTAAGAACTTCAAGAACTACCGAACTAAAACTATGAACCGAAGAACTTACCCTCGAAGAACTTCGCTGCTACTTCCTCATGCTCCTCCTTCTCTCTACCCTCTCTCTCTAATTCGAAATATTGCTCTTGAATTGTGAGAAAATAAGTGAAGATGTGAAGGCTATTTATAGGCAAAGGTTATGGATTTCAACCGTTGGATCTTCTTTCGTATCGACGGCTCAGAGGAGGTAGATGTGGCATCTTTGTACATCACTCATTCTCCTCTTTTCTCCACCACAAAAACGTCCCCCTATGTCATCGTTTCCAAAAGTGAAGTCATCCTGATGATGTCACTTACTTCCTCAAGAAGTTTTATACCGATAAAGTCCCTGTTCGGTGTTCTAATCGCGTAATCTTACAGAATCTTAGAAATCCGGCAACATAGCCCTGAAGGTCAATTCTTCCTATTTGGAAATATCTTGGTTAACTAAATTTTTGATTCCATTCAGGGCATTTCGTTGCCTGCCGAAGATTTTCGGATAAACGCTTCCATTTTAAATCGTTTGGAGTAACGTCAACCTCGGACAAAAATTCACCGATTCATAATATGTCCAGATGTTTATCAACTCATCCCCGATATTGAGTTAGGATTTATTTTCTATAGGTTTTCATTTCTACTATCTCGCCTTATTTCTTTTCGTCTTATTACAAAAGCATTCCGCCGGTCACGGAAATGACTTCTGAGACAGCTCAATCCGAGATAAAAATTCACTTGTCTATAAAATACTCTGACCTTAGAAACCTTATTCATGGTTTTTAAGATAGGATTTAATTTCTATCAGTGGTCATTTATCCTATTTGCTTTTTCACAAAATATCACAATTTATATTATTATTTTAATCCAACTTGCAACAAAATATCAATATATTTTTTTGCTTCATTCTTATCTCATTTTCCCTCAAAAAATTCGGCTTCACTTTCTTTTTATTTATTTATTTTTCATTAATTAATATTATATAAAATAATTTTTTAATAATTTTTTATATAATTTTTTACAAAATTTTCCTATTGGTCCATACTTGGATTTAGTCTTAAAATTACTTAATCTCATATATTTTTCTTCATATTTTCCAATTAATTATAAAATATATTTTATGCTAATTTTAGCCATAAACCACTAATTACAGGGTTTTACATAATTATCCTTGGATTTTCCCTTAATCCAAGCTTAACAATTAACCAAAAATTACTTAATTAATCCCTTACTAATTGTTGACAATTTTCTTAATTAGGATTAATTATTTTCTCACAACTATTGGACTTACATTGGTATTTTATGCCTCACATAAAATATTAAAAATCATGGGGTCAATTATGGCCCCACAATACTTTTTGATTTTCCCCTCATTATTTTTCAAGGGAAATAATCCCAAAAATTATCTAAATTAGAGACAACATATTCTCCTATTTTTAATAATTATTTTATTGTCTCTCAGGATTTATCACAGTATTTTGTGGCTCCTAAATTCATTTAGGGCCTTTTAACACTCTATTTCTTCCAATTTCACTAGAAATTACCTTAAAAATAAGATAATTATAACTTATTATTTGAAACCTCATATTCACCTATTTTCAATAGGTATATTTTATGATATTTACCCTAAATCAGTTTTTAGGGTATTACAGTTCATAGGGTGAAGTAGCAGCAGAAAGGAGTTCTAGTTTATGAAATCCCTGTTGGTAAGATCCATATAATAAAGAGGGGACAAGCAAAGGATAGTGTTTCCTTTCATTCTCATTCCCAACCCAAGTTCTTGAAAGTTAAAGCAACCAAAACAGGACAATCATCAATTAAGACAAATAAAAATCAGCCATTGACTCTAATCCTACGAATAGGACAAAGCCCAATCATATTAGAGAATTGCAACTAAAACTTCAATATAATAGAGGAATCAATCAAGTGTGATTGATAGGTTTGGCATCTAACTCAAGTGAGTTTCCTTCTATAGGTCAGGGTCAACGAATATAATTAAAAATAAAGAATAACAGGTGAAAAGAATGTGTTTAGATGGGGCAAAATTTGGGGCACGTTGTTGTGGTGAAAAGTGGGTTAAAAAATTGTAATATATACCTTCTTTATTGGCAAAAAATGCTTAACAACAGAGATGTTTAGGTGAGCAGCTATGTATAACATATTTTAAGAGAAAATTTCGTGAAAGAAACCTCACAATTCCTTGAACAAAATACGGATTGGAACCATTAGAGGGCTGCCTAGGTGGATTTGAAGTAGAAATTTTGACGAAGAACCAGGGGCTCTGGAGAAGAAGGTTGGAGAATTGGATTCGAAAGTTCACCATTAGTTTGAAGGATATGACCAGGGACATAAACTGAACAGCTTTACTTCAGAAAAGCTCAGAATAACATCAACAATAAGACTAACAAAAATAGCATGACAGTTTTCTTCTAATTCCATGAGAACAAAAACTTCCATTTTCCGAATCAGTTTTAAGCCGGGAAAAGTTCTTTCCTATCCACTAGAAGCTTTTTCTTGGAGATTATACGGATTCATAACAAAAGAAATGCCTAAAATCAAGCACAGTCAAATGAAATAGGAAAATGAACAAAACAAAATCCAATTGAATATTGTTTTCAAGCCACATACCCATGTTCTTCCTCAGTCCAAGGCGTGCCCTTCTTTTTGTCGATGTCAGTATTCTTGGGAGGCTTTTAGTTGAACGAAATTTGACAAGTTGAATTCCTATTGGAGGAGGAGGAAATGGGCCTGTTTGGCTACGCGGTCAGGGCAAGCGTTAAGCGTTGGAGTGTGAAAAAATATCAATGTTAGAATATAAGGGAATAATTGATTAGTTAGTGAATTAGTTAGGGCCCTAGGCTATATAAAGAGTCTTAGGCTAATGAGATTAAGGTGTGGGGTGTGGAACCTTCACCATTACTCTTTGTAAGAGCATTATGTTCTATTGTTAATAATAAATCATTCTTCATCTTCTTTCTCCCTATTATCTTCTCTAATTATATACTACTTAACATGGTATCATGAGCAAGGTTTTGCCAATTTTTTCTGTACCTCCACCTATCGTAGTGCCTCTATGTGTGGTACATTTTTGAAGAAAATGTCATATGTTCCAAGCAATTTTCAAGAAATTATCTTATAATCCAACCCAAATCCTAGAAAGGGCCAAATTGAACGCACGCATGAAGGTTGGTGGCTGCGAACCAGGAGAGAAAGAAGGAATGGGTTGTGTCCACCGTGGATTCAAGAAAGTCCACCGTGCTTGTGTAGACCAACCATCACGTGAAGCGGGTCCCAAAGAGTATCCCCACGCAAGATTGGCTTGAGTCCAATGGAGTTAACACGAGATCATCGTGGCTATTGAAGCCGGTGGAGAAACGGGAAAGAATGGCCCATAATTGAGTAGAGTAGAGAGCAAAGATAGGCCTCCTCCTCCAGGTCACACAATTCATCCGCAACCAAACCCCAAGAACGGCAGACGCACGAACGCGAGACGCACGAAAGGCGAGAGAAATATCTAGACTCAGCCCATGTGATCTCCGAAAAGAATCTTGCTCCGCCACGATCTCCGCCAAAGCAAGAACGGAAGACGCACAAAAGGCTTCGTCCTTGCGATCTTTGGAAAGAATCAAGATCTTTCGACCTCACGATCTTCGGCAAGAATCAAGATCCTCCATGATCTCTGCCGATGCCCACTGTCACTTTGAAGAACCGAGAAACAAGAACGCCACGATTTCCACTACGAACAGACACTTCTCCAATTTCGAACTTGACCGGTAAATAGGCAATTTGAGATTCCAAGTTCTCTCATCTTCGTCACTGTGATTTCTGAATTGAGAAGATTGCTTGATGGGAAATTATGATGGTGCCTTGAGTTCTTGGTGTTGGATGCCATTATTTTTTATGTTCAAGTTGTTTTTTTGAGTTCTTGTTGTTTCCTAAAAAATCATAATTGGCTATCAAGGTGATTAGAGCTTCGAATCAATGCGGTGGTGATCCATTCACATTGTCATGCGGTGGCAAAGGATTTTGCTAAGTCATCATGGTTTTGCTTCAACTTCTATTTCACTGAGTTTAGTCCCTATTTGTGTTTTAGAAGTGGGTACACCATGGCTCAGTTTTCCAAGAACATGCATTTAGGTTTTGGTTTCAACTGCTAAAAAAAAAAGGTGGAAACATCTCTCTTGATGTCTTAGCTGAGGCTAAGAAAGCTTTGCAAATGACGAAGAAGTTGTCAGAGAAGCTAAAGAAAATTTCTCAGTTGAACAAGAGTTCTACCAAAGTGGGAAGGAGACGGAGTTGTTGTCAGTAGCCAGCCATGCATCATTGTTGCAGCTGGAAATTGTATCTGGTTAGAAATTAGCGAAATAAATTAGGGACAGATTGGTTGAAGCAAGAGATGAGTTGTGTATTCTAATAATTGAATATGGTTCTTCATTCCAAGAATGGGACATTATTGGCATCCAAGTCACATAACAAGTTTGATGTTGAAAAGGGCACTTCCAAGTTCTGATAGAAGTTGTGGAAGAAAGTGTCTTGAGGATATCATGTAATTTTGCATATTGAAAATTGCAAAGTTTAATTCACCTCACTTTCCTATATTTTTGTGTTTTTTGGTCAATCTGAAAGTGTAGAATAGAGACAAAAATGATGGTTCAAGTAATCAGGTGCATGGTAAAGCACATGAGAGAAGCAAAAGAGTATTCTTGGTGTCACCTACAAGAGAAGTATGCTTGAAGTGAATAGGAGAAGATTGTCATGAAGAAATCTTTTGTATTATTTTTGTTGGTTGAAAAACTAATCAATTTAATTCAACTTATCCCCTTATTTTTGTGTTGTTCAAGTTGAGCACCTTATTAAGTAGAGTTCAACTTGTGGGGGCGTGTTAGAATATAAGGGAATAATTGATTAGTTAGTGAATTAGTTAGGGTTAGTGAATTAGTTAGGGCCCTAGGCTATATAAAGGGTCTTAGGCTAATGAGATTAAGGTGTGGGGTGTGGAACCTTCACCATTACTCTTTGTAAGAGCATTATGCTTTATTGTTAATAATACATCATTCTTCATCTTCTTTCTCCCTATATTATCTTCTCTAATTATACTACTTAACAATGGCTTTTCAAAGAAAGTTGGGTGAACAAAAAATCTCCTTATCCTTTGAAGTTAGGCATGCGAGCCTCACAACTCCAACAGAGTTGGATGTTCAGTTTTTTGCATGGTTATCAAATCCGGACCTGACCGGCCGGTTCAGACCGGAAACTGGCCGTGTAACCGGTCTGGTCTGCCATAGAAACCGAGGTCAAAATTTTTTTTTTAAAAAAACGGCAATTGAAGACGTTTACAAAGAAAAAAAGAGAGAGATAGAGAGAAACAGATCCAGTGATAACAAAGCATATGTGAACAAATCCGGTGAGAAGAGTTAACATCAAAAGAGAAGAATGATAGTGACATGCGCAACAGATTGAACACGAAAAATGTTGAGATTCTGAGAACCCGAAGAGAAATGTAGTGAAGAAACTCGATCATCAAAGTTAGAATGTTCCGGTGTGTAATACCCGGATAATTATTTATCTTAAATATTATATTGGGATAAATAATACCTATTGTTAATAGGTGAATATATGGTCTCAAATATTGTGTTATATTTACCTTATTTTCCTAAGGTAATTTCTATTGAAATTAGAATGAATAAAGTGCCAAAATCCCTAAACACACTTATGGGTCATAAAATACCCTGAGATTATTATGATATGTCTTAAGAGGCAATTAAATATTTTTTAAAAATAGGAAAGTATGTTGTCTCTAAATTAGGTAATTTATGAGATTATTTTCTTTGGAAATAAAAGAGGCAAAATCCAATATAATGTTGGGGAACATAAGTTGCCCCATGATTTTTAAAATAATACATGGAGTATAAATGACCAATGTAAACAAAATAGTTGCGAGAAAATAATTAATCCTAATTAAGAAAATTTTCAATAATTAGTAGATGATTAAATCTCCATTTATTAGAGATTAATTAACATGTTTCAAAGACATAATTAGGGATGTGTGACCCTAATTAATTAAGCATGATTAAGTAATGTAAGAGATGAGATTAAAATACTAATGATCATGGTTAATTAGAGAACCAATCATACCTTGGCAATTATAGTAAATGGCAATTAAAACTCTTGATTAATATGATGATTAGGGATTTCTAATTAGAGTTGACAAGTCAATATAAATCAAAGGCCAAGGTTTGATCTCATAAAGTTAATCTAATGGTTCTAATTAATTAAAGCCTAAATCCTTGCCAAATTGAATCAACCAATGGGAGCACATGAATATAGGATATTTGTGCAAGTGGAAGCAACATCCTTGGCCAAAAAGATGCCATGAATTTCAAAATTGTGAAGAGGAAAGGAGAGAGAAAATGTTATGTGAGGTGTGTGTGAATGCATAGGCAAGTGGATGGGAAAAAGAAAAAAGAGATATTTGTTGAAAAAGCAAATAGGATAAATGAGAACCGATAGAAAATAAATCATATCTTGATGTAATACCCTAAAATCTCACTTGTGATAAATAGAGTAAATACCCATTTTGGTCCCTGAAATAACACGCGCTACCCATTTTGGTCCCTGAGTAAAAAAAATGTGATTTTAAGTTCTTAAAAAGGAAAAAAATAGGTCCCTTTTAGTCCTTTTAGTCATTTTTTGTGGGCATTTTAATCCCTCACAAATTCCCAAAAAGTCCTTTTTAGTCCCTAAAAAGGACCAAAAATGACTTTTTTTTTACTCAGTGACCAAAATGGGTAGCGCGTGCTTTTCCAGGGACCCAAAAGGGTATTTACTCTGATAAATATCATAATTTAGTAATAATACCTATTGGAAATAGGTGAATATGTGGTCTCAAATCATGTGAGGTAATAATCTTATTTTTCTAGGGTAATTTCCCTTGAAAATAAAAGAAATAAAGTGCCAAAAGTCCCTAAGTAAGTTTGTGGGTCATAAAATACCCTGAGAATATTATGATAAATCCTTTGAGGCAATTAAATATTTATTAAGAATTAGAGAGTATGTTGTCTCTAATTTAGGTAATTTATGGGATTATTTTCCTTAGAAAATAATGAGGCGAAATTTAATATTATTTTGGGGAACATAAGTTGCCCCATGATTTTTAAAATAATACATGGAGCATAAATTATCAATGTCAGTGTAATAGTTGTGAGAAAATGATTAATCCTAATTAAGAAAATTGTCAACAATTAGTAAGTGATTAAATAAATAATTAATGGCTAATTGTTTAGGCAATGAATAAGGTGAATTATATAAATACCTAAAAGTTTAATTAGCCAATAGAATAATTACTAATTAAGATAATTAGGGCATAAGCTAAGTTTTTAAAAAGAGAGTTGAAAAGTCAACATTTGGGGGAGGGAAAACCGAAAATTTGAAGGGAAAAAGAAGAGAAAGATGCTAGTGTGAAAAGGGTTATAAGTGTGAATGCATAAGTGGCTAATATCATGATATTTTGTGAATAAAGCCAACAGGATAAATGAGAAACGATATAAAATAAATCCTATCTTGAAATCCTTGAACTAGGTTGTAACATCCCAATTTCAGAGCCAAATTTTTTTTTTCATCAGAGTAGAGCATCGGAATAAAAAGCATCGAGTAACTGATACAACGTTAACTGTGGCGTAACTTCCTGTTCATAAAGAATAGTACATTTTCTGTTCAGGACTTTAATATACTCGGTCGATCATTACTTTGTCTTCACGTGTCTTTGTCCACTCGGCTTACTCTTATCCTCCGTCCTTGGTATCTCGTATACCGATACTATAGTAAGAGCCGAGATCCAATGTTCATCGGATCTCGAGTAACAGTTAACCTCATGCTTATATAACGATATATGTTCAACAGATATTTCTAGGATGAATTACAGCAATGATCTTGTGATTCAATATATGATCATTTAATAACAACTACCCTACAAGCAAAGTTATTTGTCTGCACTTTAAACCATGTGCCACGATGTACGGTCGTGTCCTCAGCGCTAGGAAAACATACGGGATTATCATGTCTATAACCCGTAAGGCTGTAATAGTGATTATCTAAGTTCTTTACCTTAGTCACACTTGATTTTGACTAAATTCGAAATTCGACGGCTGGCACGACGACTCGTCCGTCGGACAGCGGAAAAACAGCGGTTCGACAGCGGTTCGAGTCTACAGATATCCTATAAGGATAAATATCATTTTTGTCAATATTTGACATTATAACGGGCATTTTAGGTACAAATTACCATTTTGCCCCTATTCCCCTAATTGACGGAACTTCGTCAGCACTTCGTTACTTTGACTCCCAACTTTCAGAAACTCAATCCCTATTATGTTTTTACCTCGTCAAGCATCTTTCAATGCAATAAGGCCTAAAAACAAGAATAGGAATCTCATCTCCTACTTCCTAGATCTAACTAACAATTCTAAAACTACCGAAAGAACTACGAAAGCTTAAGTACCGAAAAACTTACTCAGAGCTTCGCTGCAAATTTTCCCCGGCTCCTCCTTCTCTCTACCCTCTCTCTATTTTCGGCCTAGATCTTGTGAGAATGGTGTGGGAATTTATGAAGGTGCAAGCTCTTATTTATAGGCATTTTGGTGGCACTATTCATACTTTATCATATCGGATTCTGACCGTCGGATTGAACTTTGATGAAATGGCTTCATCTTGGCCATCCATCCTCTTGGTCGACATAAATAGGCAAGGTGGTAGCTTGTGATGTCATCTAGGATGATGTCACAAGTTGCTTTATGCACTTGACCCGACAGAATTTCCCCGATCAGTGTCCGATTCGCGTAATCGCGTAAAATCCCAAAAATTCAGAATTACAACTTTGAAGACATTTTCTCACTTATTAGAAATGTCCGGGATAAACAATTTTTTGATTCCATCCAGGGTTCCAACGGTCCTGTGGAAGTTTCTCGAAAAACGTGTCTGCTTACTTTAATTCACTGGAATTGTCACTTTCTGGACAAAAATTCACTGACTCCAAATATGTCCAGATAATCATAAACTCATCCCCAGATGTTGAGTTACCATTTATTTTGTTCAAATTCTAATTTTATGACTATCTTCCTTTTTATCAGATTTTCCCTATTTCGTCTTATTACTAACTTCTTCTACCGATCTCGGAAACGACTCCAGGTACAGCTCAATTCGAGATAAAAATCCACTTATCAATATTATACCCTGACATTAGAAATCCTGTTCCTGGTTCTCTAGATAGGATCCGATCTCCATCGGTGTTTATTTATTTTTTACTATTTTACTTTAATTAATATTTAATTAGAGTTTATTATTTACACTCTTTCATTATTCAATTTTTTTTCTTTTTTCTTCTTTTCCCCCTTTTGATGTCGGCACACACACATATATTTTATATATATTTTTATTTTTATTTAATTAATTATCTAATTATTATTTTAATTATTTTTACATAATTTTTCATAACTTTCTCCTATTGGTACATTCTTGCATTTAGGCTTTAAAATTACTTAATCTCATTTATTTTTCTCAATATTTTCCATTTAATTAGAAAATATATTTATGCTAATTTTTAGCCATACACCACTAATTATAGGGTTTTACATAATTATCTTTGAAGTTTCCTTTGTTTAAGCCTAAGTAATTAGCCAATAATTACCTAATCAATTTCTTATCAATAGTTGATAATTTTCTCAATTAGAATAACTCATTACCTCACCACCTTTGTACTGACATTTGTGTTTTATCTCCCATGCATTATATTAGAATTTACGGGGGTATTTTGGTTATCACAATACTTTTTGAGTGTCCCTCTTTAATTTTTTCCAAGTTTATAATTTATTAAATTACCAAAATTTGAGACAATATACTCTCTAAATTTTAATAATTATTTTATCACCTTTCAGCATTTTTCACAATTTTTCTAAGTTACTTATGTCCTACAAGGACATTTTTGTCATTTGGCACATTATTAGTTTTTCCTCTAATTTCCAAGAGATTTTCCTTAGAAAATAAGATAATTATAACTTAATATTTGATACCTCATATTCACCTACTTTCTATAGGTATAATTTTACCAAATTATGATACAGATTTTTAGGGTATTACATAGGTATTAAACAATTGGACATATTATGAATCAGTGAATTTTTGTCCCGAAGTTGGTGTTTGCCGAAGTCATTTCCGTAACCGACGGCGTTCGTCCTAAAATGATCAATGAGGCTAGAAATACCCTTAGTGGGACCAAAATATTTGTTAATCCATATATTTCTCAAGAGAAAGAATAGATCTCCAAGACTATGTCGATGAATTTTTGAGATTAGTTAAGATTACGCGATTAGAACACCGAACAGGGGATTTTATCGGGTAAGTTCATAAAAGTGAAGGGATGACATCATAAACTTGTCAAAGAAGTAAGATGAAGTCATCAATGACATCATAAACGTGTCAAAGAAGTAGGAAGAAATTACCAAAGTTGCCATAGGAATTTTCTATAAATAGGCCTCATTTGCTCTTGAAAATTCACACCAAATCTCAAGAGTGATTTCGAAATATAGAGAGAGGTTAGAGAGAAGGAGGAGCTCTGGAGAAAGAATAGCGAAGTTCTGGGTAAGTTCTTCGGTCCCTAGTTTTTAGTTCGGTAGTTCTTGAAGTTCTAGGGGTAGATGTTGTTTTGATCTTTAGTCTTCCAATATATTGTAGATATCATGTTTTAGGGTTAAATATGGTATTTATTTCGAAAATATGTTGGAGAAAGAGATATGGCAAAATTCTGGAAGATTAGAGTCAATGTAACGAAGTTCTGGGGAAATTCCGCCGATTAGTAAAGTCAGGGGTAAAATGATCATTTATGACTAAAATGACTGTTATGGTGTTGATCATTAATTGAAACGTTATTATCCTTATAGGATATCTGCGATTACGCTCTGATCAACAGTCGTACCGAAAGTCCGTCAATGAAGGTACCTTCGCGTACTGTAACACTAACTCTGATGTTTATTGTATGCGTATATGTGCTATGTATATGGTATGCTTATATAAGGTAGCTGATAGCTCTGTGGTATGTTTATGTACTGTTGATATGTTTGGCCACACATATGTCAGGGGGCTTATGTGCTGACAAGGTACGTTTGCTAAGGGCCACACATCTGTCAGGGGACTTATGTGCTATTGCTAAGGGCCACACATTTTATGTGCTATTGAGATACGTTTGCTAAGGGCCACACATCTTATGTGTTTACGGGATACGCTTGTTGTACTTTTGTTTGAGTGCTCTTATACTGTTTATGTCGTGAATATCCGTAGTCCATATATTATGTATGTGAACATGAGGTTAACCGTTACCTGAGGTCTGTATGCATTGGACCTCAGCTCTTAACTTAGCTTCAGGGTCAGGAGGACCGAGGACCAAGGATAAAGACAAGCAGCACGCATAGAGAAGCGGCTGAAGACTTTCTGTTGTTATGTAGTTATGTTTACGTTAAACACTCAGATCAATGTACCGTTACTGAAATAGCTAGTTGGCATTTTGAATATAAGTATCAGTTACTCTCTTGCTCCGATGCTCTACTCTGATGATTTTAAATGAAAAAATTTTATACTACTTTTGAAAATGGGATGTTACACTTGAAATATGTGAACTAAGTATCTAACATCAGAACATATTATAAACAAGTGAATTTTTATCCCGGTGTGGGTTATCTCCGAAGTCATTTCCGTAACCGACGGGGTTTATCCTAAAATGACTAAAAGGCTAGTAAAAACCCTTAATAGGACCATCATCTTTTTTAACCAAATATTTCTCAAGTGATATCATAGACCTCCAAGATTACCTCAAAAAGTATTTGAGAATATTAAGAATATCCGATTAGAAACACTGAGCAGGGGAATTTATCGGTAGGAGAAAATCACAAAGAGATAAGATGACATGGGATGACATCATTTTTGGAAGAGAGAGGGGGGAGGAGGTCGGCCATGAGGGTTGAGTGGTGAGGATTTGAGATGTCAAAAACCCTAGATCTAATGGTTAAGAATGAAGTAGAAAAGTTCAAGATAATTACCTAAGTTGCCATAGCAAAATTCTATAAATAGGCCTCTTGATTCATTTGAATTCTCACACCGAATTGCAAGAGCAATTCAAAATGTAGAGAGAGGTTAATGAGAAGGAAGAGCTCTGAAGAAGGAGAGCAAGGTTCTGGGTAAGTTCTTCGGTCCCTAGTTCTTGAAGTTCTAGGTTAAGTTCATAGCTTATGTTGTTTTGAGCTTATGGTATTTATTTCGAAATTATGATGGAGAAAGAGATATGGCAAAATTTTGGAAGATTAGAGTCAAAGTAGCGAAGCTCTGGCGAAATTTCGCCGGTTAGCGAAGTCAGAGGTAAAATAGTCATTTGTGACTAAGATATTCGTTAGGATATTGTTTATGAGTTAATAGATACGGTATTACCCTTTAGGATATCCGGGAGGTCCGGAGTCGGGTTCGAAAGGCCAGACAATTGGCCATTACACGGTGAAAGGTACGTTCGCGTACTAGTAACACTAACTCTGATGTTTATTGTATGTGTATATGTGTTATGAGTATTGTATGTGTATATGTGGTTGATGATCTGTTGTGTGTTTATGTGCTTTTGGGATACATTCACTGTGGGTGACACATGTGTAAGGGAACATTGGCTGTGGGCGGTACATTTGCATTGGTTGAATGTGATAAATCTATTGTGTGCTCATATACTGTTAAAGTTGTGAATGTCTGTAACCCGTATATTGTGTATATAAGTACACACGAGCTTTACCCCCGGGAGCGCCCAGCACCACGAGCTTTTTTCTAGAGCAAAAGTACACACGTGGTTACGTTTTGGGAGCGCCCAGCACCACGGCCGTTAGTTGACCGTTAGTCAACCATTAAATTGGATGGAAATGAACAGTAACTCGGGTGAAATTACACTTTTGCCCTTAGTTTTAAATAAAAATTACCCTTTTGCCCTAAGTTTTTTTTTAAAAATAAAAATACCCATCCCCAGTGGGCCCCACGACCGGCATTATCACTTTTTCGATAATGCCTCCTCATCCTTCTTCTCGTCTTCATTGAATTACCATAGCCAAAACTGAAACCATTATTGTCGCTGACTTTGCTATTGGAAAGCTTGAAACCATTATGGCTTCCAATCTCAGGAAGCTTGTGTGTTTTCTGATAATTTGAAAGAAAAGAATGGAGCGTGAGAGAACCCAATGTGTTGCGATGCCGACATTGCTTTTTCATGGAATCGGCACAACCTATGATCACAAAAATCGAAAATACAAAAGGATAAAGCACAAGATAAATCAATTACACAAGAAATCCACCAAAGTGTTAAGATCAATTTGTTTCTAGGATATAGGTTTTGCGACTGTGGAAAATCCACTGGCAAAGTTGATGACAAAGCTCATTCATCATTGCTCGATGGTGTCGCGTGTCCTGCGAAAATCAGAAGGAACGACGACAAGGAACCCAGCTCATAGATCCAATCGCTCTTCACAGCTCGTTTTGATTAGATCTCCACAGCTCCACTGGAGCTTTCTTCGATCACTGCCTTCCCTTAAACTCCGCCTGCATCGCCTTTCTACATCTGGATAACTCTCTCCTTCAAACCTTGTTTTGGCCAGGTCTATGTGTATCTCCACTTTTTAGTTTTTTTTTTTTTAAACTTAGGGTAAAAGGGTAATTTTTATTTAAAACTAAGGGCAAAAGTGTAATTTCACCCGAGTTACTGTTTATTTCCATCCAACTTAACGGTTGACTAATGGTCAACTAACGGCCGTGGTGTTGGGCGCTCCCAAAACGTAACCACGTGTGTACTTTTGCTCCAGAAAAAAGCTCGTGGTGCTGAACGCTCCCGGGGGTAAAGCTCGTGTGTAAAATTGCTCCTTAACCCATAAAATAAAGTAGAAAAATAAGACAAAATACCGTTTTCCCCTAAAAAGAATATATTATTGGAGTGTGAAAATGACACACTCGAGTGTCATATCTTCACACTAGAGTGTGAAGATGGCACACTCGAGTGTACAAGTGTGATATTTGTCCACTCCAATGATATTTTTCTTCTCTGAATTGCCTAAACACCACGACAACACTGGAGTGTGTAGATGCAACGCTGTACTTGAGTGTGTGCCATCATATCATTTTCTTTGTTCAAGAGAAACACAAAAAATGGCGTAATAAGTTCTCATTAATAAACATAAACGTAATACAAACGATAAAAGACACAAACTTACAACACCAAAATATGAGATAATATAAAATGCTCACTCACTCTCCCTTATGTCTTGTCATGAGAGGTGAAAGTGGAGAAAGATGTGAGTTTTAAAGTGGGATCTACATCAAGTGAGGCTACAACGGACTGAGGAAAATTGGTATATTGGTAATCTCAGCTGCAGTTGGTGCAAAAACTGGAGGGGGCTCAGTGATATTTGTAGATCTATAAGGTTAAGGTGCAGAAGTCTCTTAAGGTGGGAATCCCAAATAATCCATATTCTTCTCAAGTTGGATGATTTTCTTTTTATGCTCATCCTGTGCAAAGATTACCTGGAAGTTGTGATCAATGTGATTGAGCAAGGTCTTAGTGTGTCCTCCAAGGTAGTCACCAATTTGTCATTGGCCGCCTCAATTCTATTTAGAAAAACCTCATTTTCCTTAAGAATGAACTTGTTGGATCGTATAATGGACCCATTCGATCTTAGCACTATATCAACAGCCATCAAAGCATTGTCGATGTAAAACTGTAAGGAGGCCCCAAAGAATGAGGGAGAATGGAGGCAGAGGGTACTGCTTGGGTTGATTGGGCCTTATCTGTCGCCTTTAGCAATGAAGTCATCCTCTTAGGTACCTTATTTTCGACTGGCCCGAACCCTCGCCAAAAGGAATTTGCATTATGTGCACATGATCTTTACCAAACATTTCAAGTTTCACTGGTTGCTCTTAATCAATAAGGAAACCACATTGGGAAATGGTGGTTGCCATTTTAGAGTTTCAATGGAAATTTTTCATCTCATCCAGTACCCATTGACCAACATTTGGGGGATCTTGAGATATGATAGAAGCAAAGAGACGATAGTCTTGTGACGTGAAATGGGTAAAAAATTTATCCTTCTGCACCATGTTCCTTGTATAAATAAACCGTATCAGTCGGAATTTATCGCACATAGAAGAAGGTTCGAAATTGATTTTTCCGATAGGTTCACCTGGCTTGAGTATAGAAAAAATGTCTACATCAAATAGGAGCTTCACAGGCATAGTTGGAACATCTATAATCTCTAAAATGTAGTTGATGGAGTCGACAGTGATTGTGATATTCTTTCCCCTTACTTCTGTCACAAGAATCTCTTCGACAATGTTACCCTCCAAATCAGTCTCATTTGCTACTACCATGTTGAAATAAAACAATTTCACCACTATAGGACAATATACCATTCTTATACTCAACAAAGGCTTATATTGTTTCAACCATGGTGACAAGTCCACATGCACCTAGATTTCAATTTACCTAGATCAACATACACAGTGGGGCAAAATTTCCTTTCCCCGTAATAAAATTTGAAAGACTTTTGATCAGATATATGAATTGGAGCAGTGATCATACTTGGCTTAGGCAAGGGCTTCAACTCTTCTTCTAGTATCTTATCATAGATAGGTGGGTCAGACTGAGTGGCTTTACCTAAGTCACTCAGGTGCATGCCTTGCCTAAGCCAAGTATGATCACTGCTCCAATTCATAGATCTGATTAAAAGTCTTTCAAATTTTATTACGGGGAAGGGAAATTTTGCCCCATTGTGTATGTTGATCTAGGTAAATTGAAATCTAAGTGCAATGTGGACTTGTCACCGTGGCTTAAACAATATAAACCTTTGTTGAGTATAAGAATGGTATATTGTCCTACAGTGGTGAAATTGTTTTATTTCAACATGGTAGTAGCAAATGAGACTGATGTGGAGGGTAACATTGTTGAAGAGATTCTCGTGACAGAAATGAGGGGAAAGAAGATCACAATCACTGCCGACTCCATCAACTACATTTTAGGGATTACAGATGTTCCAACTATGCCTATGAAGCTCCTATCTGATGCAGACATTTTCTCTATACTCAGCCAGGTGAACCTGTCAGAAAAACCAATTTCTAACCTTTTTCTATGTGTGATAAATTCCAGGTGATATGGTTTATTTATACGAGGAACATGGTGCAGAAGGGTAAAAAATTTACCCATTTCACATCATGAGACTATCATCTCTTTACTTCTATCATATCTCAGGAGCCCCGGAATGTTGGTCAATGGGTACTAGATGAGATGAAAAATTTCCTTAGTAACTCTAAAATGACATCCACTATTCCATTTCCTAATGTGGTTTCCTTAATTCTGTTGGCTCACAATGTATCTTATTGATTAAGATCAACCAGTGAAACCTGCGATGTTTGGTAAAGATCATGTGCACAAAATGCAAGTTTCTTTTGGTGAGGGTTTGGGCCAATAAAAAATGAAGGTACCTAAGAAGATGACTTCAATGCTAAAGGTGACAGATAAGGCCCAATCAACTCAAGCAACACCCTTTGCCTCTGGTAATTCTCCCTCATTCTTTGGGGCCTCCTTATAGTCTTACATCGACAAGGTTGTTGATACAGTGCTGTGATCGAATGGGTCCATTCTATGATCCAACAAGTCCATTCTTATGGCAAATGAGGTTTTTCTAAATAGAATGGAGGCATCCAATGATAAATTGGTGACTACTTTGGAGGACACACTAAAGACCTTGCTCAATCACATTGATCACAACTTCCAGGTAATCTTTGCATAGCAGGATGAGCATGAAAAGAGAAACAACCAACTTGAGAAGAATATGATTATTTAGGATTCCCACCTTATGAGTCTTCTGTAACTTCACCTTGTGGATCCACAAATATCACTGAGCCCCCTCTAGTTTCTGCACGAGCTGCAGCTGAGACTACCAATATACTCGACATTGTCCCTACTCCTTTTCCTCAGTTCGTTGCAGCCTCACTTGATGCAGATGCCACTTTAAAACCCACATCTTTCTCCACTCCCACCTCTCATGACAATGACAAAGGGGAGAGAGAGTGAGTGAGCATTTTATACTATCTCATTATATATTTGGTGTTGTAAGTGTGTCTTTTATCATTTGTATTACGTTTATGATATGAATGAGAACTTATTACGCCATTTTGTGTGTTTCTCTTGAACAAAGAACACCAATGATTATCATTTGTATAACGTTTCCTCAAGTTTGAAGATGGCACACACTCAAGTGTACGTGTGGCATCTACACACTCCAGTGTTGTCATGGTGTTTAGGCAATTCAGAGAAGAAAAAATATCATTGTTTGGGCAATTGAGGAAAAAATATCACTGGAGTGGACAGATGTCACACTCGAGTGTGCCATCTTCACACTCAATGTGTTGTGGTAAGAAAGATCACTAGAGTGTCAAGATGGGACACTCGAGTGTGTCATTTTCACACTCCAGTGTGAAGTTTTTGAGAGGACGACTGTGCTGCGTGTGATTGTGTAATTGTGTGTAGTGACGACTGTGCTGCGTGTGATTGTGTGTGGTTTATAATAATATATTCTTTTTAGGGGCAAAACAGTATTTTGTCTTATTTTCTTACTTTATTTTTTTCAACCAAACAAAAATTTTCCTATCAACCTATTTTCTTTTCCAGTGTGAACCAAACGCATTGAGGGAAAAGATTTTCCTTTCCATTCCTACATTTTCTTTGACCCAAACAAGACGCTTCAATTAAATGAAGAATATATTCATTTGGTAATGATTTTCAGAAACTTACTTGATCATCTAGGAGACATGAAAAATGGCTTGAAACTCTAATTCACTAATTTATGGCCCTTTCAGTTTCAGTTTCTCAACGACAGAAGGGACATGTTCCATGATAAAAGTCTGCAAGAACAAAGTCATAAAAAAAGCAATAAATAAGAGATATTCAAACCCTTTTACAACTCAAAAAGTATACAACATAAATTATATTACTTACCTCTAAAACACATTAAATAAACATAATCATATTTATTTTCAGAAACTTACTTGATCATCTAGGAGACATGAAAAATGGCTTGAAACTCTAATTCACTGGGCTTACTTTTGGTATTGTGCGCTTTATTGGATAAAATTGGATCCCAGCTATTATAGTAGGGAAATTGCAAGTTTTCAATTTATGGCCCTTTCAGTTTCAGTTTCTCAACGACAGAAGGGACATGTTCCATGATAAAAGTCTGCAAGAACAAAGTCATAAAAAAAGCAATAAATAAGAGATATTCAAACCCTTTTACAACTCAAAAAGTATACAACATAAATTATATTACTTACCTCTAAAACACATTAAATAAACATAATCATATTTATATCACATAGATAACATAATATTTATTGTTTTTCATTCTTATATTCTAATTTCAAGTTATGTTTATATAGATTTTGATAGGCTCAAAGTGTAGCCTATATATGGCTTCCAAAGCCTACAATATTAGGCTTTTTTAAAGGTCTACATTCATATTTATATCATATAAATATCATAATATTTATTGTTTTTCATTCTTATATTCTAATGGCAAGTTATATTTATATAGCCTATTTATGGCCTCCAAGGCCTGGAATATGAGGCATTTTTAGGTCTACATTGTAAGCAGGCCTTTAAAAAGGCTTCAGATTCAACCAGACCTTATAAAGGCTTTAGAGCAAAAAACAAAAAACAAAAATCCTGAATTAGAGCCTTAAAAAACAAAAAACTTGAATTCACGCCTAGGTCTTCTACCCCCATTACATTACAGGCTAAGACCTGTTTAGTTAAAGCCAAACCTAGTCTGGTCTGGCCTATTTCCACGTCTAATTACGTTTAATTTAGGTGTTTAACTATAACAATATTCAACCTGTGGACGCACGGGTATTTTCTCTTGTTTATAATAAAGAAAACATTTTATATTGGTTCAAGATATGTCCACGTAGAAAAGGATTTACCATAAGATCAATTTTATCTCAGATTCAAGGCAAAGCAAGATAAACACAATGAATAATGAAGACATCTAAAAGCCCATATTAGAATACTCTAAAAAACAGTAAGCATGAAACAGCAATCTAGAATAGAATGTGATGATTCGAGACTTATGGTATGAATAATGATAAGAGAGTTGAAGCACCACAATGGATAATGATGGACCACAAGCAAAGCAATCAATGTACATTGAGAGGTCTGAAGGTAAGAAAAACATGGAAGTAAGCTAAACACCGATTTTTTTTTTTTAAAAGCCATTGATACGCTATCTTAAGCAGAGGCAGTGAGAAAACAAAAGTAATGTACCTTTGATTTAACAGATCCTGATGCTGTGTTAATGTAAGAATTCCGACAAGTTCTGACTGCCAAACAAAAAACCAACAAAGTAAAAAAGAAAGATAGAAACTTTTGAATCAAATGAACAGATCAAGCTTTGCGATGAACTAGAACAAGAGGTGTGTCTTTCGCTCCCTACTGGATTTTCATCAAACATTCACAAGCACCTACCTATCCATATCTGAGGAGGAACCCCTCTACGTTGTAAGAAGTTCGGTGTAAACAAACCAAACATGGGTTTTACTCCCCCGTTCGCCTTTTATCAGGGTATTGAAGGAAACAAGAAGATCGAAAGGAAGAAGTTTCACTCAGATGTTGTAGTTGTTGCAGAAGAAAATGGAGAAACAGAGGAGAAGGTAGGGATATTTTTGCAGAGACTGTTGAGAGTGGGTGAAGATCTAGGAGGAAAATGAAGAAGAAGAGATTATAAAAAGTGGAGCCGAAAATATAAACAGATTTCCTAGTCTCAACTCCCAACGGTACAATTTGTGAAAGACCAAGAATTTCAAATTTTAAATGATCTTTGCAACGGCTATTTTCATTCAAACTAGAGGAGAATGGTAGTCTGAATTCCACTTGAAATTTTGATCGTCGCATAATCTGACCGCTCTAAAAAAACACAAAAACGAATTTCGAAATGCAAAAGTATTTTAAGAAAAAATGAATATATAGTACGATGTGGACTTTTTCGTTTTTGCTGAGTTATTATAGTATCCTCATTTATATACATTGGATCATAGTCATAAATTGTTTAGTTGTAGGAGAAATGGTATTGATAGCTAGTGACTGCTCTCACACTTAACATGCATAGATTAACTTTGGCACATAGAACTAAATAAAATTAAAATTAACCAAATCACATATATTTTATTAGGTTATATTACATTCAACACCTTAAAATATTTTTCAGAAGTATTCCGTATTCAAAAATATTTTTGTGTGTAATATTTTCTTTTAAGTATTTTTCTCAGCAATAATAAGCACTATGAACTTGAGATACTAAGTGCTATTGAAAAAATATTTTAGATTATTATATGTCCAAAAATTACTAAAAAATATTCTAGAATACTAAATGCTATTGGAGAAATACTTTAGGGTATATTGAACAAACCACAAATTAGTTTAGGAGGATATTGATACTATTAGAAAAATATTTTAGGGTGCTACAAGTATATATATATGTGTGTGTATATATATATATTTATTTATTTATTTATTGTGAAATACGGATTTACTACGGAAGATATAATTTTTTTTTAATTCTGTACTAATATTAAATAGGAAATAAATTAATTTTTAAAAGAAGATTGTCAAGCAACAAATTAACTTTAACTTAATTGAATAGATCAATCTTTAAAAAAAAAAACAATTGAGTTATAATTTATAAGATTCACTATCAAATTTATAATTATGAAGTTTGTAATTTATTTCAATATATTAAAAAAAACTTCCGATTTTTACTTTCATATATTAAATTTGGAGAACGATATATAAGTCCCAAGGAAGAAAAAAAAATCATAAATAGGTCCCTTGAAATAATCAAAATATATTGAAGTCCCATAGAACATGGATTAAATTAATTTAAATTGAGAAAAAAAAAAATCACTTTACTCTTATTAAATTTGATGAGAAATTAAAAAATAGAGATGTTGAATTAGTCTCTCTCACCACTCCACCCTTGCATCCTAGTCTCACTCTAGACAGATCAAGGAAAGAAGATGGTTTTCAAGGTGATCCTTTGTTCTCACTCCATCTTGTTGTATTTCCCAGCGGTCGATCTCAATCCCTCTCATTGGTTTATTGTTGTTGTATTCTCTTTGTTATATACTCCACTCTTTTGTCTTTTTTTTTTTTTTTTAAATCTATATTGTCTTCCTCCTCTTCTTTTTTTTCAACGGTTTTAATTTTTTTAAGAAAAATTGGATGAGACATCTTGGTTATGTCCCGCCTTTGGGACCAATCTGGACACGAGACGAAAAATCCAATCATGTTTCAACTCACTGGGATGGGATATGATGAAACTTTCCTAGTCCTGTCCCGTCTCATAAACAGCCCTACTAGATATCATGTTTATACGTTGCCCAACATTTTACAAATCAGTCATACTATTTATAAGAGTAAATACCCTTTTGGGTCCCTGGAAAAACACGCGCTGCCCATTTTGGTCCCTGAGTTAAAAAATGTCAGTTTTGGTCCTTTTTAGGGACTAAAAATGATTTTTTGGGAATTTGTGAGGGATTAAAATGCCCACAAAAAATGACTAAAAGGACTAAAATGAACTTTTTTTTACTGTTTAAGGACTAAAAATGACATTTTTTTTATTCAGTGACCAAAATGGGTAGCGCGTGTTATTTCAGGGACCAAAAAGGGTATTTACTCTATTTATAATTTATGAATAGAGTGACTTGTTGTAAATTTTATTATATAATAATACAAATTGTGAATAATTAGCAACAGTAACTTATTTCAAAATTTTATAATTATAAATTAGATATTAGGTTCTTTGTAGTATATTATACAAAGTCCAAGAAATAAATCAGGATAATTAGACTCATGAATAGTAAATGTGGTGTATTTTCTTATTTACTTATCTTAGTCTTTATTATAAGTCTGCTCTAACTACCTATCGAATATATTTTTTAAAAAGTTGAGTCCCTAACTTTGCTTAAAAATACAATAAATTTATGATTTCACTCATAATGAAAATGTTTCAAATCACTTAATGTAGTAATTTTTATAAAAATAATATTTACAAATAATCATTGGACTCTCAATTTTCCATTGAAAATGGTCAACCATTAAACGAAACTAGATGTTTTTATTAGGGTTAAAAATAAGAAAATTGAATATCGTGCCCTAAATATATGAGCTGGTTTAATTTTGGTCTTAAGAATAAGATATCAGTCCACTTTATCCTCATATTGAAGACATTCATGTATGGTTACCGTTGGGTATTAAAATATTTAACAATTTCAAATGTTAATTTATCACGTTGTAAGGGATTAACCCCTTTCATTTGACTTAACCCTCTTGAAGATTTCAATCTATTTTATCAATCTCCTACATTTATCATTTTTCCCAAATTAATTTATCTAAGTTTTAAAATTGATATATAATCTAACTTTACAAATAAATATTTTTTAAAAACCAAATCATATTTATTAAAATTAAATAATTTATTTGTCTTTCTTAATCTAATCCAAGTTAGTTAAATATAATTTATATTTTGAAAAAAAAAAAAGTAACTAGTTTTAGACAATGCCTACCCTGCTAGTTCATAAACTTTCTTTGGCTTGCCTACCCTGCTAGTGAATGAAACACTCTTTCTGATCTTACTAATCAAGCAAAACAAGTTCTTAGATCATTAATTACACCGCCAAACGAATTGTTTTGGATATTACCAATGATCTCGTCACAATGTGGCTCTAACCGCCGCCAAAAGAAATGATTCAGTTCTTCCCAAAATCAGAGCCCATGATACTCTCAGTAAGAATGAACACTCTATCAACCATAGCTTTGTTCAAACTCTTTTCTTTCTTTTTCCACCCCTAATTTTGACTTGTGCCTGTAATCTTTGTCATTTTTGTTTTGGGTTTAGATGTAAATTTGTCTAAGTTTTCAATCAAAGGCAATGTTGCCCTGAGAATTTCTAAATCGTAACAATTTCACCCTGCTTGTTATCCAAGTTTAGTTTACCTATTAGTTGACCATATATGCGTATATTATAGGTGTATGTGTAATACACCATTTTTTCTAAATTAGATTTATAAATAAGGAAAAAATTAAAAGAAAAGATGCATCACCCCTAAAGGATTAGAGAAAATCAAATAGGTGAAAATATTTTATGCACTGAAGAGAAAATCAAAGAGAACCCTTCCTATCTCGATGTCATCAATGGAGAACAACGACAGAGGGTTTCCGGTTGTCTTGTTCTCAATAATCTTCCTCAGTGTATCATGCATCCAACAGTTGAATCTTTATCTTCATTATTCTCTGGCGAACATTAGCTCCTCATCCATATGCAACTTCTTCTTCAATGTTGTTCACACCACCAGCTCAGCATATTTAGTCAACAAATAGTCAAACTTAACCTAAATAATAGTCAGGTCAAATTCGCTATGATTGGGAAACTCCAAGGATAATATTGCTCTTGAGTAAAAACTTTCGGGACAAATATTACATCTTAATAAAAATAATGTAGATGACGTGTGTACTTGTCAGCTCAATATATTTGGCCAACTAACAGTCAAACTTAACTTGGATAATGGTGAGGAAAAATTTCTACGATTTGGAAACTCTTGAATTGATATTTCTCCTAAAAAATTTTGGGGCAACATTTCTCTTTTGTGATAACTTCTGGGAAAAATTAGACTTTAACCCAATTAAAAGGCCTTGCCAATCCACTAGTTGTTGAGGTAGAATCTATGCTATATATGGTCTAATTTCTTGTTACAATATTGTGTACATATTGCAATTAATATGTTAGAATAATATGTAATTAAAAGGCATGCTTAAGCCTCATAATAATGATGTGTCTTTATTAATATTCAATTCTATAGGAGGCTCTACCTTTCTATATACATTGATATAATGTTATGAATAATAGAGAAAGAAATTTCTTCATTCTCCTAATTATATAATCACATGTTTATTGGACTTAGTTTTAAGGGTTAAGGTGCAAAAATAGACATGTACTTTTGTCAAAAGAGCGCCCAGTAGCAAATACTTTTTTTAGGTGTAAAAGTAACTATTACAAAAGTGGAGCAAAATTAACATTGACCGTTAGTTGACCGTTAGTTTGACCAAAAACATTAACATGGATGCTGACTCAGCAAATTTTTTTCCTACTTGGCAGTGAAAAAAGAAAGAAGAAATTAAAAAAAAAAATATCCACACCTTCCTTCCTTTCTTCTTCCTTCCCCGTCAGACCTTCTTCTTCCTAAGAGTCACCCAGTCACAGACCCAGCGCCCCCACCACTCCACGATCGACCGCCCCCACCTCCACGATCTTCCACCCCCCCCCAATCTCGATCCGCCACCCCCCCAATCTCGATCCGCCGCCCCCCACCTCCACGATCTGCCACCCCCCCAATCTCCCCCCCCCCCGGCTGTCGACCTGAACCCCCCCTCCGGCGCTACCTTTCAGTTTCAAATTGGAGTACGAAAGATGGTTTTAAGGGCTGCACTTTTAGCTGGCGATTGAGAGAGTTGACGGAGAAGAGGGAATCGTTGAAGGCGGTGACAGCGGTGCCGGAGGCGAGGGAAAGTCAGTCGCTAGGGGAAATTTCTGGGTGAGAAAGACTGGGAGAGCCAGGGGTGAGGGAGTTCGGCTGGGACTTGACGGAGAAGAGGGAATCGGCGCCGGAAGTGGCAGCGGTGACAGAGGCGATAGAAAATTGGTGGATTCAAGGTTCGGATTCCACACACCTAATTCTCTCTTTTGATCCAACCTTTTCTTGGTCCGATTATGGTTGTTATCTTTGGCTATTACATTTGTGTGGGGCAAAGATTTTCGTTTGAGTTAGAATGGACAATTATTTGATCTTTTGGCTGTGTGAATCTGTTATATTTTGCAAATAATTCTTCTGTCTATGAAAATGCTGAGAATATATAAGTTCTCTTGATCAATCTACGCAAATATTTTTGATGTTCAGTGAATGCGAGTAAGTTTTCATTATTTTTCACTACTTCTGGGCAAATCCGATACAAATGCCTATTTATCAATCCATTTTACTTCTTCATGGGCAGCTTTGCAAATTTATCTCCCTCTCTTTTTGGGTATTTTGGTTTAATGTTAGTTTCTTTGTGCTGTAAATGAAAGAAGAAGGAAGAAGGTCCCTGGTTCTCTGGTTGGCCTCTCGGATCTGTCTTGGAGGAGGAAGAAGGTCCCTGGTCAAAATGCAAGTTTTGATCAGGGACTTAAATGAAAATTTTAAAAGTTTATAGAGGGACTAAATTGAAATTTTTGGAAATGCATCCGGGGTTGAACTGTAATTTATAAAACATTAACATCCACGTCATCGTCCATGTCATCATTTTCAGTTCAGAAAAAGTCAACTAACGGTCAATGCTAATTTTGCTGCACTTTTGTAACCACATAGTTACTTCTGCACCTAAAAAAAGTATTTGCTACTGGACGCTCTTTTGACAAAAGTACATGTCTATTTTTGCACCTTAACCCTAGTTTTAATTATTCTTTTTAGGGCTTTTAGCTATTGTTTGATGTTATATTTGTCACAAATAAGTCTGATAAAGATGTCTTAGGACTCCTTATAGGTGAGATTCTTATATTTGACCAATAATATGTGTGAGATTGGCAAAGACATACTTGGATATGTGGGGGGTTGATATCGTAAAAGGCATTTAGCTTCCTTAATTGGATTATTTGCTGACTATATTAGCAGCATAACTAACCCCCATTATAGAATTAGGTCAGTATACTATCATATGAGTTTTCATTGTCATATCTAATGGTGTCTTATTGAATACTTCCATGTGTGCCAACTTAAACCCTCTAGTTAGTTAAATTTCTGTGCCGGATGCACAACAAAGGCAAAATTTGAATGATCCAATCTGTAACAGTTATTCAATTAACTTTTCTTATTATATAGTAAAGACAATGTAGCTCATAAACTTCCTTTTTTATTTTATATTCACTACTACAAAAAAAGTCTTTAACATCTGTTTTTTCCCATATTTTATGTCCCTTTATAGGGGGACGTCTATTTGGAAAACATAGTATGCCATTCTTACGGCATCCCAAAACAAAAAAGGGAAATGGTAAGTGCCACTTATGACGTCCCAAAATTAAATTTGGGACGTCATAGGTGCCTTTTTTAAAAAAAAACAAATATTTTTTTTGGCTGACTGGAGATCAGTGGATTATGAAAATAAAGAATACCCATGGGATAGTCTTTTCTCTCAAAAAACTGGAGACAATTTTAGTTAACTGGAATTTGTTAATTACAAGACATTATTTAGCTAGAATCACACGATTAAGTGATCAGAACTGGAAATTAAAAAAATCAAATCAAACTTGTGTCAGCCTCATCAAGTCCATCTGTAGCACAAAGTGGCAAGCCATTAGAAAGAAAAAGGAGGGAAGTATCTACTTGTATTGGGATTGCATTTTGAACAACAACGTAAGTAAAGAAAATGCTCTTCAGTAGCATGTTCCTAGCAAGAAACCAAATCAATAATTGATCACTAATATTATTTCCTTTTGTAATATCCTGAATTTTGGGCTTAGAGATTTGAGAATAAGCTTGAATCAGGCAGATGAGTGGACCCAGTTCAAGAAACGTGATATTAATTAAATTTAGGAAACATTGTATGGAATCTTCATGAAGTCAAAAAGCTTGTGAAAGAAGCTATGCTAAAGGAAATATTTCGAGGACATTTTGGTCAGTTTCTATGAGGGACACATGTGCATGCAATTGACTCAAAAGCTTCTTTAATAAGCTCCAAATTCGAGCAAAGCAGGGGGGAGAGTAAAGTCAACAAAACTTGCAAAATAAGCCAAGGTAAGAGGATATTTTGTAAGGGCACTTTTGTCATTTGATTTGGGGATTTTTAAGTGCCTTCTTGACATATTTCAAGACATTTTGCACTCCCTTTTGCATGAGTATTTTGACCAAGAGCTCAGTGGCCATAGAAATTAAAGTGTCAGTGCAAAAGGGCACAAAACACTTATACGGTGTTAATCGGTTGGTAAAAATGTCATTTAGCTATGTCCTAAGGTATGGAACAATTAGCTGAGCAAAAATGTGCTAAAATAAATATGCACATGACATTTCCTGGATTGATAAGGGTTTCATACGTTTTTGGAGAAATAAGAAGGGAAGAGTATTCAAGAAGTTTTTCACATGAATAAGTCAAGAAGCTTACATTGGAAGATAATCAACAAGCTTGCTCAAGAAGATTGATTCATAATGAAGTCAAGAGGCTTCCATAGTTAAGACAATCAAGAATCTTATGGAAGAAGCCAAAGGATTAAAGAAGAGTGTAGGATAAGCCATACGTTTTCTTCAGAAATAAAGGAGGAAATAGAGTATCCATGAAGCCAAGGGAAAATCCAAGGAGAAGGAAGCTTCTCATACAAGCCATTACATTTCTTGGAGAACAAGTAACTTGAGAGAGTTGAAGACACAAGTTCCTTCCCCAAGAAGTCCAAAATGCGCTAGCCAAGAGGAAAAGGGGGAAATCATGGAAAAACCACATGCTAAAATGAAAGTCAAAGGTAATTATACCTAGGAGGACACATGTCAACTTAGGGATCCAAGTTTGACTTTTGTATAAGCAAGTACAAGGGCAATCATGAGGTAACAAAAGTCAAACAATCTTGCCCTACAAGCCACAAAAACGTGCAGCCACACTAGGTGGAAAAATGAGTTGATCCAGATACATATAAAAGCCCAAACATAAAGTCAAAGACTTGGGGAAACATTGACCAATGAAAATGGACCAATAAGGACCAAGTAGAGGCTTCATATTAAACCAAAATGAGAAAAAAAAATGATCCTCCTATTCAACAATAAATTTCAAAATATTCAAGGACAAGGAGGAAAGAGAATAACTTGCAAGATAAGCCATGCATTAATGAAGGAAGTGACAAGTCAAAGCTTGAAGAACAAGCCAACTAACTTGTACCACATATTAAATACAAATTTGAGTCAAGAAGGACACATGAATTAAATGAGGATTAGCCCATAAGGTTCAGATGGCGCCACCTATGCATCAGCCAAGGGAAATCTAAAATACTTGGAGAAAAAGCAAGAGGAAACATGCGAAAACGCTAGTGCATGTTAAGGACCATTGGATATTTCACATGATCATGGGTGTTTATTAAAGACCTATCTGCCTTCCATCATGGCTGCCCAAACCGTGTTCAAGAGAAAGGAAAAGAGTAAAGAAGAGTTGATCCATAAGGAAGGAGAAGGAGCACACACCTTGAAGAATCATGGTAAGTTGGTTCACAGGTGTTTAAGCTAGCCTTCAATCTTCTTCTTTGCGTTTGAATACCTTTTAGGTTCCTTATAAATATTTGTTCCATGGTGTTCTAAGGTAAAGGTTGACGCTATTCAAGAGCCAAAGAAGAAGAAAAATCAAGTTGAACTAAGCACAAGATCAAGTAAGTGCAAAGTTAGCTTTTGTAACTTGGTAGTTGGATTTTAGTGACCTCTGGTCAGTTGGTTCAAATATGAGGTTATAGTTGTTTTTGATGTTTTTAAGGGTTCCAATGAGTTCAAAATAGAATTTTGTATGAGAATGAGTTAAGGTCATGATTTACGAACTTGAAAACCCTCAATCTTAAGGAAAATAGCAATATGCCAGTTGCAGCAGATTTTGGGCAGACACGCATAATAAATGGTTTAAAAATAATAAATGATGTCTGATGGCCATGAAATTTTACAGGCTTAAATTAAACATCTTGAGCTTCATTTTGATATATGATTAGGTAATTTTTCGATATGCCTATTGTGGGAAATAAAATTTTTGAAAACAGCTCAGAGGACTGGATTTCTTCTCTGCCTAGCGAATACAAATTTGATATAGGAAAAGTATATGAACCCTTGAATCCTCTGGAATTATTTGTAACATAAACTAGACATAATAAGGGATCAGTGGCCGCTAGAATCATGTTAATCGGATGTTTCTAAAAATAAAAGGAGAGCTTGTATAAGTGAGTTAATCGCAATATATTCACATTGTATAGGGAAAAATCATATATGGGGAGACTTTTGGACACCGGGAAATTTTATTTAATCACTGAACAATTGTCAGGTAATAACTATTTACTCACAAACTCTATGTTATTGTTGTATGTTTGTGATGCCATGATTGAGGAACATGTCTCGTGAATGGGACATGCATACACTACTACAAAAAATGGCTTTTACTTCCCTAATTGGCGTCCTATTTTAAAAAATAGAAGTAAAAAAGAAGGCGGTGGCATTTTCGTAATTATATGTGGACTTTTGGCGTCTAATTTTTCAACTTAGACTTTTGGCGTCTAATTTTTCAACTTAGACGCCAAAAGTGTTGCTTTTGGCGCCAGCGCTAATTTTTGGGGCTAATTTTTGGCGCTATGATCCACTTTTGGCGTCTAAATATGTAACTTAGACGCCAAAAATGTTTCAAAATCCTTCCCCAAAATCCATCCCGTGACGATTTTTTTTTTTAAAAAAAAAATCAATTCTTTCATTCGATAAAGGTCACTGCTCTCTTTCCTTTTTCCATGGCTCCCAAACGCAGAAATTCCCTTCTTCTTCTTCTTCTTCCCTTTACCTCCACCTTCTTCACTCTCTCTTCATCTTCTTCCAAAACTCGATTTTATCTATCAAATCTCTCCTCACCCACCCACCATCTCATGGACTGAATCTAAGCCCTAAGTTTTCCAAACGGATCTCAAATCTTCTCTTCCCACGTCTCTTCAACTACACCACATATATGTTCTCCATTTTAACAAGATCGCCGATCTTCTCTTCAATCTCAGACTTCAACGAGATGCTCTCAAAACCAAAGCTCTCATTCCAAGGTCAGTCCGAGCAGTGTGCCCGTAATGCAACCCAAGGGCGTTGATCGACTTTCAGCCGCTTCATGATCTCGGATCTCGCTCAGGGAAGCTGCGAATACTTCACGGGCTCGAAGTTGGGATGCCTCCGAGGTACTTCTACATGGTCGAGTCCATCGATATGGTCGCACCCATTGATCTCTAATGTATTGTTATCTGGATTTTTTTTTTCCTTCTGATGGTTAGATCTAAAATTTTGGATCTGTTAGTCTAATTGTTAGATCTGAATTTTTTGGATCTGTATTATCTGCATATTCTCTGTATATTTTTGGATCTGTTCGCATATTTCACATGCATCCTCGCAATTTTGGATCTGTAATATTTTTTTCGTTTGCTCGTTCTCTCATTTTTGGATATGAGGTTTCAGGGGTTTTTTTTTTTAAAAAAAATAACCAATATGACGTCCTAAAACTTTTTAGGACGCCGTAAGTTAAACTTACGGCGTCCTACTTTTTTTAGACGCCGTAAGTTGTACCTTTTTACGCCCCCCAGTGGATACACGACTCGTAAAAAACGGACGTTAAAAGTATAAAAATTAGGACGCCGTAAACCTTTTTTGTTGTAGTGATAGAGCTGTAGGGCCTAGTGGACTATGTGTCCTTGGGTTGCTACCGAGCCTGAGTAGTAAAGTAGGGCTGTAAGGCTTAGTGGACTGTGTGTCCTTGGGTCGCTACCAAGCCTGAGATGCATTCAGGGTGGTTAGGATTTGAGGCCCTGGCTATTGTGTTTTCTTAGCGTTGAGGATCTGGGACTTACCTTGTTAGGCGGTTCAATGGTTATGAGGAATGGGTCCTTTCATAGTGAACATGTGCATATGTGGTATGCTTTTTATATGTTACTGCGTGTGGTTGTGGTTTTGAATGCATATGTGGTACAAGATTGATTTGTTGTTTTCCTAATTGTGGATTGCATAAATGTGTTGCATACATATTGTATATGAGTTTAACAGTTACTCTGGGGTTCAATTTTGAACTCCAGACCTTTTAAAGGCACAAGTGATAGACCTGAGTTGTTCAGTAATTGAAGGTAAGGGCATAAAGTTGAAGATTGAAGACATAGGGAATGCCCTATCTGTTGGAAATTATGCCCTAGGGGCAAATCATTGTACTTTAAATGTTTTTGTTATTTGAAGTATTTCTCCGTTTAGTTATCATATAATTTGCATGTTTATAGTGATAACTGTATCCTTGGATGTATCTTATAAATTATCCTAAATAACCCTAGTCGGTCATCTACGCGGGAGCGAATATGAAATAAGACCAGTATGACTTTGATGAGGTATGAAGATATGAATCAAAGTCATAGGAACTTGTAAGAGTACAAGGTGTTGGACCGACTCACTATGAGAAAGCTGCATGGATTAAGTCATAAGCTTTTCTCATGTATAACCGCGTCACAATGCCCTTTGACCTGAGATCATCATGGATTCCTACATGATGAGTCGTTGATCTTTGATCTAGTCAAAAATCACCTTTGACTGGGTGATGATAAAGGCTTGGATCAAGATTAGTGGTTTTCATACAGAGGAATGTGAATGGTCAAGATGGAATTTGTCCCTCACATTTGTAGAGAGATAATACTGGGCCCCTCGATGAGTGAGTCTGAGAAATGTATGGCCACACTACGATGGAAAGGAGTTTCCAATTCAATTATTAGACTACTCAAGAATTGAAAAAGTAATGGTAAAGAACAGGAAGTTGATATTATCCATGCCTCATCCTTGACCAAATTATCGCGTGACAAAAGGGACGTGACATGGTTGTATAATAGGTTATATCGTATCATCGATCCCCATATGAATTGGGTAGTCGTAATGTCTTGTTATAGGTCGCTTGCGACTTGTGGGCTGGTGATAATTGAATATTTTATACACTTATTTTTGTCTCTTGAATAATAATTTAGGACCCTTTAGCTAATAAATAATGGCTCTTATGTTTATTTGGGCCTTGGGCCTTTTATTGCATTTTAGCTATTTTTAATAATAAAATTCCAGTTTTGTGTTGCTTCACTATTTCTACCATAACTCTTGAACCAGACATCGGATTTGCCTCATTTTTGTCTCATATTTCAGATGATTCAGAGAGCTACAATTGTTATGAAGACATCAAGAGCAAATTCGGTCAAGAAAGAGGTCAATTTTGGAGCCAAAGTCGGATGTACAATTCTGGATTTATTTTGGACCCGAATTTTGTAATTTAAGTCCGAGTTATATTTTATTTCTTTTGGGCTAAAACTATGAGAGCCCATTTCGTTTTAGGTTATTTTTAAGTATGGCAGCTGCCACAAACATATTCATTCACGTTTTTAACATTAGAGTGGATCAAAATACAAGTTTTCATTTTCTCTCATCTGTTCTTCATGTTCTTGGCGTTCTTCGTGTTCTTCGTTCGTTCTTCGATTTTCCCGACCATGATCGGCTAAACTCTTGTGATTAACCCAACGATGAGGATTCCATGATTCATCCAGAGAACTCGTGCCTAATCGGTAACTACTCGATTCTGTTTTCATCTTATCGGATTCGATTTACGAAATAGTTCGAATATTAGATTTAATATTCGGTTTGGTTCATCCCAAGGACTTAGTTCGGACTAGGTTACGGTGTTGCTGTGCGATTGCACGAGTGAGACGCCTTGTCTTGGACAGATTCTAGCGATCGTCTAGGCGAGGAATCTCGGATGAATGCAGAGATTTCGATTCATCGGAACCAAACGTGGAGTTAGTTGTATTTTCGTTCAATGATGGAGGTTTACGGAATCAATTCGTTGGGTTGATCATCTTTAATCGTCTCTGTTTATTTGATTCGTTTGACTCTGTTTATTGCACTTTGATTATGTTATTTCGTTTTGTTCTATTCGTTAAACCAAACCCCCATTTTATCATTATGTTTCACTATTGTTATTGAACAAGCCACGTGCAAATTCGTTGGGAAACGACCCGGTTCCCTAATTCGCAAATTGTTTTGAACTTGGTTTATTTTGGAAGACACGGCAAAAATCTTTCCAAAAATGGCGCCGTTGCCGGGGAATTTGCATCGGTTTGATTAGTAACAGTATTGTAAATAGCTTAGTTTAGGTAGTTTAGGTGGTTCGGGTGGCGGACAGAAATTTTCTGACTCCGATCACTCAAACCAGGTCTTATTCACAAGGAATTGGGTGTTTTAAGCAAAAGTCACTTCCTAGGAGGAAGTGAGGTCTCACTCATTTTCCCCAAATTCCAACGTTTAGACCACTTTTTTCACTGTTTTAGGTTCTGCTTTTTTGATTTCCAACGGGACCATTTTTTTAGTATCTCGATTGAGTTGAAATTTGGTACGGTGATAGAAAATGGTGAATCGTTAGACCCACATCGAAAATGTTCCATTTTCCATGTGGTATCCTCCGTTTCGCCAAATTCCATCGTTTAGGCCACTTTTTCAATTTTTGAAGTTTTTATTCCATTTTTGAGTCCCCAATAGTCTAGGAGTTGCCCGTCCAAGTCCCAAAAATTTTAAAAATCATTTGATACTGTTTGGACTTGTTTTGGTCAATTTCTAGCATAGGTTTTGCTTTTGTGTGTTTTGTCTCGTGTCTCTTAGTGTTTTTCCACTTTTCACCACCTCTTGTGGCATTTTCGTAATTCTGATTTTACGGTGGCATCTTTGTCATTCGAGTATTTGCCAACTCGCTTTGTGTATATGTTGCATGAGTACCGGGAATACTACTAATCGAGAAGATTTGTTGCCATTTGATCACGAAATAGAAAGAACAATTCTTCTTGCTAGAAGAGTTGTTAGGCTAAGTCATAAGATTAATACCGAACTGGATACTCAATTAGAGTCGATTACGCCATTCGATTGTGTCCATTCATTGATCTTTCGATTGTGCTTCGATAGTATTTCGATAGTCTTGTTGTGTTCATCGATTCTAGTAGCAACTTTGCTCGCTCGGACATTATGGCGGGAGAGCGGGATAATCATCATACTTTGAAGGAATTGGGTGCACTGATGTTAATTATCAACCCTTGTGCATCCAATATCCTAACCTTGCTGCTAACTTTGAGTGAAATCTGGTCTAATACACTTGTTGCCTAAGTTTCATGGTCTTGCGGTGAGTGCCCCATTAAGCATTTGAAGGAATTCCATGTAGTATGCACTATGAAACCTCATGCCATTGATGAAGATCATATCAAGTGAGAGCTTTTCCTTTCTCATTGGAGGGTGGAGCCAAGGATTGGTTCTTGTACCTTGACCCTCATCTATTGGGAGCTGGGTGATATTCGAGGTTATTTCGGAGAAATATTTCCCTTCCTCAAGACAACCGCAATCAAGAAGGAAATTGGCAACATTAAACAAGTCATTGGGGAGACTATGTATGAGTATTGGGAGAGGTTCAAAAGGTTATGTGCAAGCTGTCCACACCATCGGATATCCGAAAAGACTTGATCAACTCTTTCTATGATGGTCTATCACCTAGTAGACAAAGGGTTGGTGGATGCTTCTAGCGGTGGGGCTATGAGTAACAAGACACTGAAGAAGCCCGAGACTTGATATCCATTATGGCGAGATAACTCTCGGCAGTTTGGCACCGAGGGCAAATAGTACTCTGTTTACCATATTCAAGCTCCGAGTCCGGCATGATTCTCGGAGATTAGAGACTAGACTTGATGATCGACCTCCCTTGTGAGGCGGTGGCGGTGACACGAGCAGTACAGTCTTCCCTTCTCGGCATGGGTACTCTTGTGGGTTTTGTTCGACCCTTATCATTCTACGACTCTTGCCCTACCTTGCATGATCCTACTTACCAAGATCGAGTCGGTAGGCTGCAGTGGGTGTTTTTCCAGGAAGGCCACAATACCAACGAATAATGCCTTCTCCAACACTTATAATCCCGGTTGGAGAAATCACCCCAACTTTCGCTGGAACCAAAATCGAACCAGAGCAACCAATACCAAAATCGAAATCGAGTAACCGTATCGGCGAGTGCAGGAACTACCAAACAGGGCCGTACGAGACCACGAGACTTTCCAAGAACAAGTCCGCACCCCCTTTGCCTTTGCAAGCACCACCTCCTCGACCAGCCATATGTCCACCTCCACGGCGCACAACAAAGAGCTAGTAGTAGTGGTGGTTCCTCACTTGAAGATATGATGAAGCAATTTGTCACACCAATATGCGGTTCCAACAAGAACCGACACTTCCATTCGAGTTTGCAAACACAGATTGGGCAATTGGCAACATCATTGAACCGGCTTCAACCTCGGGGATCCAATTCCTTCCCTCACAAACAATTCCCAATCCTAAGGGAAATGTGAGTGCTATATCACTACGGATGCGGCAAGCAATTGGAGGAACCTAAGCAAGCTGCAGATGTGACTTCCACATCGAAAACGAGTCGGGAAATGTGAAGATTGACTCAAAAAAAAAAGGAGTGCAGCAAGGTGAAGAGGAAGACATTCCTATTCCTCTTCCCTTCCCTCGAGAGAAGCGATTCGGTCAAGAAGTTGGCGAGATAAAGCACAAGAGAAGGATATACTTGAGACATTCGAAGAGTAGAGATCAACATTCCTCTCTTAGATGCGATCAAACAAATTCCTAAATATGCCAAGTTTCGAAGGAGTTGTGCACCAACAAGAGGCGGCGAAGGGAATGAACGAGTGAGCTTGAACCGAATGTCTCGGCACTCATCCGACCTACCATGCCTCGTAAATGCAAAGATCCGGGGACATTTTCTATCCCTTGCCTTATTGGTAACTATAGATTTGATGATTGCATGCTAGATTTAGGTGCTTCTATTAATGTCATGCACGCATCTGTTTATAGATCTCTTGGTCTTGGTCCCTTGCGTCCAACCGGTGTCATTGTTCGGTTAGCTAATAGGAGTAATGCCCATCCTTCTGGTTTAGTTGAAGATGTATTAGTCAAAGTTAATGAATTGATATTCCCTGCTGATTTTTACATCTTGGATATGGAGGGTGAGTCTCCTAGTAGTAGGTCACCAATCATTCTAGGGAGACCTTTCATGAAAACAACTAGGACTAAGATAGATGTGCATTCTGTACTCTTTCCATGGAGTTTGGTGATATATCGTGAATTTCAATATCTTTGATGCCATGAAATATCCTAGGGAAGAGCATTGTTTTACGTATTGATGTGATTGATGATCTTTGTGGATGATGTTCTTAATGGTTGGTGTCTGATTATCCTTATTTTTCATCCGAGAGTGATACCCCATTTGTGCATGCGATGATAATGAATGGTGCTCTGTTTGCACTAATTTGGTTAAGGCTTGCATTGTTTGGTGATTCTCGATTTGCTTGATGATTCTACATTACTTGTAGACTCGATATTGATTCGAGTTTGAGCTTCATCCCGATCTAACGTGCATCCCGATTCGATTTTGATGAGCTTCATTCGATTTTGATGAACTGAATTACGATGTTAACCTTGAGTTGTATAGACACGGTCCTTACGCTTGTGCTTCTTTGAATATGGTTTCGGGTATTCCCGGTGTGATGACATCGAGTTGTTGCAACAACCACCCAAGCTTCTCCCTCCCACCGAGCAACCGCCCAAACTAGAGTTGAAATCCCTTCCGGACCATCGAAGTATGCATTTACGGAGGAGAATGAGCGGTTGCCGATCATTGTGGCAAATAATCTCACGCTTTGATCAAGAAGAGAAGGCTGCTAAGCTTATTGAGGGTGAACAAGAAAGCTATTGGGTGGACATTGGTGACATAGTTGGCATTAGCCCTTCTATGTGCATGCACCGGATTCTCATTGGAAGAGGACTCTAAGCGGTGAGGCAACCCCAGAGACGCCTTAATCCTCTTATCCTTGATGTGGTGAAGAAGGAGGTCACTAAGCTTACGCAAGCGGCATCATCTATCCTATTTACGATAGCCGGTGGGTTAGCTTGATCCAGTGGTTCCCAAGAAGTCCGAGTTCTTGTAGTAGCCAATCAAAAGAATGAGCTCATTCCTACTCGAGTTCGAATAGTTGGAGAGTTTGCATTGACTATAGGAGACTCAACCAAGCCACTCGCAAGGATCATTACCCTCTACCTTTCATTGATCGGATGTTAGAGCGATTGGGTGGTAAGTCTCATTCACGCTTCTGGATGGCTACTCTGGATACTTCCGGATCCATATTGCTCTGAGGATCGGGAGAAGACGACCTTCACATGCCCCTTTGGGACATATGCTTACCGAGGATGCCTTTTGGCCTCTGCAATGCACCCTGGCACCTTTCGGCGTTGTATGGTGAGTATTTTCTACGAGTTCCTAGAGGACTGCATGGAGGTTTTCATGGATGATTTCACGTATATGGGTCGATTTTGATGCATGCTTAGCTAATTTGTCTAGAGTCTTGCATAGGTGTATTGAATCTAATCTTGTCTTTGAATTATGAAAAGTGTCACTTTATGGTTGAGTCGGGCATAGTCTTGGGACACATAGTGTCTAGGAAAGGGATTGAGGTAGACCACCGCTAAGATCGATGTTATTCTTGCTTTGCCTTACCCAGCTTACGTGCGGGAGGTTCGCTCTTTTCTTGGTCATGCGAGTTTCTATCGACGTTTCATTCGAGATTTCAGCAAGCTCGCTCAACCCTTGTCCAACCTTCGCATAAGGACAACGACTTTGTCTTTGATGATGCGTGCAAGGCGGCCTTCGATCACTTGAAGCGTTGCCTTACTACACACCCGATGATCCGGCCCACGATTGGCTCCTCCCTTTTGAGTTAATGTGCGATGCTTCCAACTATGCGGTTGGTGCTATC
Organism: Acacia pycnantha; assembly: GCA_025563575.1. Classification (NCBI taxonomy): domain Eukaryota; kingdom Viridiplantae; phylum Streptophyta; class Magnoliopsida; order Fabales; family Fabaceae; genus Acacia; species Acacia pycnantha. Next base: position 2,039,130 of record JAMWYP010000248.1, read on the forward strand.
TTAGCACAGCGGGTTGATAGAGCCTCCCATGTCATTGCATATGCTTCAAAGACTTTGGATTTTGCTCAGTCTAATTACACCACTACTGAGAAGGAGTTGTTGGCTATTGTATTTGCCTTTGATAAGTTTAGGTCATATCTGCTAGCTAGTAGAGTCATTGTTTTCTCTGACCATGCAGCTTTAAAGTTTCTTTTGAAAAAGGCAAATGCTAAGCCACGACTCATCCGGTGGATGTTGTTGCTCCAAGAGTTTGATGTGGAGATTCGAGATAGAAGTGGAGCACAAAACTGGGTAGGCGACCACTTGAGTCGTATCACTCATTCTCCTCTCACCCCTCTTCTATTCGGGATGATTTCCACGATGAGCGGCTTCTACAGTGCAAGTTAAGACCCCATGGTATCTTTGATTTAGTTAACTACTTGGTAGCTGGTGTTTTCTGTAGAGTCCACTAGGGCCCAAACCCTTAAATTGAAAAGTGAGTCTAAATATTATGTTTGGGATGACCCTTATACGTGGAAATTTTGTAGTGACCAAGTAGTTAGGAGATGTGTGCATGATTGTGAGTTTCAATCTATATTGCATTTTGCTCATGCTTACGCTGTGGTGGTCACTTTGGACCCCAAAGAAGCGCTAGGAAGGTGTTAGAATGTGGTTTGTTTTGGCCTTCCTGTTTCATGATGCCCATTTGTTTTGCAAGTCATGTGATAAGCGTCGAGGGCGGGGAGTATTTCCCGTAGGCATGAGATGCCCCAAAACCCTATATTGTTTTGTGAGATCTTTGATGTTTGGGGTATTGATTTCATGGGTCCATTTCTGCTTCATATGGTTACACTTACATCTTCTTTGGCTGTTGATTATGTTTCTAAATGGGTTGGGCGAAAGCCACCGGACAAATGATTCTTACGTGGTGGTGGATTTTGTTAGGTCTAACATTTTCTGCAGGTTTGGCATTCCTAGAGCTATTATCAGTGATCAGGGTTCTCATTTTTGCAATCGAAGCATGGGTGCCTTGCTACGCAAGTATGGAGTGCTTCACAAGGTTTCCACACCTACCATCCTCGGACCAATGGTCAAGTGAAGTCTCAATAGAGAGATTAAGCAAATCCTTGAGAAGGCCCATCAACTCTACCGGAAAGATTGGAGTAAGCGACTAGATGATGCTTTGTGGGCATATCGCACGCCTACAAGACTCCGATTGGGATGTCTCCTATCGGATTGTCTTTGGTAAGGCATGTCATCTTCCTGGTTGAGTTGGAGCATCAAGCCTATTGGGCTATTAAGCAATGCAACATGGATTTGGCTAAGTCGGGATGGAGAGGAAGCTGCAGTGCAAGAGTTAGATGAGCTTAGATTGGATGCCTATGAAAGCTCACGGTTGTATAAGGAAAAGACTAAGGCATTCCATGATAAGCATATTCGAGGAAAGAATTTTACGTGGGCGAGAAAGTTCTTCTATTTAATTCCGTCTGAAGTTTATGCACAGTAGCTTCGATCTAGATGGGATGGCCCTTTTGTGATCACTAACATATTTCCATTTGGTCTTTGTTGAGCTATGTGATCCACCCAGGACGGACTTTTAAGGTCAATGGGCATCGCCTCAAGCCATTTCATGAGGGATCCCCGGCGGCTGAGGAAGCGAGAGATTCTCCTCATTGATGCCACTTATCCTCCATAAACCCTTGGGGAGTATTCTTCTTTCTTCTCCCTCCTTCTCTTTTATTTGTTTTCCTTTTCTACTTTGCTTTTTGAAAATAAATACATTCTTTCTTTCTAATGATTGCTACATATTATGAACTAGGACATTTTGGTTTTAATGGATCATTCTCGTTTGATACGGAACTCTTGACTCTTCGATTACAAGTCTTGGTAGTTGATTTGATGTTGTTGATTACCTAAGTTGGTATTGACCTTGTGAGGTTTTGGGCTGCATGAATGGAATTCATCTTTTGCCATTCTTTCTTTCATGTGTGCATCTCTCATGATTTGTGTTCTCTAGAACTTGCTCCTTTTCTTTTTGAAACTACATTTTTCACTTACGTGCATAAGTATGATGGAAGCTTGTTTTCTTTCTTTTATTCTCCTCACTTTGGCCAAATAGCTTTCCCTTACATTATGATTCCTTTGCTAGCCCCTTTGTGCCTTTTGACCCATTCTTTTCTAAGCCACATTACAAGCCTAAGCGTAAAACCATTTTATTCCGCACCTTGAAGATTTATTGAGCATTGGTTTCAACTTGTTTTGTGTTTAAGTGTGGGGGTTGCTCAGAGTGCAACGGTTTAAGTGTGGGGGGGGGGATATTTGATTTTGACATTGTAATTACGTATACAATGAAAGGAAAGAAAGAAAAGTAAAAAAAAAAAAAAAAAAAAAAGAAAAAAAGAAAAAATGAAAAAAAAAGAAAAAAGAAAAAAAAGAAAACAACAAAAGAAGAGAAAAGAAAAGAAAATACATAGAAAGGAATGTATATATGAGTAGAATAAAAGTCTCATACATAGAGAATGATTGTGTTAATCAGTGCTCTTCCTTTTGATTTCTTTGGTGCTTAGCCTCTTATTCCATACTATTACCTACCTTCACCCTAGCCCCGTTACAACCTTTAATTACAAGCTCTCTTGATTTGTGCATGTATGTGTTATGAGTAGTGGAGACGTAGAAGTTGAGCAAGCTTATGGTAGAACAAATTTCTTGAGTAGAATTTGAGCGATACACTTATTTACCTTAAACACTTGAGAGCGATTGATTGAGCGCATCATTTGAGAGATCATCTTTTGTGATTAGCATCATTGATTGACACTACCATGAATTGTAATTTGAGATGAAGGGGTTTTGGTCTTGAATGATTGGTCTTTTGAAGCTTTGTGTCCCTTGATTCAATTTTTGCATTGTTAGCAATTATTAGTAAAGAAGAGTTTTTCCTTTAGGTCTTTCTCTTTGAATTTTGCTCAGAGTGCAAAAAGATAAGTGGGGGAATTTGATAATTGAATATTTTATACACTTATTTTTGTCTCTTGAATAATAATTTAGGACCCTTTAGCTAATAAATAATGGCTCTTATGTTTATTTGGGCCTTGGGCCTTTTATTGCATTTTAGCCATTTTTAATAATAAAATTCCAGTTTTGTGTTGCTTCACTATTTCTACCATAACTCTTGAACCAGACATCGGATTTGCCTCATTTTTGTCTCATATTTCAGATGATTCAGAGAGCTACAATTGTTATGAAGACATCAAGAGCAAATTCGGTCAAGAAGGAGGTCAATTTTGGAGCCAAAGTCGGATGTACAATTCTGGATTTATTTTGGACCCGAATTTTGTAATTTAAGTCCAGTTATATTTTATTTCTGTTTTGGGCTAAAACTATGAGAGCCCATTTCGTTTTAGGTTATTTTTAAGTATGGCAGCTGCCACAAACATATTCATTCACGTTTTTAACATTAGAGTGGATCAAAATACAAGTTTTCATTTTCTCTCATCATTCTTCATGTTCTTCGCGTTCTTCGTGTTCTTCGTTCGTTCTTCGATTTTCCCAGCCATGATCGGCTAAACTCTTGTGATTAACCCAACGATGAGGATTCCATGATTCATCCAGAGAACTCGTGCCTAATCGGTAACTACTCGATTCTGTTTTCATCTTATCGGATTCGATTTACGAAATAGTTCGAATATTAGATTTAATATTCGGTTTGGTTCATCCCAAAGACTTAGTTCGGACTAGGTTACGATGTTCTTTGTGCGATTGCACAATGAGACGCCACTGTCCGGACAGATTCTAGGCGATCGTCTAGGCGAGGGAATCTCCGGATGAATGCAGAGATTTCGATTCATCGGAACCAAACGTGGGTTAGTTGTATTTTCGTTCAATGATGGAGGTTTACGGAATCAATTCGTTGGGTTGATCATCTTTAATCTGTCTCGTTTATTTGATTCTCGTTTGACTCTGTTTATTGCACTTTGATTATGTTATTTCGTTTTGTTCTATTCTGTTAAACCAAACCCCTCATTTTATCATTCTGTTTCACTATTGTTATTGAACAAGCCCGCTGCAAATTCGTTGGGAAACGACCCAGGTTCCCTAATTCTGCAAATTGTTTTCGAACTTGGTTTATTTTGGAAGACACGGCAAAAATCTTTCCAGCTGGTACAGTATTGGCCCGCTACCAATCTCATGTAGGCCTGCAAGGTCACACACAAGAATAGCCCAACACGAGTAAAAGTGTCTAGATTCATTGAATCTTATATATGTCTAAAATTTAATGAATATTATATTTAATCTATGATGGATATATATATTATTAAATTCAAAAATAATAATGATATTATTTATAGATAATACTATTATTATATAGTATTTAATTTATTTGATAAATTAAATAACTATAATAAATTGAGATATTGTATCTCATATTTAATTGAATAGAGATATGATATTTCAGATTTAATTTATAGAAATAAATTAAATCAACAAGCTTTTAATGTGGATTAATTAAATAGATTAGATTAGATCTGTTGGACAGATTTAATTACTATATTTAATCCGAATTCGAAATTCAATGATTAATTGATATTAGTCTTGAATATTTTAATACAGCCTAATTAGGGTTTTAGAAACTCTATAAAGCGATATTGATCTAAGTCGTATTAGAAGAATGAACTAACAAGCCTCGAAAGAAATCCTACAGAGAAAAACGAGAGATACAAAGTAAGAAGGCGCTAGCATGCTACCGTACGTGTTGGAGAGCTGTTCAGTGTGGATACCGGTAGAGGGAGTGGATTCGTAGAGTCGGCTCCTAGAGATTGATCCAGCAAGAAGGTGTTAGCCCACGTGTTCGGGAAAGAACGCACACGAGTTCGTATAGGTACGGTTTTTAACGAACCTTGATTTAAACTCCGCTGACAGATTCTCTCTATGAGATTCGTAAAGTTTTAATGGATGAGAATCCTTCCGCTGCGTGTACGGATCCCAACACTATCTTGTTTTATATAATTATTATTTTGGGATGATTGTATGATGTACACTTACTGTTCAGTACTTATTTTGGATAAGTAAAGTACAAATGCACGCCTAGCTTATTAATCTAACAACAAAGAGTTTGCAATTTGTACCACATGCTATCTAGAAATGCACACATCCACATGATCTATTGTAGAGCCAAGGCCCTGTTCCAACCCAAAATCCCTCCACAAATCCCAATGTTGTACCTACAAAAAACGAATCAATCCCCATGATCAACGTTTTAGTCATTATCTTGATCTGAATCACTTGAAGGGGAATTATTAGTGAGAGGAGATCCACATAAGTTGTTGCCAACAAAACTAGATGCTTCAAAGCTTTGGAATTGTGTCCCTGTAGGAACTTTTCCTTCCAAATTACTGCTTGCCATGTTCAAAAAGATCAAGAAGCGTAAGGGTTATGCTTGGTGATCCCATGTTCCCAATGCTATCTAGAATTTGACCGCTCAAACAATTATTGGAAAATTCAAAAATTGTATCCCCTTAATTCTTGTGATTATCATTGGTATCTCTCAAGATAATTTGCTGCTTGAAAGGTCAATATAACAAGTGATGAGACCAAGAATAGATCGATAATAATCAACTCTTCCTTTTAGGAAATGGAGCTCCCCAAGAATCAAACGCCTTGTGCTGTTTACTCCATTGCAACGGATGTATGATTCTGAACTACTATTTACCTTTGAAATAGCGGTCAAACGGCTGATACATTTTGGGATATGTCCTGTCAAGTTGTTTTGTGCCACATATTTGATATAGCCTCATGAAACATATTTGACAGGGAATTTGGTCAGGGAATGAGTCGAACCCATGATGTAATTGTTCCTTAAAATTGACAGAGATGCTTTAGGATTTAATCCACAATAGAAATTCAGGACCTAGATATTACCAGGAAGCCATTCCTAAATACTCCAATTGGGACTCACTTGTAAAGTGAATTGGTTTCTTTTATTTTGTTTTGTTTTTCTTACCTGAAAAGGTTATTTGGTTTCTTGATGCATTGGAAAGGTGAGCCTCTTTTACAGTTCCATTAAATAAATTATCTTGAATACGAAGAAAACGTAACTCAGAAAGTAATCCTAGAATTTCAAATGAAAATCCATTAAATCGATAACTTGAAAGGTCAAGCAATATTAAAGATGCAAGGTTTCATAGTGATCTCTGGGGATAGCTAGCATCCTGGATATTGTTGCTAGAGAGATAAAGTTTAGCAAGATTTTTGAAGTGCCCAATTTGATCTGTTAAATAGTCAGGTAATTGAAAACTTGTAACGTACAAAACTTCTAATTTGTGTTAATCACATTTGCAAAAATAAAAATAAAAAAATTGTAAAATTTCAGAAATTTGTTGAATGCACATCTTATTTGAAATGAACGTTCTTACCAGGTTGCAGAGATTTCCAATACATTGAGGAAACTTTTATGCCATGTAAACACTCGCAAAAACTTCTTTTTTCATCTTTAGACAAAGTATGAGAAACTGGAGTACAATAAGTTCTCTTACCATATTACTGACCATCACTAAATATAATTTTGAGAATTAGGATTTACCTTGACAAATGGGATTTTAATTAGGCTCTGAGATTAAGTAATATGGGATTAGATTACGATTTAATTTGCGATTAGGATAGATATATACCTAATGGCCCCATATAATTGTTGAAGAGTGTGTCCAAGTTATGTTGCATCTTGAGTAACTATGTTAGACATAACAAGTTATACTCAAGAGAGGGTTGTAAGTGGACCGACATACACTTATAGCTATTTATACTCTAGATTAACAAAATTGATATTAAGGCTAATTAAATTAGTGAAATCAAGGTTTATGAAGCTAATAAGGGATTAATGACTCTGGGTTGCTCATTTGATTATTGTGATAGTTTGTTTATTTTAATTCTAGTTTTAATTTCTTTTCTCTTAATTAAATCCAATCTGGTTTGCTTAGCTTAAACGAAATTGTAAAATTAATGCTTAACCGAAGTTGGTGATATCAAGTCCTCGTGGGAACGATACTTTTCTTATCACTTTATTACTTGATACGGCCCGTCTACTTGCGGAGTTTATAGGCTATAAAGTTTTGCCCTATCAATTTTTTGGCGTCGTTGCCAGGGACTTGTGTGCCACATCTATCTTGGTTAGAATTGATTGAGCATTAGTAGTTTGAGTTTTAGTTTGTAAATATTTTCTAAAAAAAAAACATCAAAAAAATAGATTTCAATTGGCAACCAACTGGTCTTAATGTTGAGAAGGAGATGAATTCTTTGTCTTCTACACAAGAAGGATTGATTGCTATTTTAAATTCTTTGAATGAATATAGGAAACATCAAATGAGCATAAATGATAGTTGTCTTCCATATATTGATTCTTCTCAATATGTTTGCATGTCTTATGCTTATTGTGGAGAGAGTCATTTATATGAGCATTGTCTGTATATTACAACTAGTCATTTTGTGAGAGATGATTTCACTAGGAACCAAGCTTGTTTTGATAACTCATTTTGTCCTAGTGAAGGTTTTGAGCAACATAATTTTAGGGATCCACATGTCTATTATTCTCATGAAAATACCTCTCCTTTTTACTCTTATCCACCTGTTGAAAAACACACTATTAAGTATAAGGAAAAATCTAATTTAGAAAGATTATTTGAGGAGTGTGCGGAAGCATTAGAGAGATCTAGTAGAGAGCAAAAGGAGATTGTCACTAGCATTGAATCAAGTGTCCAAAATATTGGGGTATATGTGAGTCAAATTGTTTCTACCCTTGAGACTATGGTGCAAGATAATTCCTTAAGTCTGATGACCACTTCTTATGCTGATAATAATTATTGTGAGGAAGTTGAAGGTGTGGAATTACATGAGACTATGGATAATGTAGAAAATGATTGTGGGTTTGAAATTGATTTAGATGAGAATAGTGGATGTCTAGAAGAGGTTCCGGCTGTGGATCCTAAGGATTGTGATGTTAGTGATCAAATTGATGTAGATGTCCCAATTGTTGTTGTTCATGACCCTCCTATTGAAGTTTTGACTCTTACTGAGGAGAGTCAAGTTGATTTTATTGGATGCTCTAAATTCTTGGATATGCCTATGTTTATTTTCAAGGATATGCATGTTGTGCTTCATTTGAATTCAGTGATTGCTTGTTATCCTAGATTGTCTATGATTGAGGAAGTACTTGCAATTAACTTGAATTATCAATTTTTGTATGTGATACCTTGTTGCTTGAAAAGAAATGAAGACAACATGATTATGGTGTTTGATACTTATGATTAGAAGTTGTTTTTAGAAGTCTGGTTGAAGACTTTAAACTTAGCTCTTCTTGGGAGGCAACCCAAGGAATTATTTGATGCTTTCTTTGATTTTGTAGGACTGTTGAAAGCCCCTAATGAGGTGTTCCATTTTGGTAGCAAGGATTGATAGTGCAAGTCAAGGAAAAATAGGGGCTTTTTCTTCCACTTTTCTTTGATTTGTTCTATTTGATTGTTGATGATATATTGCTTGGGAATAAGTGCTGGTCTTAGTTGGATGTGCATGTGATGACTGTTTGTGATGATTATTGAGTGACTGTTAGCACTTGAGCTGTCTAATTGGTGAAAATTTGAAATCTGGAGGACAATAAGTTCTCTTACTATATGACCTTGGATTTAAGTCTTCGCGTATTCCCATTGCTTACAAATCCAATCTTGCCTTCACATCATCCTTGGAACTACCTTGTATGTTGAGAAGTGTGTCAACAATACTATCACATACGTTTTTCTCCACATGCATGCCATCAATACAGTGTCTCACATTAAGATTGTGCCAATATGGAAGATTGAAGAATATAGATATATTTTTCCATATATTTATTTGTTTTATACTCTTTGCAGTCTTACCAAAGAATATGAGAAGTATGGAATCATTGTATAAAATGATAAGCATTAATTTTGTAGAAGTAGATAATTGCATTGATAATCATAAGATAATATAGAGCAGGTCATAGAACAAAATATGAAATACATTAAACCAACAAATAATCAGTCACTCTCCCACTTTGTCATCGGGGAAAAAGGTAAGGAAGGTGAGATCAGAGGAAGATGAAGGAGTGCAGAGGAGAATGGCCCTAGAAGGATCAAAGGGAGGTACAGTGGTAGTGGAGTAGGAAGTAAAGGATAAGGTAGGTTTAAAAGTGGAAGCTAGAGCCTTAGAGCTAGTAAAGGAAGGAGTAGTGGTGGATAATAGTGGAATAGAGGAAGGGAGAGAGTCCTCAGGTATAGGAGTGGTGATGATAATGAATAGAGGAAGGAGTAGTGGTGATGGTGGGAATATCATGTATAGGAGTAGATTCAGGTGGTTGATTATAGGCAGATGCAAGACTGGAACTAGAAGGACTAGCCTGAGATGGTTTAGAAATAGACAACCCAAGAGTATTCCATCTTTTGGTCTTTGTGGTATGTACATCCTAAAGATCAAACAACAAGAGATATTCATCCGGTTGAGATGACTCTGCTCAAACCTATAAGGTTTCACTAGTTTCTCCTTTGAAGTGAGGTACCAGATATTTTTCTGGAACAAGATATAGGAAACTAGATTGGGAAATGAATAGTGGATTTGATATTAGAGTTGAATCTGAAATGAAGAATCTCATTCAAAACCCATTCTGTTATGTTCCTATGCTCCTTGAATATGATTGAGAAGGGCAATCTCTAGAAGTAAAATGGGATTTTTTTTTTACGACTAAGGTCCTCGAGTAAATGTACCAGATTACTCTGAAGGTATCACTCATAGAAGCAGGATTGAAGAGAAGTGGTCCCATAGGTTCTCTTGGCTTCAATATGGCAAATATTTCTACATCTATTAGGGTCTTCTCGGACTCAGTAGGGACATCTGTAATCCTTAAAATGATGTTGAAGGAAGCAGCAGTGAGCTTGATCTTCTGGCCCCTAACCTTAATTTCAAGTACTTCCAAAATATTATCCTCTACATCGAGGACATTGGCTATCTGCATGTTGAAATAAAACAGTTTGACTACAGAAAGACAATATGTAATTTGTAAACTCAATAAGGGTTTAAATTGTTTCAACCATGGTGAGAGGTCTATATTGCACTAGTCCTTAATTTTTCCAAATCTACATAAATAGTAGGGGCAAAAGGATTGTTCTCCATAATGAATTTGAAACTCATATTCATCAGATATAACTAATGGAGAAATGATAATACTAAGAGGAAGAGTTCGAGGTTGAAGTTCCTAGAGTAACTGAGACGGAGTACGACTCGAGGTACCAGAGGTTGCTGGAGTTGCTTGGCTACCAAATTGACCAATACCCAAATGAGATTTTCCTTTGAGCCTTTGAAGAAAGGATTCAGTTCTGGCTTCTTCTTTGCAAGCTCGAATGTCGGCTTCTATCTCCTTCTCTTTGCCTTTGCCTTTACTAGGAGACAATAGTTTTTGAATCAGTCCGGTGATGGTGCTCAAAGGGTTTTTGAATTACCATCCCTTTGGCTTTTGGCTTTGGGTCCAAAGGCTTTACCTTAGGATGATACTGTGGTTCCTTCGTAGTTATAGCTTTCTTTGGACATTGGACATCTTCGTATGAGATATAGATTTACAAGATGAAGATTCTCATAAGGTGATCTCGAGACTTAGGGTTTACAAGGCCGAGAGAGCGAGTGGGAAAATCTGAGAAGGAGAGGGGGATTTAAGGTTGAGGAAATGGAGGGAATGGTCACCAATGAAGAGATAAATAATATTTTGGAGGGAACCGAATCAAAACATCATAGCATTAATGGATTTGAGTGTTTAAAAGAGAGGGATACAAAGGTTTTGAGAGAAAAAGAGGCGGAATGATAGTGGATGAAATGAAATGAAGAGACACGACTGATATATGATATATTAAAGTGCTACACTCGAATGCTTATGTTCACACTCAAGTGTGAAAGTGAGCACTCAAGTACAAATGCACAAAATCAAAGCAATAAAGTTACCTTACTTTGAGTGTGTTCTGTGAACACTTGAACTTAGTTAAAAGTGTCTTTGAATAGAACTCGAATATCAACTACTGCACTTGAGTGCAAGTCCTTTATTGACGTTTGGACTTCCTTCTCTACTATGCAAGACTCTTCAGCTTCTTTTCCAAACTCACAGTACTTAAGTGTTGAAAATCCCACACTTGAGTGTCACACTCGAGTGTTGTTGATTTGCACTTAGAGTGTTTATGTCTTTCACTTTCTTTTTCATGCCCTGGTGCTTCCATACTCAAGTGTCAAAATCGAGTATGCTTGACCTGCACTATGAGAGTAGCATTTGTTTTATGGTTTTCTTTAACATTTTCTTCAGCAATGTAAGTGCCAACCTTCCACACTCGAGTGTTGTTGATTTGCACTTTGAGAATCCATGTGTTTCACTTTCTTTTTCAGGCCCTAGTACTTCCATACTTGAGTGTGATTGATTTGCACTTCGAGTGCAAGATGATCTAACACAATTCTCTACTTCTGGTGTCGCTACACTTCAAGTTCTTGGAATCTACACTTGAGTGTCACTTGCTTCACTTTGAGTACTTGCAATGTTAGTATTTAACTTACACATAAATATCTCAATACTCAAGTACCTGAAACCCATACTCGAGTGTAACACTCAAGTGCCCACTAATGTACTTGGAGTATTATCTGATTTGAGGCTATTGTGTGTGCAGGTTCCTCGATATCACTCAAGTGTTATTATAGATGATCCCTTCTCTCTTTAACTCTGTTTTACATAGAATGAGCAGGGGATCCTGCAAAACAAAATACTAGGAACTTTGATGCTTAAGTTAGTCATTAAATTATCAAATTAAACTTAAAATAAATAGTATATGAAAGATTTACTCATAGTTTATTAGGATTTACCATTCCCAATTCTCTTCTTATATAAAGGAATTAATGTTTTGCCAATGGCTTTGTGAAGATATTAGCCAGTTGAAGATGTGTAGAGATGAACATCACTTTAACATCTCTCCTTTGAACATGATTTCTGTTGAAGTGATGTCTTATGCAATATGCTTGGTTCTTGAAATTGTGCAAGATTTTTAGCCAAACTTATTGTACTAGTGTTGTCACAAAGAATTGGAATTTCTTTTAGATGAATACCCTGATCTTGAAGTTGTTGTTTTAGCTACAAAACTTGAGGCAACTACATACTCAACTTCAATAGATGATAATGAAACGATGTTTTTCTTTTTACTAAACCAAGATATGATAGAGCCACTAAGGAACTGATATTGTCTACTCATACTCTTCCTATCAATCTTGTATCCACCGTGATCTGAATCTAAGTATGCAATGAGATATTCATTGCCTCTTTTTGGATACGAAATTCCAAGTTTTCATTTTGTTGTCAAAATATCTGACTATTCTGTTCACAGTCTCGACGTATGATTCCTTTGGAGCGGATTGATATCTTGCACACATTCCTACACTAAATTGTATGCCAGGTCTGCTAGTTGTTAGATATAGTAATGAACCGATCATTCCTATATAATTGGTTATGTTGAAATCTGGCCCCTTAATATCATCATCCAGTAGCGTTGTTGAGCTCATTGGAGAATCAACTTCATTGTAATGATCCATTCCATACTTCTTGAGAAGTACTTTGAAATATTTGGTTTGGGAAATAAATATCTCATTCTTCTTTTGTTTGATTTAAAGTCCTAGGAAGAAATTCAATTCTCCTATCATCGATATTTCAAATTCGCCTTACATAACCTTAGAGAACTCTTGACAAAGAGAATCATCAGTAGAATCAAATATGATATCATCAACATAAATTTGCACAATTAATAAGTCATTTTTCTTGTGTTTGATGAAGAGTATTATGTCAACCTTTCCTCAGAAAAACCCTTGAACTATGAGGAAATTGCGCAGTCTTTTATACTAAGCTCTAGGAGCTTGTTTAAGACCATAAAGAGCTTTTTTAAGTCTGAAAACATGGTCAGGTTTGGTCACATCTTCAAAACTGGAAGGTTGTTCAACATAGATTTCTTCCATAATATAACCATTTAGGAAAGCACTCTTAACATCCATTTGGTAGGGTTTGAATCCTTTGATGCATGCAAAGGCTATAAGTACTTGTATGACTTCCAATCTAGCTACTGGAGCATAGGTTTCCTCATAATCAATTTCTTCTTCTTGATAGCCTTTGCCCACCAATCTAGCCTTGTTTCTAAAAATGATTGTGGATTCATCTCGTTTGTTTTTAAATACCTATTTTGTGCTAATGACCAGATGGATTTTAGGCCTGGATACTATGTCCTACTTGATTTCTTTAAAATTGGTTTAGTTCCTCTTGTATTGCTATTACCCAATCATTGTCTGCAAGGGCTTCCTCAATGTTTGACATCACCTATTTCTTGGTTTATAGGATGACTCTTGTTATATCTCCAAGCTCTAGGTTGGTTTTGATCAGAAAGTTCAAAATCTTTTTTAGCCTGCTTTTCTAGATTAGAAGGTGTTTTCGAAAAGATTTGATTTTCCTCATGATGAATCATCTCTGGTTCATCATCCAAAGGTTTGATAAGAGGTTCATTTTTAGAAAACACAACATGAACAGACTTTTCAACAACACATGTACGTTTATTATAAATTCTATATACTTTGCTTCTATTGGAGTAACTTAGAAATAAACCTTCGTCTGATTTAGGATCAAATTTTCCTAAAATTTCCATACCATTGTTGTGAATGAAGCATTTGCAACCAAATATATGCAGATGTGCAATTGTTGGTTTTCTTTCCTTGTATAATTCGTAGGGAGTCTTATTAAACTTCTTTTTTATATAGTCTCTATTTGAAATGTAGCAAGTTGTACTCATTGTGTCTGCCTAGAAGACTTGCGAGACATTTCTTTCATTCAGCATTGCTCTAGCCATCTCCGTGAGAACTCTGTTCTTTCTCTCTACAACTCTATTTTGTTGAGGAGTTCTCAGAGCTGAGAAGTTGTGATTAATGCCATTTGCATCGTATTATTCTCCAAAGGCTATATTTTCAAACTCTCCTACATGATATTTTCTTATTCCTGAAAGACGCATACCTTTCTCATTTTGCACTTTCTTAGCAAAAACAATAATCATTCAAAAGTTTCATCTTTTGAAGAAAGGAAAATTGTCCAAGAAAATATAAAGAAATCATTGACAATGACTAGAGTATAAAGGTTTCCACCAAGGCTTTTAACTCTAGCTGGTCCAACTAAATCTATATGAAAAAGTTGGAGTGGTCATTCTATCATAACTTCATTTTTTGATTGAAAAGATGACTTAGTTTGTTTATCTGTTTCGCAAGTTTCACAAATCAAATCATTTCTGAATTGAAAAGTTGGAAAACTGAGAACTAATTCATTTTTGAGCAACTTGCCTAGTTGGTGCATATTGACGTGAGCCAATCTTTTATGCCATAACCAACTTTCATCGGTGTTGATAAGAAAACAATTTTCATAAACAGTATTACTGCTAGGCATATTGATAGTATATAAGTTACCTTTCCTTGAAGCTCTAATCAAAACCTTCAGTTGATCTTTGTATATTTGAAGATCCTTTTTGTTCACAATAAGGCATTCTTCTGAGTCAAAAATGATCTAGTTGTCTTTGTATGCACTTTGGCTCACACTAAGAAGGTTATGGTAGAGACCTTCTACATAGTAGACATCCTTGATTTGAACTTCATCTTCCTTGACAATTCACCAATGCCATCTATTTTACCAGATAGGTTTCCTCCAAAGCTTACTTTTCCACCATCTTTTTTCTCTTATTGCGACATATTTGGATTGATCTTCAGTGATGTGTCTAGAGCAACCACTATTAATGTACCATTGACTAGTTTTTGATGCTCTTAGACATACCTGCAATCAATGACAATTAGATTGTAAGTACCAATCTTTTCTTAGGTCCTTTTTGGTTAGTTTGGATCGTAGGATACACATATGATCCCTTAGGTACCCATTTATAAGTACCTACTGGTTTTTCTTTCCTTTCCTTCCTATGAAAACAAGAAGATGTGTGATGCCCTTTTGTGTTGCAATAGTTGCAATGGGCAAAAGGGTTAGATGAATGAACAAATTTTTGAAAATAGTTTAAATATGTTCTTCCCCTATACGACGTGGCATGGTTGTCTGATAGGTTGCATCGTATTATTGATCCTCAAATGAATTGGGTATTCGTAATGTCTTGCTAGAGGCCGCTTGCGACTTGTGGGCTGGTACAATGTTAGCTCGCTGCCAATTTCAAGTGGGCCTACAGGGTCATACACAAAAATAGCCCTACAGGAGCTATAATGCCCAGATTCATTGAATCTAATATATGTCTAAGATTTAATGGATACAACGTTTAATCTAGGGAGGATGTGTGTGTGTATGTGTGTGTGTGTATAAAATATAAATTCAAAAATAATAATAATAATATAGATAATATTAATATTATGTAGCATTTGTTTTGTATTTAATTTATTTCATAAATTAAATAACTAAAACTAATAGAGATATCATATCTCAGATTTAATTTATGAAGATAAATTAAATCAGCTGGCTTTTAATTCGGATTAAATAAATAGATTAGATTAAATCTGTTGGAAAAATTTAATTAATATTATTTTAATCCAATTCAAATTTTAAAATTAATTAAGATTAATTTTGAATATATAATATGGCCCATTAGGGTTGGAAAACCTTAAGACAGTGAGTAAGACGTATTAGAAAGGCCACAAGAGAAACCCTAGCAAATTGAGAGAGAAACGTTAGAGGCGCTAGAACGCTGCTTGTGTTGGGGTCCTGTTTGTGTGGATACCGGTAAAGGGAGCTGGTTCGTTCAATTGGCTCCTAGTGATCAAACAAGACGCATACAAAAGGTACAATTCTGACTACTCGAATTAAATGCCATTGTTAGATCCATGATTGGGATTCAATGTTTCTTTTGGTAAATTTCTTCTGCTACTTGTACGAATCCTAACAATAATTTCCCCAAAGCTAATAATTGATTTTTGAATGAATGAGATGGTGGATAAAGTTATTTAGTGCCTGAAATTTGAGGTACAAGCGGATGTTGTAAAGTAGCCGTAAGAGACTCTGAAAAGTATTCGTGACTTTTAGGACCGTATATTTGCTAAAAGTCTGGTCTTAAACGTCTTCGTCTAATTCTAAAGAATATGGCTAGACTTTTAGGACAGTATATTTGTTAAGAGTCCGGTCTTAAAAGTCTTCGTTTATTTTAAAAGTATGGCGAGACTTTTAGGACTGTAGATTTGTTAATTGTTCTCTCCTAAATAGCAAATTTTCGTTTATTTAAAAAAAATATGGCTTAACGTTTAGGACCGTGCATTTGTTAAATGTTCGGTCCTATTAGTGTTCCTTTAAATAGAATTGATGACTCGATTTTCAGACAAATCATTAGGGTTCAAGACAACCGAGGTTCTGGTCTTCTGCTCAAGCTTTGTGCTTTGTTGTTATCGTTTTTACCTCTCCTGTTTTTGAAGATCATTATCGGTGTCCCTTTTCTTTGTCCTTTTTCTTTTTGTCAGAAAAAGAAGGAAGGTAATGAAAAGGACACTGAAAATATTCAAAGCAGGGCGACGTAAAATCGACGACAACGATGGTCCAACCTTGAGAAGAATTGTCACTCTGTTTGTTTTTATTCGAATAAGGTAAACAATGTTTTTGTTTTTGTTTTGTATGGTCTTAACTGTTAACTGTATTCTGTGAATTTTTAATATTGATCACACACGATGAGGACAATGTTTTGTTTGTTTCCTTTTTGTCGGAAAAAACAAAGAAGATAAAGACAACAAGGCGATCGAAGATGGGAACTAAAAATTTTATTTTATTATATTTTTTTTCTACTGCCTTGAGAGGGCAGTAGCAGTACCAGAAAAAAACAACATAAAAATATCTAATCCTCCCCATCATTGTCGGAGTGGAGGGAAGGGTCGGAGACGTCATCATCAGAAGTATAGTATTCAACATCATTGGCGTCGAGTACCGTGTTCAACTTGTTGTTGACGACGCGATGGACCTGAAACAGTTGGCCAAGCGCCGGTCTATCTGATCGACGCGGGCTATGAGGTGCTCCATCATTTGGTAGAATGACGGGTTCGGAGACAACAGAGGAGGGTACGGAGGTGGCAGAGGATTACGCCGAGAAGGAGGACCTCGTAGTGGTGGAGTAGCCATTATGATGGAGGTTGTAGAAGTGATGGAGATGAATGTGAAGAAAGTCAAGTAACAACGGGTTTAAATAGAGAACCCATCCTGAACAATGTGAAACGCCGGAAACATTAACGACACCCATAGTTCCTTAGAATACGAGGAGACGCCTAATTGGGAAGTTTTTGTGGAAGCCGAAGAGACTCTGAATCATTCATTTCAACATAGGGTAAGGATACGACTATGCTATCTGAGTATTTTGAAAAGAATGAACTTTTAATATCGGATACTGTAAAAGATCCGTTCTTAAAATAAAAAAATGTTAACAAAAAATTTCTTACTTTTAAAAAAAAATTGAATTGAAAAAAATGAGTTTTAGGACCGGATACAAGATAAAAGGTCGGTCTTAAAAGTAATTGAATTGATTGAAAAAATAAATAATAAACTTTTAGGACCGGATATTTATAAAAATACGCTCTTAAAGTAGAAACACTAAATTTATTTACACCAATTGAATCTGAATTCTCATCATCAGATGCGTATCTCTCATGCTCTCTGTCCTTATTAACTCCTCACGCTACCTCTCTGTCCTTATTAACTCCTCATACTACCTCTCTGTCATTATTAACTCCTCACTACCTCCTAACTCCTCACTACCTAGCTCTTTGCCTCAACTTCTCAAAGCCTCAAACCATGGTTAGGTACAAGAGAACTCCTCGTAGGGGTGCTCTTACACCTGAAGCTTGTGCCATCGTTAGATCAAGGTACGATGCGCCTCCTCCAGCGAGAGTGCGTTCTATTGTCACCGAAGCGTCACGGGTCGTTGGACCCATTGTTATTTCGGATCATGAAGAGATTTTCGCACCCCCCTCCATCCTTCTGCCGACCCTGTCCTTGATGGTGAAGAGATTGCCGCACCCCTCCAGCCTTCAGACCATGAAGAAGTTCGTGCTCCCCTTCTCTAACTCTTGGCCCCAGCGCGCCTACCTCTGACCCCTCTCCTCTTTCCTCTAATGTTGCATCGTGGGTGCTGCAACAAAGACAGGAACTTGCTGATCTCCGTGGGAAATTAATGTTGTTCAAGCCGATATCGCCAAGGCATTGGACAATAATAAGCTTTAGGATGTTCAGTCAGATTCTTGTTTTTGATAAGTTTCAACTTGTTTTTCTTTTGTTTTTTTTTTTGCTTGTGTACGTGCATATTCTCCAGTAATGTAAGACACATTAAGAACTAAGCTTGTGTATTTTTTTTTGGCTGTTCACCAGTAAATAAAGAAGCTTATTCTCCAATTTTCCTTTATTTTATTCATTCAGTTGCTACAGCACTCACCAAGGCCGTTAAGACCGGACACTTTATAAGTAACTGGTCTTGACTTTTAGGACCAGATGTTTTATAAAACTCCGGTCTTAAAATTAAATGAATAATAAAACTTTAGGACCAGATACTTTTAAACCTCCAGCCTTAAAAATTTAATTATATCTTTAGGACCGGACAATTAATAATTAACCGGTACTAATAAAATCCAAAAATCTAAATAAGTGTCTTTGTCACACGGAAAATTAAATTTCCCTCTCTGAATATCTCTTGTCCGCTGAAAGTGATTACTCAGGTTCTGACTCCAGTGTTTGTGTGTTGCTTCGTCGCTGCTTCGCGTACCTCTCTCGACAATCACTTTCTGGTTCCTTAGCTAAACGTCTATAGACCAAGCTGTAAGAGGTGTTTCGGTTATATAACTTTATGATTTTCCTACTTATCGTTATGGGTTTTTCATGGGTTTAACGAAATCGATGAAATGTTCTTGTGGTTATTCGCTGTTGTTAATGAATATTGTATTTTGAAGATTATATTTTCACTTTAGACCTACCCAATTGACCAACAAGTGTTTTTAGGTTACTCTTGCTGTCTGCAACATCAACGTTCGTGGCCGGAGAAGTAAGACTCCACATTTGAATTTATATGCTATAGGTGAGTCCACAAGACCTTCATGCCATGCATTTAATTTCCTCGTCATGCATTTATTTTGGTTCTTGGATTCACTGTGATGCATTTATGACCAAAAGTGATTCTTTGTTATGCATTTAATGGGCAAGTTCCTCCGTAAAATAAAAAAATAGAAGACATAACCGACATTGAGCATATATTTGCATTTGGAGTTGGCTTATTTTAGAGTAAATACATTAACACGAGCATATGTCATTTAGTCCTTTGGAGTCATTTTTGGGGCATTTTAATTTTATCATTTTTAGTCAAGGACCGAAATCAATTTTTTCGGATTATGTATGATCAATGATTTCCGTCTATATATAGGAATTTTACTATGGATCACAGTTGGATAAATGCTTTACGAACGCGTGTTGAATATCAGAATGGGGTGAGGAATTTATAGAATTTGCTAAACAAAATGCCCATGATGATAGGGGGAAGTTTTATTGCCCTTGTGTAAAATGTTTGAATGAGAGGCGACTAAGTCCTGAAGTTATACACACACATTTAATTTGTGAAGGATTTTGTAAGACTTATACAGTATAGGTATGGCATAGTGAAAAAGTGCCAAGTGGGTCTCAACATGGGGAAGTGGCCTTTGATGATAATTACACGGATATGGATGATCATATAGAGTACATTATCCGTGATATAGGAGAAGAGGCTTTTGAGCGATCACATGCATATGGTAATATGTGCAGTGATACAGAGACACCACTAAAAAATACCAATTGTTGAACGTTGTATTGAAATTGGTAAGCTGAAGGCACGTCATGGATGGAGCGACAAGAGTTTTTCAGAATTGCTTGAGGCTTTTAAGGACATGCTTACGGATGATAATGTGTTGCCGCATCGATACTATGATGCTAAGAAAATACTTTGTCCACTGGGGATGGAGTACAAAAAGATCCATGCATGCCCGAATGATTGCGTATTGTATAGAAAAGAGTTTGAAGAGAAGTAGACTTGTCTGATATGTGAAACCCCACTGTACAAGTCAGATAAAGGGCCTGCAAAAGTGTTGTGGTATCTTCCAATCATACCAAGGTTCAAGCGGTTGTTTGCGAATGAAAATGATGCAAAACATTTGAGGTGGCATGTAGATGAGAGGATTTCAGATGGACGTCTTCGACATCCGGCCAATTCTTCTCAATGGAAGAAAATCGATCAATTATTTCCGAACTTCGGCAAAGAACCTAGGAACCTTAGGCTTACCCTTAGCACGGATGACATGAATCCCTATGGAAGCCTTAGTAGCATACATAGTTCATGGCCTGTACTCCTGATTATTTACAACTTATCTCCTATGTTATGCATGAAATGAAAGTACATCATGCTGTCTATGTTGATTTCGGGACCAAAACAACCCAAAAATGGCATTGATGCTTACCTTGAGCCCTTGATCGAAGACTTGAAGGAGTTGTGGGAAGAAGGTGTCGATGTTTTTGACTCTTTCAAGAAGGAGGTCTTTTAAATGAGAGCCATGATATTTTGTACTATAAACGACTTCCAAACATATGGGAACTTGTCAGGGTATAGTGTAAAAGGCCATAAAGCATGTCCGGTTTGTGAAGAAGACACACGCTACCATCAACTTCAACATGGAAGAAAGACGGTGTATCTTGGACATAGGAGATTTCTTAGACGGGGCCACCCATATAGTCGATTAAAGAAGCCCTTTTTTGGTGGCCAAGAGTATGAAGATGCTCCGGTGGCATTGACTGGGGAGCAAGTGTATGAAAAGGTTAAAAATATCAGTGTCATCTTCGGTAAAACTGGAAAGAGTAGAAAAGAAACAAATATATGGAAAAAGAAATCAGTATTCTTCGATCTTCCATATTGGCGCAATCTTGATGTGAGACACTGTATTGGTGTCATGTATGTGGAGAAAAACGTATGTGATAGTATTGTTGGCACGCTTCTCAACATACAAGGTAGTTCCAAGGATGGTGTGAAGGAAAGATTGAATTTCCAAGCATTGGGAATACTCGAAGACTTACATCCAAGGCCATATGGGAAGAGAACTTATTGTCCCCCGGCTTCTCATACTTTGTCTAAGGATGAGAAACGAAGCTTTTGTGAGTGTTTACATGGCACAAAAGTTCCCTCGGTATTCTTCAAATTTTAAGAGGCTTGTCTCGATGAAGGACTTGAAATTAGTAGGCCAAAAGTCTCATGATTGTCATGTCTTGATGCAACAGACTACTCCCAGTAGCTATTCGAGGCATCGCCGAATATGATCTTCAGGTCGTTTTGACTAGACTTTGTTTTTTCTTCAATGCGGTTTGTAGTAAAGTTTTCGAGATTGAAAAGTTGGATGAATTGGAGAATGAAGGATATCTTATCTTGTGCCACCTTGAGAATCTTTTTGTTCCTACATTTTTTGAGATCATGGTTCATCTAATTGTTCATCTAGTGAGGGAGATAAAGTTGTGCGGCCCTATCCATTTACGGTGGATGTACCCTATTGAAAGATCTATGAAATTCCTAAAAGGGTATGTGAAGAACGCATACCGGCCAGAAGCATCAATTGTTCAGAAATATGTTTCTGAAGAAGCCATGGAATTCTATCAAAATTATTTGGCCAAAGTAAGACATATTGGGCTTCTAAAATGTCAACATGCTGAAAGGGGTAGACGAGGGGCTTCGGTAAAGAGTGTGGATCCTGATGAATTGTCACAAGTCCACTTATACATCTTGAATGATGTTGATGAAGTTCAAGCCAGCATATCTGCATATAAAGAAGCTGTAAGGAAAGAAAACCATCGAATGACTGAACAAAGGTTGATTAGGGAGCATAAAAGAACTTTTGCGAACTAGTTCACACAAAAGGTCGAGGATCTAAATGTGTTTATGATACAATGAAATGGTTAGCACATGGTCCTGAGGTTGATGTCATAAGTTGGAATTCATATGTGATCAATGGTTATACATTTTACACGAAGTCTCTAGATGATAGGAGCACAGCCCAGAACAATGGTGTTATGTTAGAGGCTGAATCTATGCACTTCTCCAATTCGAAAGACAAGAGGCCTAAATTGGCAGTCATGCCATATTATGGGGTTATTGAAGAGATTTGGGAGGTGGACTATGTAAAAATTAGATTTCCCATCTTCAAATGCAAGTGGGTTAATGTCAATAATGGTGTTCAGATCGATCGGCTAGGATTTACTTTAGTCGATGTCAATAGTAGAAGTTTTGGAGATGAACCTTTTATTATGGCAGACCATGCGAAATAAGTGTTCTATATCACCGATCAAGAAAATAAAATGTGGTCTGTAGCTCTCCAAGGAAAGAGGGTCATTGATATTGATGAGGAAAGTCATTCAAATTATGGTCTTCCTGAGAGTACTCCTATTTCAAGGGGTCTACCGGACATGAACGAAGAAGATGAAGCGGATAATGAACCAGTCATAAGAAATGATCACCAAGAAGGGATATGGGAGGATATCACTTTATAAAAGAGTCAATTCATAAGGTACTATATTATATTCCTTCTATGTTCCTAATTAAACAATGTCATCATTGACTATGAATTTGTTCTTGTTTTGTTTTTGTGGCAGGATCCGATTCAAAGGGGCATGTTATAAAATAGGATGTTACGTTGTTGGGTAGGAATCAGATGAAGGCATTGTGAATAATATATTGGGCATGTATGTTGATTTACGTGTTGTATTTTTAACTCATTGTGATTGTAAGTTATCTTATTGTATAAATTAATTTAGCTGTTGTAGTCATAGTATAATCATTAATTAAGAGGCCACATAACTCATGGTGAATAATATTTGTATTCTTTTTCCCAATTCAATTTATTCATAATTGTTCATAGCTTGTAGCTTAAAGTATCGACTTTTATGTGCTGTTTTGGGTGGTGGATTTGTGTAAATATATATGATCAGGAAGAACAGAACAGGGAAAAAATTTAAGAGCGGTCGAGTTTTTGTCCGATCTTAAAGGTTGAGTTTTAGGACCGAACAAAAAATATTTCATATCTATTTAGTACGACTTTTAAGACCTAATGTTTAAAATGTCTGGTCTAAAAGAAACTCTTTAAGACCGGTTCGTGTCCGGTCTTAAAAATGAGACTTTTAATACCGCCTGGAACAAGACCTGACGCGGGTCCGGTCTTATGATACCTCTTTTGTCTGGTCTTAAAAGTCTTTTTTCCACCCGTGAGGGGATGTTTAATTTCGAAATTTAATTTCAACAAGACTGAATCTATGTACAAATTTAATATGGATTGAAGCCTCATGTGTCTACTTTATGATGCCTTTGGAATTTCATAATTTGGATATCTAAATCTGAAAAAACACTTAAAACATTGACTGCTGCCAAAGGTTTTGCAAAGGCAAAATTTCATGGCAGTTTACAAGGACATATTGTGATGCCCTTACTTAATACGCCTTTATTTATCTGAGTTTAAGCGCACAGGCATAGAAATAGATTGGACGACTTAATTGCGGAATAAAACTTTCTTAAAATAACTTAGTTTGAAAGCTTGAGGATAAATTTTTCGCAATTCGAATCTATCCTATAGTGGGATGTTAATACATTAATCCAAAATAGACAAATGATAAATGATAAAATACAGTCCATCTACTCATATTTTTTCCAAAAAGTTCCTTTTGTTGTAACCCTTACAGCTGCATCTTTCCTCTTGATCCCAATCCACTACCTGCCTCTTTCATGCGATCAAGAGTTCAAATAAATGAACCCCAAAGGTAACAGTTAATCTTATATGCAAGTATGAAATATAAATGACAACATATCACATGTTAAGCATAGAATAATTCACAATAAACAAGTCGAACCGTATCTGTAGTTATCGGTCAAGGACCGCAGCCCTATTTTAGGACACGCAGCCCCAATCCACAGTTAGGATACACATATGCAAATTATCTAGAAAACATGGCTAGTCACACATGAATACATACATACAAGTTAATAAGATAACAATTACCCACCTCAAGCTTGGATCCTTAACTCATCTGAAGGTGCTGGATCAGCAGAGGCGTCAAGGTATGCCTATAAACGTTTATGATTGTCATTAGTCACTTCTTGCATCGTAAAATAACTAACTACGTGAATTATTTTTAGAGGATTAAAAGTGGTTATTAATCCCTAAAATTCCTTAATAATAATACCCTTTTTATAAGGTTGTTCATACCTACATAAAGACGTTTATCGAATCCATATAAGATGTCGGGTTCGAGATATGGTGTATGGGCTAAGGAGGTGACGGTTTAAGGGAGATTTTTGGGATCGCGATATAATGCATGGGCTAAGGTGATGAGTAAAGAGTGATTGCCGGGATTGGGTATTGAAGGCTTTTTCGAAACCCGAATGGTAGTTTGCGAGGTAGAGAACCAAAAGAGTTTTGTTCTAGGTATTTAATAGAATTCACATAGATAGCCACAAATCAACTGGAATTGAAAGGATATATGGAGAAAGACTTTAACCTACAGCTTCTATTTGAAAATACCTTCAAATTCAATCAGTGAAACCATATTCATATTAACGAATTTATAAGATATCAAAATATCATTTACCGCCTCAAACTAATACTTTATCACCCAAACCAATTCCTATTACCATTTCTCCTTTGAAATACACTTAAACTTCATATATATGATTCTTAGTCCATAATTATCTTAAATATAATTATGAAGAAAGAACTCCTTTAACCATAAGTCTATATGGAGGAACACTTTCACAATGATTTCATGTAATATCAATTTTGTTCTTTTTTAATTATGAGTCATTGACCCTCCACCAAAATAACAAAGCAAGTAGAACAATCAACATGTGCAAAATAGAGTGAAAAAAATACGAATGGGGGTAGTAAGGGGACTACTGGACCAATCGACTAGTAGCAAGTTCTTGGTGTGTAGGCCACTGCCTTCAACCCATTTGGACAAAATAAGCCTTTGGACTGCAAAATTGAAAAGAACGGAGTTTTTCAATATGGGGGAGTGGGGGACAATGAACGATGGGAATTGAACGTGAAATAGAAAGGGAGAATAAAAAATTAGGGTTTTAATTTAACAGTGGGTGGGGAATGAGAGGGAATATGCATGGGGCACTTTAATTCCCAAATTTGATGAAAACAACAAAAATAAAAAGAAAAGGTTTTGCGACAACATTTGTCTTGGATCTGTGCTGACTTGGTTTTTGTAGATTTGTGCGGTATGTGTATGATTCGTGATTCACGCGATTCATAGAAGAGACGAACCTTGGTAGCTTTGAACAGCGGCGACAGAGGGCGTCGGCCGAGAGTCGAAATTTGGGGGCGGGGTTTCGGAAATTTGCGAAAAGAAAGACGATGGGAAAAAAAAGGGCCCAAGGATTCGAGCAGTGGACCTTGAGAAGAGGAATTAAAGTCTTAACCATCTGTACTATCTTTACATATTGATAAAAATTTCTTCTAAATTATATATATTTTGTGTGTTCACTTGCCCACATTGGCACTGATGTGGGTCCGCCCCTGGCCGGGTTCGAGCTATGGTGTAGATAAGAGTGGGAGATGGTTGGATTAAGGTTTGCTGGACTCGGGATATGGTGTAGATGGGAGTGGGGGATGGTTGGGTTAAGGTTTGACGGGTTCGATATATGGTGTAGATGGGAGTGGGAGATGGTTGGGTTAAGGATTTCCGGGTTTGGGATATGGTGTAGATGGGAGTAGGGGATAGTTGGGTTAAGGTTTGACGGCTTCAAGATATGGTGTAGATGAGAGTGGAAGGTGGTTGGGTTAAGGTTTGCCAGGTTCGGGATATGGTGTAGATGAGAGTGGGAGATGGTTGGGTTAGGGTGGCACGGCTTAAAAGCTTGCCAAGTTCAAGATATAAGGAATAACAACGGATCTATTTATATAATATATCACAACAACTTCCCTCATTCCTTTTCCTTCTATGATCAAGGCAATATCGACATATATATGCCAGTAAAGTTCTTACTCTTTCTCATCTAGAGCAGTGACATATCTATATATATAAGCTTATGGCAACAGCTTTCTCATTCCTCTTTCTCAAAGTAGCAACGCGCACATACACACACACATATATCATTACAGTGACTTTTCCTCTCCTTTGTTTTCATACATACGTCAACACACACACACACACACAAGTAGCAACAGATATATCTAGCTTAATGGCTTACCTTGTTAGTCTTTCAAATATGCCAAAGCTTGATGCTTCTCAATGCCACACCAACCTCTTTTTCCCGAAGCAAGAACAGGGCAACAAATGCTTGGACTCTCTCTCCCTCTCCTTTAGTTCTCACTCTCAATTTCCCTCTTACTCCCTATTTCACTTGGGTTGATCAAAGTGAATGAATGAAGATCAAGGAACAATGTTTAAATAAGGAGTCCGAGAGGCATGAGTAGGCAGAGGAGAAAACACGTTTCCGTTTGTGAGGTTCAAAAACAGTGGGGTTACACTCATCGCAGAGGGCAATAGGGCATGGCACTGTGCTCTCTATTTTCACCATTCCGTGAAGTTCGCCGGTAGTGATCTTTCGCTCTACGTTTACTGATATGGCGCTACTTGGGTTAATGTGTTTTAGCTGATATATTTCTTTACTGTTGCTGCATTTTAGGTGAGGCTGAGGTTAAATGAGATGGTTTGATTTCATGGATTGGGGTATTGCTTGGGCTTTTATTTGCTGCCATCTAAAACATGTGTAGGCCGAATGAGATTAAATGAATTGGGCTTAAGCGCTACTTGGGTTTTATTCCAAAATTATCTCTTGCAATTATTTCCTTGTTTTTTGTTTTTATTTTCCAAATGTTACAAGGAAAATAATTCCTAAAAATTTCAAATAATTATTCTCATAATTATTTAAAGCCAAAATTTCATAATAAATTTCCTTATATTATTCAAACTTTAAAATCCCAAAATTTGGGATGTTACACAATCTTTTAGGATTTTTGGGGCATTTCTCACAAATATGCTCCACATAATATTTGTAATTGATTTAATAAACTTGAACAATTCAAACAGAAACTCAAATTAAGACTTCTCTTAGCATCATAAGGTTTAGTCAACTTTTCAAATTTTTCCTTGCATTTCTGGGAATAAGTCCAAACATAAAAGTTGTAAAAAACACAAGGAAAAAAACATCAAAGAGATATGAAGAGACAAATTGAACCAAGGAAATCTCGGTTTTCAGCATATGAACTAATTTCGACAGTATACAACTTTGAGAAATTTTAGAAACATTGTGGAGATATTCAGCAAAGGTGACAAACATAAAAGTTGTGGTTAACTCAACCATGAGTTGAAAGAAAGAAAATTCATATAAAAAGGTGAAGAAATTATGAACATAATACAGAAACAAAATCTCTCCCATCATAGTTGAAATCTCACCCAAATAGTGTTTGTTATAATGAACTTTTAGAATTTTCCATGCAATTTTAACAAATTATTATAACATGAAAGTTGTAGAGGGCTCAAAGGGCTTTCAAAAATGCTAAGAATCATGTAAAAACTCAAATAATTGAGAGATATACAATCATGAACAGAGACAAAAACTTACCTTTGCCTCAATCCTATAGTTGGTGAAGAGAGGAAGAAGTGCACTTGATCATGTCCAATTTCTATTTTTATAATTCATGTGCCATTTGAAAGCTCATATGAGCATGGTGTGAGTCAATTTTCATAAAATTTAGAGATGGATAAGACTGTCAATCGATGCTATGGAAAAGGGGTCAAAACTCGTTAGATTATAACCTCACAAGTGGAAAAAAGGATTTTAAGACCGGACGAAACATGTATATTAGGAGCGGACCCGCGACAGGTCTTGTTCCAGGCGGTATTAAAAGTCTCCCTATTAAGACCGGACATAGAACCGGTCTTAAAGAGTTTCTTTAAGACCGGACATTTTAAACCTTCGGTCTTAAAATTCGTACTAAATAGATCTGAAATATTTTTTGTTCGGCCCTAAAACTCAAACTTTAAGACCTGACAAAACTAGACCACTCTTAAAAGATCCGAATATTAAGACCGGACAAAAATAAACCCGGTCCTAAAAATAGTAATATCCTAGACCGAGATCCCGGTCTTAAAAGATCGACTTTCAAGACCGGATGTTATATACATCCGGTCTTAAAATTGAACTTTTAGACCGCACTTATAAATGGACCTAGTCTTAAAAGACCAACTTTTAAGACCGTCTTAATACCTTTAAGAGCGGTCATAGATATACATCCGGTCTTAACAATTGAACATTTAAGACCGTCTTATTTATTTGCGCTCTAAATTTTCCCGAATTTTTTTCCTGTTCTGCTTCTTCCTGATCATATATAATACACAAAAATCCACCATCCAAAACAAAGACATAAAAGTCGATATACTTTAAGCTACAAGCTATGAACATGAATAAATTGAATTGGGAAAAAGAATACAAATAATTATCCACCATGAGTTATGTGGCCTTAAGTCTACAACAAACTAAAGTAATTTATACAATAAGCTAAGATATATAACTAATTACAATCACAATGAGTTACAATAAAGACGTAAATCAACATACATGTAGTCCAATATATTATTCACCATGCCTTCATCTCGATTCCCACCCAACAACGTAACATGCATCCTCTTTATAACATGCCCCTTTGAATCGGATCCTGCCACAAAAACAAAACAAGAACAAATTCATAGTCAACATGACATTATATTGTTTAATTAAGAACGTAACATAGAAGGAATATATAATATATATATAGTTAAAACCTTAAAGTTTTCTAAGAATTCCGCATATGAATATTACCTTATGAATTGACTCTTTTATAAAGTGATATCCTCCCATATCCCTTCTTGATGATCATTTCTTATGCCGGGTTCATTATCTGCTTCATCTTCTTGGTTCATGTCCTAGACCCCTTGAAAAAGGAGTACTATCAGGAAGACCATAATTTGAATGACTTTCCTCATCAATATCAATGACTCTCTTTCCTTGGAGAGCTACAGACCACATTTTATTTTCTTGATCGGTGATATAGAACACTTGTTTCGCATGGTATGCCATAATAAAATGTTCATCTCCAAAACTTCTACTATTGACATCGACTAAAGTAAATCCTAGCCGATCGATCCGAACACCATTATTGACATTAACCCACTTGCATTTGAAGATGGGAAATCTAATTTTGACATAGTCCACCTCCCAAATCTCTTCAATAACCCCATAATATGGCATGACCGCCAATTTAGGCCTCTTGTCTTTCGAACTGGAGAAGTGCATAGATTCAGCCTCTAACATAACACCACTGTTCTGGACTGTGCTCCTATCATCTAGGGACTTCGTGTAAAATGTATAACCATTGATCACATACGAATTCCAACTTATACGTGCTAACCATTTCATTGTGTCAGAAACACATTCAGATCCCTCGACCTTTTGTTTGAACCATTTTGCAAAAGTTCTGTTATGCTCCCTAATCAACCTTTGTTCGGTCATTCGATGGTTTTCTTTCCTTACAGTTTATGTGCAAGATATGCTGGCTTGAACTTCATCAACATTATTCAAGATGTATAAGTGGACTTGTGACAATTCATCACGATCCACACTTTACCGAAGCCCCACGTCTACCCCCTTCAAAGATGCCGACGTTTTGAAGCCCAATATGTCTTACTTTGGCCAAATAATTTTGACAAAATTCCATGGCCTCTTCAAAACATATTTCTGAACAATTGATGCTTCGCCGTGACGCGTTCTTCACATACCCTTTTAGGAATTTCATAGATCTTTCAATAGGGTACATCCACCGTAAATGGATAGGGCCGCACAACTTTATCTCCTCACTAGATGAACAATGAGATGAACCATGATGTCAAAAAATGAAGGAACAAAAACTTTTCAAGGTGGCACAAGATAAGATATCCTTCATTCTCCAATTCATCCAACTTTTCAATCTTGAAAACTTTACTACAAACCGCATTGAAGAAGAAACAAAGTCTAGTCAAAACGACCCGAAGATCATATTCGCGATCTCGAATAGCTACTGGGAGTAGTGTTGCATCAAGACATGACAGTCATGAGACTTTTGGCCTACTAATTTCAAGTCCTTCATCGAGACAAGCCTCTTAAAATTTGAAGAATACTCAGAGGGAACTTTTGTGCCATGTAAACACTCACAAAGCTTCGTTTCTCATCCTTAGACAAAGTATGAGAAGCCGGGGACAATAAGTTCTCTTCCCATATGGCCTTGGATGCAAGTCTTCGCGTATTCCCATTGCTTGCAAATCCAATCTTGCCTTCACACCATCCTTCGAACTACCTTGTATGTTGAGAAGCGTGCCCACAATACTATCACATACGTTCTTCTCCACATGCATGACATCAATACAATGTCTCACATCAAGATTGCGCCAATAGGGAAGATCAAAGAATACAGATCTCTTCTTCCATATATTTGTTTCTTTTCTACTCTTTCCATGCTTACCGAAGATGACACTGATATTTTTAACCTTTTCATACACTTGCTCCCCAGTCAATGCCACCGGAGCTTCTTCATACTCTTGGCCACCAAAAAAGGCCTTCTTTAATCGACGATATGGGTGGCCCCGTCTAAGAAATCTCCTATGTCCAAGATACACCGTCTTTCTTCCATGTTGAAGTTGATGGTAGCATGTGCCTTCTTCACAAACCGACATGCTTTATGGCCTTTTACACTATACCTCGACAAGTTCCCATATGTCGGGAAGTCGTTTATAGTACAAAATATCATGGCTCTCATTTTAAAGACCTCCTTCTTGAAAGAGTCAAAAACATCGACACCTTCTTCCCACAACTCCTTCAAGTCTTCGATCAAGGGCTCTCCAGTAAACATCTATGTCATTTCCGGGTTGTTTTGGTCCCGAAATCAACATAGACAAAGATGATGTACTTTCGTTTCATGCATAACATAGGAGATAAGTTGTAAACAATCGTGAGTACAGCCATGAGCTATGTATGCCGCTAAGGCTTCCATAGGGATTCATGCCATCCGTGCTAAGGGCAAGCCCGAGGTTCCTAGGTTCTTCGCCGAAGTTCGGAAATAATTGATCGATCTTCTTCCATTGAGAAGAATCGGCCGGATGTCGAAGCCGCTCCATCCGAAATCCTCTCATCTGCATGCCACCTCAGATTTTTTGCATCATTTTCATTCGCAAACAACCGCTTGAACCTTGGTATGATTGGAAGATACCACAACACTTTTGCAGGCCCTTATCTGACTTGTACCGTGGGGTTTCACAGATCGGACAACTCTGCTTCTCTTCAAACTCTTTTCTATAAAATACACAATCATTCGGGCATGCATGGATCTTTTTGTACTCCATCCCCATGGACAAAGTATCTTCTTAGCATCATAGTAGCGATGCGGCAACACGTTATCATTCGGAAGCATGTCCTTCAAAGCCTCAAGCAATTCTGAAAAACTCTTGTCGCTCCATCCATGACGTGCCTTCAAGCTTACCAATTTCAATACAACGTTCAACAATTGGTATTTTTTACACCCACGGTATAGCGGTGTCTCTGCATCACTACACATATTACCATATGCATGTGATCGCTCAAAAGCCTCTTCTCCTACATCACGGATAATGTCCTCTATGCGATCATCCATATCCGTGTCATTATCATCAAAAGCCACTTCCCGATGTTTTTTCCCACTTGATGGCACTTGTTTACCATGCCATACCCATACTGTATAAGTCTTACAAAATCCGTGACGAATTAAATGTGTGCGTATAACTTCACCCTAACCCCATTCTCGATATTCAACACTCGTTCGTAAAGCATCTATCCAACTGTGATCCATAGTAGAATTCCTATATATTATAGACGAAAATCATTGATCATACATAATCCGAAAAAATTGAAACTTGCATATAAAATAAGCCAAGTCCAAATGCAAATATTGTCTCAAAGAATCACTTTTACGGAGGAACTTGCCTATTAAATGCATAACAAATTAAGAATCACATTTGGTCATAAATGCATCACAGTGAATCTAAGAACCAAAATAAATGCAAGACGAGGAAATTAAATGCAGGGGATGAAGGTCTTGTGGACTAACCCGTAGCATATAAATTCAAATGCGTTTGTTTGAGTCGTCTTACTTCTCCGCTCACGAACGTTGAAGTTGCAGACAAGACAGCAAGAGTAACCTAAAAACACTTGTTGGTCAGTTCGGTAGGTCTAAAGTGAAAATATAATCTTCAAAAATCAATATTCATTAACAACAGAGAATACCCATAACAACATTACACCGATTTCGTTAAACCCATGAAAAACAAAGAACGATAAGTCGGAAAATAATAAAGTTTTAACCGAAACATCTCTTACAGCTTCATCTATAGACGTTTAGCTAAGGAACCAGAGAGTGATTGTCGAGAGAGGTACGTGAAGCAGCGACGAAGCTGAGAGGGAAATTTCGAGTCGGAACACGAGTATTCACTTTCGGCAAGACAAGAGATCAGAGAGGGAAATTTAATTTTTCCGCACGACAAAGATACCTTATTTAGCTTTTTGGATTTTATTAATACCGGTTATTAATTAAATGTCCGATCCTAAAGATACAACTAACATTTTAAGACCGGAGTTTTAAAAGTATCCGGTCCTAAATTTTTATTAGTCTTTTAAGTTTTAAGACCGGAGGTTTATAAAACATCCCGGTCCTAAAATTCAAATACTCTTTAGATCCGTTACTTATAAAATGTCCAGTCTTAATGGCCTTGGTGATTGCAATATTAAATAAATAAAATAAAGGATATTTTTTTGGACAAAAAATAAAGGAAAATTGGAGAATAAGTTTCTTTAATGAATTACTGGAGAACAGCCAAAAAATTCATACAGTGTTCTTAATGTTTCTTACATTACTTCAGAATATATACACAACAACAAAAAAACAAAAGAAAAACAAGCTGAATATTATCATCCACAAGAATCTGACTGAACAACCTCGGTGATTTCGGCGTGAAGAGCATTAATTTCCCGCCGGAGATCAGCAAGTTGTTGTCTTATTCTCTCCACCCGCAATATGAATGGATCATTACGGAGAGCGGAGAGGGGTCGAGGTAGGCGCGCTGGGCCAACGGAGGTTGGAGAGGGGATTATGAACATACGCATAGCGCATTCAAGATGACGGATGAACTCGGCAAGGACAGGATCAACGAAGGATCGAGGGGGGTTCGGCATGAGCAATCTCTTCATCATCCGAAGAAATAACAATGGGTCCAACGACCTGAGAGTCTTCGGAAACAATACGACGCACACTGCCATGGAGGAGGCGCACCATATAATGATCTAACCATGGCACGAGCTTGAGGCGTGTATGCACCCCTACGAGCAATTTGCTTGTATCTAACCATGGTTTGAGGATTTGAGAAGTTGGGGCAGAGAGCTAGGAAGTGAGGAGTTAAGAAGGACAAAGAGGTAGTGTGTGGAGTATATAAGGACAGATAGCAGGAGAGATAAACATCGATGATGAATTCGTCAATTGGTATATAATGAATTTAATGTTTCTACTTTAAGAGCGTATTTGTTCAAAATATCCGGTCCTAATAGTCATTTACTTTTAACAAACTTTTAAGACCGAACTTTTATCTTGTATCTGGTCCTAAAACTAATTTTTAATTCAATTACTTTTATGACCGTCCTTTTATCATATATCCGGTCCTAAAATCTTTTTTAGGACCGATATTTTACTTTGTATCCGGTCCTAAAACTCATTTATTATTATATATTTCAATTTATTTTTTCAAGTAAGAATTTTTGGTTAAAAATATTACTTTTAAGAACGGATCTTACACAAGATCCGGTATTAAAAGTTCATTCTTTTCAAACAACAGAGTCCCTTCCCATGTTGAAATGAATGATTCAGAGTCTCTTCGGCTTCCACATAAACTTCCCAACTAGGCGTCTCCTCGTATTCTGAGCAAATATGCGTCTCCTCGTTAATGTTTCCGGCGTTTCACATTCTTCAGGATGGGTTCTCTATTTAAACCCGTTGTTACTTTCTTCACATTCATATCCATCTCCTCCTAGAACCTCCACCGTAATGGCTTCTCCACCACGACGAGGTCCTCTGGCCAGGCGAAATCACGAGGCACCTCCATATCCTCCTTCGTTGCCTCCAAACCAGAACCTCCGGCAAGATGTTTGCAGCACTGATAGCCCGCGTCATATAGACCGAGCGCTTGGGCCAATCTTGTTTCAGGTCTATCACGCCGTCAACAACAAGTGAGCGCGGTGAGTCGATGCCAATGACGTTGAGTACCATACCTCGATGACGACGTCTCAGACCCTTCCCTCCTCCGACAACAATGGGGAGGATTAGAAATTTTTAAGTTTTTTTGTACGTCATTTCACAAGGCTCACAAGGCGGAAAAAAAAATATTATTAAATAAAATTTTTATTTCCCAATCGCCTTCCTTGTTTGTCTTTAACTTTATGTTCTTTTTCTCCGACAACAAGAACAAACAAAACATTGTCCTCTTCGTGGTGATCAATCTTAAAAATTTAGAATAAAGTTAACAGTTGCGACCATACAAAACAAAACAAAAAAACATTATTTACCTTTTTTTGAATAAAAACAAGTAGAGTGACGACTCTTCTCAAGTTTGGACCATCGTTGTCGTCCTCTTTACTTATCTGTTGTGAACATTTTGGTGTCCTTTTCGTTATCTTCTTTCTTTTCCGACAAAAGAAAAGACAAAGAAAAGGGACAGCGATGATGATCTTCACATCCGGGCTAAGTAGAAACGAGGACAACGAAGCACAAAACTTGAGAAGAACGCCTTAAAACATGGTTGCCTTGAACCCTAACGATATGTCTGAAACCGAGTCACCAACTCTATTTAAATGAAGAATATTAGACCGGACGTATAATAAATCCTCGGTCCTAAAAATTAAGCCTTATTTTAAAATTTAAAGTTAGGAGCGGGACAACTAACAAATATACGGTCCTAATATTTTAGCCATATATTTTCTAGACTTTTAGGATCGGATATTTGACATATATACGGTCCTAAAAGTCTCTACCATATTTTTTAGAATTAGACGAAGACTTTTAGGACCGGATATTTGTTAAATATACGGTCTTAAAATGGACGAAGACCTTTAGGATCGTACTTTTAACAAATATACGGTCCTAAAAGTCGCGAATACTTTTCAGAAATAAAAAAATGTATGTACTGAGAAGGCTATTGTTGCTACAACATCATATATTATTTACAAATGAATTAATTAGGACATTAATTATTGTCGACTTAGATTTTCTAAGACCAGGTTTATACGAGATATTTACAAAACACATCGCGTATGTGCTCCACTTCATCATCGAAAATGGCTTTGGACGGGAAAACCTCGTAACATCAAAGATAGAAACGAAATAACATATTATTACGTGCATATTTCATATGTAACATTAAGCCATCGATGAGTGAATTCAGCCATAACATTTTACCCTTAAAGTGAATTTAGTCTTTCCTCCATCACAATATCATATATGTGTTTCATGACGTATGGGCCACATAAGTTCGATTCTTGCGGTTGCCGACGGGTCTAAAAATAACAATAAATATATATAAGAGCATATATAGCTTAACGGACCAACTTCGAAGGCAATTATGACATGTCCAAATATGTACTAACCTTAATTTTGTGCCATTTAGGATCTCGTGATCTGAACCCCACGCTTTTTTACATCAACTTGGAAGGTCTTCATGCCACTATCATCAAAATCACAAATTTATCGGTAATGTTCACTGAAAATTCACAATGAGATTTCGGACAAGACAATCAAAATGACATTCTTACTCGTTGATGATGCCTTCAACACGGGCGATGGATCCAGTGAATGGAGCATAAGAAGATAACATAATGCGACTCCATGTTCATGACGACCAACCGCCGGTGGTTGCTAAAAATTCACAAAGCAATAAAGTACTCGGTGATATATATATATATATGTAGCATAATTAAGTGAATTGCAGACAAGAATTGTGATATATATGTACCAAGCCAACGGATGGAAACAAGTACACCTTTCTTGGCACTTGACACAACCTCTTTGATATGTACTCTGTCTCATTTCCAAAGGTAGTGTTGTACTTGCATACACCGGGCACAAGAATCCAAAATCGAAATTACGCCTGTTGAACCGGTTTCTCGTGCATGCACCTACAAGAATGACATCGATCAGGGAATTAGTATATATGTATGTGTGTCTAAATGGTGCATTTAAATTATGTAATCAAGGAAGAAGATACTTACTTCATAAATATTTGAACACATGCACTAGTAACCTGCTTTCCAGGAAGACACTCGACTTCATCATCGGCCATTTGTTCGTGGTGTACAGTTGATCCCAAGTTGTGGACAGTCCTTTAGCAACCAATTGTCTATGACCATCACGATCCTCCACATACGGATGACAAGGTTGCTCTGATCGTCCAACAATGCGGCTCCCTCTAGTGCTCTTCTGCTTGCATAGGTGCAAAGAAGGTGTCAAGGGATCCACGCTGTCTCTGCCGAGAGCTCGGGAGGAACTTCATTTTCTCCATCTCCTCCTTCATCTTGCTCATCTCGGATTGAAACATCCTCAATGCAAGATCTTTCGCCGATTCCTCACTTAATTTGGCAAGCGTCGATCCATCTCCTCTAGGGTAACCATACTTTGTACGTGGCGTTTGGATTTACCAAAGTATTGCTTTAGGCCTACCCGTCCTCCAATCCCTCTTACACGCCCGAGTGATCTCGGTTTTCCGGTCGCGGCGGTCGAACATCATTCCTCCCGTCCAGACGCAAAGATCCCTTTGCCTCTTTCTTTTAAGATCTTCCTGTAAGATACGGATAACGAGAAGCTTAGTGATGAAACATGTTTAGTAAGTAAAAAATAACAATATTGATACTTACAATTGTTCAGCAACTACACGAGTTTTTCACTCGTGTAGGCGGCGCTGGCTTTTGCCGAATATACAACCATAGCTCCTCGCGACGTATTGGAGATGTCGGCTGTCAACTACCGTAGAAGGAGTGGATTCAGCCATCTTCCAATCTCTTCCGTTTGGCTGCCATCAAATCTTTTCGGCCTTTTCATATCCGCCGCGAGAAGCCCGTGTGGACAATCATTCTTTCTCCCAATCTCCCGATATTTTTCCTTATTTTCGTGAATCGATTGAAAACAACTATATATCAATTATGAATTCCACCATGTCACTAACAGAAATTAGAGAACTTCTGCTATGATATGAACGTCAAACATTAGTCAAATTCACTTCATCAAGTTTCAACATTTTACTTAAGGAAGATGTAGCATTGTAGAAGAAATTGAGAAAACCAAAGGAAAGGGAGTTGCAGAAATGTCACTAACTCAGTCAATTCATTCATTCATCATAAATGGTTCCTACACATATTAGAATAACTAACTAACTACTTGCAAGAAACCATTACGTACGTTAACATACTTACTAACTAACGAACAACGTCTAACCATGGCCATTACAAAGTTTACATATCGGACTTGCATGGAACTAGGACATGCTCCTCTCATGGGACAAAGGCAGCAAATGTATACTTCTATTCACACACCAAACCATTTAACTAACAGAATTAGATGTACACACAATAACATCACATATCCGCACAGTTAATAAGCAAACAAAAGTGCAAACAAAACTAAATATAAACTCACGAGCTTCAGGAGTGGTAAAGCTTCGAACAAAGGCTCAATGTGAGATGAAGAGGGTTCGTTCGTCTGACCCTTACCAGTCAAACCAGTATATGGAGTTTCAGGCACACGAGTGGAATCGTTTTCATCGTTCATTTCAAGGCATTAAGAGGAATGCCGAGAAAATGAGGGAGTATGAGAAGGCTAACGGTGCGCGGGCGAGGAAGAGAGGTAATGCAACCAGAAGGGTTTACAACGTGAACAAGGGTTCTTCGGTGAGAGTGACAAAAGCTTCCCGCAGTAACGTTTATTTGGCGCTTCATTTTAAGGCCGGACAAATACACATATACGGTCTTAAAAGATAACCTTTAAGACAGATCTTTCTATATGTCCGGTCTTAAAATTAATTAATTTTTATTCAAACTTTAGTAAGAAGAAATTTTTGTCCGGTCTTAAAGTCCTTTAAGGTCATTCTGTAACTATGGTCTTAACATTTATTAATTTTTATTTAAACTTTAGTATAGGACAAATTTTAAGTCCGGTCTTAAAAGAGTCAAAGTTTTAAGACCGGCTATTATATGTTCGGTCTTAAAACTACAATACCTTTATATTTATATTTTTCGTATTAATTTGGAGTGTGAAAATATAAG